>CM053592.1:114266521-114282123 GCA_028646515.1 Pseudochirops corinnae | reverse complement strand
TTTCAGGCTGGCTGGTTTCGGCTTCCAGCCCTGAGATGGTGCCTCCTAGCTGAGCTTCCTTTAGTAGAAAGTATATTTGTGTGTGTTTTAGGATTCTACAATTTGTTTAGAGTCATATTTTATGGGTATTTTGAAGTGGCTATGTGGGAGCTGTGATACTTTGCTGCTCCTACACTGCCATCTTCAGAACTGGAATTTGAACCCAAGTCCTCTGACTCAAAAATTCTGCCCCCTTTCCACTGCTCCACTGGAGTGTTGTGAAACTTTACAGGTCTTTTTTCAATCTTAATTTCAGGGATGATTTACCATTCAGGGAGGGTGAAAGGATAGATTCAGAAATGAAAGGTGCATGAAAACAAAAGGTATCAATTAAATTAAGCTTTAAAAAGTACTTTTCAGTTTTGATTCACAAGGTACAGGTTGCCCAATAAAAAAAAGACAAGAAGGTTACAGCATCCTCTAAATAGCCTGTTAAGGAAACCACCTGAGGTAATTATTTTTACAATAAATGCAACTGGTCTCCCTGAAAGAGAAGAAATTGAAAGAATTTAAAGAAATCTTTTCTATGCTCTGCAGATGAAGGGACCCCAAGTGGAAGAGAAGAAACAAAGGAAGCCAGAAAGAAAAGAATCCAAGTAGACAAGGGGGATTGAATTTTAAATTCAGTGTTAAAATGTTGGTAAGTAGTGGAATAGGATTAAGGAGAAAGAGAGGGGTAAGAAACTCCATGCCACTATGATACTAAAATCTAAAAGTTAAGGTACTTCATGTGTAGGGTAGGAGAGCAGCAGCTGTTGACAATCACTCTCCCTTATGAGGCTGTCTGTTTCATGACTATGAAAAGATAAGCCCAGACTTCAGAGATATTGTTTCTAAATAGATAGTGACTGTGCAGCTGATTGTCCTGTCCAGAGGGAGAGCTAGAGAGGCATGGGAGAGTGATGTGTGTCCAATCAAAGCAGTTGTGAGGTTTCTTGCTATTGGAATGATTTTCATTGTGTTTTGTATCTATCTTCACTCATGTTATGTGTAACCTTGGGGAAGTCTACATAGGAGATCATGCTGCAAAATTGCCATCATTTTGAAAGGCAAAAGTTTTTATGATAGGATTTGGGCAGTGATGATGTTTTGTTGCAAAGTTATTGATAGATAATTTCATTATTAACAATAATTTCTCCATCCTTCTCTATGCTCTATAGATAACACCTGTGCCAGAGGTTGTGGGATTTTTTATTTATTTGTTTATTAATAATTAATATTTATTTATTAAATATTAAATAAAATGAACAATAATAAATATTATTATTTATTCATTAATAAAATTTATTTCTTTTTTCATGAGCAATGGCTCACACAAGTGCTTCAGCACCACTGATGTTTTGAGGTACCATTGAGTTATCAAATTCTGCCTCTAGAAGCAATGTGAATGGATGAACCAAGCTTCTGTTTGGAATTAGACCCATTTGTTACTTATTGTTTACTAGAATCACTTAAAGTAACCCTGATTTTGGGAGATTCTTTTATTAAGTAGACAAAACATTTGCACTTCTATTAAGTTTAATAACATTCTTTGCTTACATATTGACTCAGCAATTCTCTTGAAAACACGTCTTTGAAAAATCAAACTAAAGTCAAATTATCAAGCCCCATGTTTCTTCCAGCTGTTAAAGGACAATACTAGCAACACTTTCCTAACAGGGTTAGGTGTGGTAGAGAAACGATTTGTGACATTTTACCTTGTCTTTTAACAGTTGATTTTTTTCACCCCTTATAACTTTGTAATGTTTATGTATTCTTTGCCATCCCCTTAACCCATACTAAGATAAACTATTCAATGTCATTCTCAGAAAAATAATTAGAATTTGATCTTGGCAAATTGCTCACCCTGAGAAAAACTAGTACATGTGCAAAAGATTGCCAAATTTTCTGAATGTGCACATAGGCCAAACTGCCCAAATGACCAAGCATGAGTTCAGTGAGACTTGGCAGGAGCTCTTCAGTCAATCAGTACCTCCTAAAACTTGAAAATTAGATTTAAAATATGACTTTGCTAAAAAAAAAAAAAAAAAGAAGATAGAAGATTTCAACATATATATTGATGGTCTCTAAAACTCTCTAATTTCCTATTTCCTCAATTGACTTAACTCACATGACGTACTTCTGAATTCCATCTCAGCTGTTAGATATAGTAGCTGTTATATTTCCATGTAAATTAACTCCTAAATAGACTCTTCTATATATATTAATTCCCAAATTCCTGTCTGATCGCTATCTTTCATCGCTCCATCTTTGATACCTTATGACTCTTCATCTTCTTCTCTATTCTCACCATGAACTTCATTCCCTCTAACCCTCATTTCTTTTCCAAGTCATGACCCCTGCATCTGTTATACTCTCCTCCCTTCCTTTCTCAACCCCTCCTCTTGAATTTGTTGCCCTTTGTCCTGTCACTTATCACACTTTAACAGATGTCTCGCTTGGATTAGTCCTACCATCCGCCTCCTTCACTTCCATTTACATGTTGCTGCATGGAGCTAGAAGAAATAAAAACAGACCTCTGGTATCAAAATGACAGAGTGAGGAAGAAACACTCTGAAGCCCTTCCCAAATTCCCCTCCAAACAACTAGAAAATTGCCTCAGAATTGATCTATGAGCAGGGAAGCAGCTTACCAGCCCAGCAGGAGAGATCTGCCTCGCTAGGGTGGGAAGTGAGTGAGGTCCAAGAGTTAGAACAACAGCAGCAGTAGCAGCCAGCCTCATAGCAGGGGGCACAGCAAGACTCAAGACTGGGGCAATCTACCAGCAAGACCTCATCCTCCTGAAAAGCAGCAGTTCCTCCTACCCAAGTGACCAGTCTGTGAAGCACAGCAAGGCCATACCCCAGAATCTTCTGCCCACCCCAGCACAAGCCACCAGCTAGGCCTTGACCCCCATTGCTGGCCAGTAGTGAAGCCCCATCCTGCAGCTGACCTTGCCCCTGGGACTTAGCAGAGAGGACCTATCTCCATAGCAACCTGGCAGTGAGGCCCCTCTTGAAGCAGGCCAGCAGCTAAGCAGCACATCCAGGGGAGGCCAACAGGGAGGCCCATCCCCCAGTACAAGACAGAAGGGAAGCCTACCCTCTAGAGAAAGCAAACAGCTAAACCCTGAAATCCAGTGAAAGCCAGAAGACCCAGAGCCCCAGCAGAAAAAGCTTGGGACAGTGAAGAGGGAAGAGCCCAAATCTCACACAAATACACCAAGCCATCAAAAAGGCAGAAAAAATGACCAAAAAAACCCCCAAACAAACCAACAATTTGACTATAGAAAGTTTATATGATAATAGGAAGGAGCAAGGCATAAACTTAGAATAAAACAATAGTGTCAAAATTGTAATGTGAAGTATCAAAGAAAAATGTAATTTAGTCTCAGGCCCAAAAAGAAATTCCTGAAAGAGATTAAAAAGGATTTTTAAAAGTAAATTAGAGAAATGAAGAAAAACTGGAAAAGAAATGAGAGCAATGCAAGAGAATCATAAAAAAAAAAAGAGTTAATAACATGGTAAAAGATATATAAAAATTTACTGAAGAAAATAATCCCCTAAAAAGCAGTACTGGTCAAATGGAAAATGAAATACAACAGCTCACTAAAGAAAATAATTCCTTCAAAATTAGAATTGAACAATTGGAAACTAATGATTCTATGAAACATCAAGATGTGATAAAACAAAATATAAAAAGTAGAAAAATGTGAAATTTTTCATTGGAAAAACAATTCAGGTAGAAAATAAATGCAAGAGTGATAATGTAAGAATTATTGGACTACCTGAATGTCATGATGAAAAAAGGCCTAGAAAACATTTTTCAAGAAATTATCAAAGAAAACTTCCCCAAGATATTACAATCAGAGGTCAAAATAAAAATTGAAAGAATTCACCTATCACTGCATGAAAAATATCACAAAATGAAAACTCTCAGGAACATCATAGCTAAATTCCAGAGCTCACAGATCAAGGAGAAAGTGTTTCAAGCAGTCAAAAAGAAACAATTCAAATATCATGGAGCTACAATCAGGATTACACAGAATTTGGCAGCTTCCACATTAAAGAACTAGCAGGCTTGGAATATGATATACTGGAAAGCAAAGCTATTAGGATTACAACCAAGAATCACCTACCCAGCAAAACTGAATATAATCTTTTGGCAGGGGAGGGAGGAGGGAATGGACATTTAATGAAATAGAAGATTTCCAGGCATTTCTTGTTATCAAGACAAGAGCTGAATAAAAATTTGACCTCCAAATACAAGACTCAAGGGAAACATAAAAAGGTAAAAAAGAAACAAGAGAAAAATATAAGAAATTCAATAATGTTAAACTGTTTCTATTTCTATATGGGAAGATTATATTTGTAACTCTTAACAACTTTATTACTATAATAGCAATTAGAAGCAGTATATGAACACAAAAGGTATGGAAACAAGGAGACTTTGATAGTATGATATGCCCTCCTCCCAAAACTTCTCTATTTGCTGTAACTGATGGCTCCACATATGGATGGTGTGGGGGTGGTTGATGGAGCACCTGTGTTTTCAGGCAAAAATTAGCACAAGTATCAGAGAATTGATTCATATTCAGCTTCAGCGGCTGCATTGAGTGCACAATTATCTGCAAACAGAAAATCATCCACCAACACTTCCTTCACTTTGATCTTGGCCTGTAGCCTTTTCAAATTGAAGAATTTATCATCAGTGCAGTAGCTGACCTTGATGCTAGGTTCATCCTCATTGAAAGCATTTGACAACATGGCTGAAAACACCTTGCTAAAAAAGCATGGGAACAATTACACAGCCTTATTTCACTCCATTGGTGACTGGGAAGGCATGAGAGCATTTTCCATTATCTAGAACCTGGGCAAGCATGCTGTCATGAAATTGATGTATGATGCTGATGAACTTCTCCAGGCAAGCAAATTTTGACTAATTTTCCATAAGCCCTCATGACTAATAGTGTCAAAAGCCTTGGTCATATCTACAAACATGTGTACAGACCTCTGTTCTGCTCCTGGCATTTCTCTTGGAGTTGTCGAGCAGCAAACACCATATCAACTGTTCCTCAGCCCTTTCTGAAGCCACACTGTCATCAACACTGGCTCAGAGAGGGAATAGCATACACACTCAATTTGATATAGAAATCTCTTACCCTGTAAGGAAGTAAAAAAGGGACAGGGATAATAGAAGAGGGAGGATGGAAGGTGGTGATCAGAAGTAAAACAGTTATGGAAGAGAAAGGGTGGACTATAAAAGAGAGATGGGGATAAACAAGCAAAAAATAACATGGAGGAAAATACAGTTAGTTATCATAACTATAAATGTGAATGGGATAAACTCACCCATAAAACAGAAGCTGACAGCAGAATGGATTAAATACTAGAATCCTACAACCTGTTTTTTATAAGAAACACATCTGAAGCAGATAGATACACACAGGGTAAAGGTAAGGGGTTGGAGAAAAATTCACCATGCTTCAGTTGAAGCAAAGAAAACAAGGGAAACAATCATGATCTCATACAAAGCAAAAATAAAAATAGATATAATTAAAAGATATAAAGAAAAAACTATGTCTTATTGAAAGGTACCACAGACAATGAAGTCATATCAATACTAAGCATATAAGCACCAAATGATATACCATTGAAATTTTTGAAGGAGAAGTTGAATGAGTTATAGGAAGAAAGAGATAATAAACTATACTAGTGGGGGACCTCAACTTTCCCCTCACAGAAACAGATAAATCTCATAAAAAATAAACAAGAAAGAAATTAAGGAGGTGAATAAAATTCTGTAAGAGTTAGATATGATAGATCTCTGGAGAAAATTCAATGGGAAAACAAAGAAATATACCTTTCTCTCTGCAGTATATGGTACCTACATACTGACCATGTATTAGGACATAAAAACCTCACAATAACCAAATGCAGAAAGGTAGAAATAGTAAACATTCTTTTCAAATCATAATGCAATAAAAATTACATTCAATAATGGACAATGGAGAGATTAAAAATTAATTTGAAATTTAAAAATCTAATCCTAAAAAACAAGTGGGTCAAAGAACAAATAATAGAAACAATGGATGATTTCATTAAAGAAAATGATGGGACAACATACCAAAATTTATGGGATGAAGTCAGAGCATTACTTAGGGGGATATTGGTTTCTCTAATTGTTTATGTCAATAAAATAGAGAAAAAGCAGACCAATGAATTGTACATGCAACTAAAAAGAGCTAGAAAAAGAAGAAATTTAAATTACACAATTAAATATCAAATTAGAAATTCTGAAAATCAAAGGAGAGATTAATATAATTGAAAATTTAAAAATTGAACTAATAAACAAAACTAGAAGCTAGTTGTATGAAAAAATCCAATAAAATAGATAAATCTTGGGTTATTTTGGTTTATAAAAGGGAAGAAGAAAAACAAATTACTAGTATCAAAATTGAAAGAGGTGGCTTCAAGACAAAAGAAAAGAAATTAAGACAATTACTAGAAGCTATTTTGCTAAATTATATACCAATAAATTTAATAATCTAAATAAAATGAATGAATATCTACAAAAATATAAATTGCCCAGATTAAAAGAAGAAGAAAGAAATAACTCAATCTTAGAAAAAGGACAAGTTGTCAAAGAACTTCTAAGAAAAAAATCCCCAGAACCAGCTAGATCCACAAGTGAATTCTACCAAACACTTAAAGAAGAGCTAATCCCAATATTATATAAACTATTTGGAAAAATAGGTAGAGTCCTATGAAATTCCTTTTATCATATGAATATGATACTGAATACCCAAACCAGGAAGAGCCAAAACAGAGAAAGAAAATTATAAACCAATTTCCCTAATGAATATAAATGCAAAAATGTTAAATATAATACTAGTAAAGCTATTTCAGCAATATCTCACAAGGATCATATGCTATGATTTGGGATTTATACCAGAAATTCAGGGCTGGTTCAATATTAGGAAAACTATTAGCATAAATAACCATATCAATAACAAACCCAACAGAAATTATATTATCTCAATAGATTCAGAAAAAGACTTTGGCAAAATATAGCACACATTCTTATTAAAAATTATAGAAGGAATAGGAATAAATGGAGCTTACCTTAAAAGGAAAAGTAATATTTAACTAAAAGCATCAGTAAGCATTATCTGTAATGGAGATAAGCTGAAGTCTTCCCAATACAATGGGGAGTAAAGCAAGGATGCCCATTATTACCACTATTATTTAATATTATATAAGAAATGTTAGCTATAGAAATAAGAAAAGAAAGTGAAATTAAAGGAATTAGAATAGGCAATAAGGAAACAAAATTATCACTCTTTGTAAATGATATGATGTTTAACTTTAAAAAAATAGAGAATCAACTAAAATACTACTTGAAATTATTACCAACTTTAGTAAAGCTGTAGGATAGAAAATAAAGCAACATAAATCATCAACATTTCTCTATATTGCCAACAAAGTCCAGCAGCAAGGGATAAAAAGAGAAATTCCATTTAAAATAACCATAGACAATATAAAATACTTGGATGCCTACCTGCTAAGACTAATGCAGAAACTATATAAACACAAGCTTAAAACAGTTTTCACACAAAAAAGATCTAAACAATTGGAAAATGTTAATTGTCCATGGGTAGACTGAGTCAATCTAATAAAATGACAATTCTACCTAAATTAATATATTTATTCAGTGACATACTGTATCAACAATGCAGTATTCACAATGCCTACAGTAACTATAAGTATGCTGATATGGTTATTAATCACAAAATGCAACAGGCTCTCTACATGGGAAATATAGCTAGAACATTTATTCAAATACCAGAAACCTGAGTCCCAAAACCAGAAAGTCAAAGCCATCACAGTAATTACAAATTTGACACATAGTTAATGTAGTAAACACTCACATTCTCAAGCCTTCAAAACAGGACAGGCTACCTCAGGCAAAGATCCTACTCTCCTCACTCACGACAACTGCTCAGCACCCAGGCAGCTTGCTCCCAGCAGCTCTGGCCCCCCATAGTTCCCATCCCTGGCAGTCCTCAGCAGGAGTCCTTAGCAGAAATTCTGGCTGGCTCAACAAAAGGATTTCATGCTGCAACCACAGCTACTATTGCTGCTGCTGCTTCCAGTCACCACCACACAGACTCTAGCTTGGCTCCAGCTTTCTCTTGCTCCACCCCTTCCTGCTATGTCAGCAAGTTCAAGGGGCATAGAAGATGTTCAAATCCCGTTATCATTACGCATACTAATCAAACTATCAAAAATATCATTTTATAGAGCTAGGGTACAAATTCATCTGAAAGAACAAAAGGTCAAAAATATCAAGGAAATCAATGAAAAAAATGTGAAAGAAGGTGGCTTGACTATACCAAATCTCAAACTGTATTATAAAGTGGTAATTATCAAAATGATCATAAATTGGTTAAGAAATAGAGTGGTGGATCAGTGGAATAGATTAGGAACAAATTACATTATAATGAATGACCACAGTAATCTAGTATATGATAAACCAAAAGATTCAAGCTTTTAGAATAAAAACTCATTATCTGAAAAAACAACTGTTGGGAAAATGAGAAAATGAGTACGGCAAAAACTAGGTATACACTAACATCTTGCACCATTATACCAAATATGGTATAATGGGTACATGATTTACACATAAAATTAAGAGAACATGAAAGAGTTTACCTGTCAGATATACGGATAAGGGAAGAATTCAGGACCAAAAAGATATAAAGAGCATTACAAAATGTAAAATAGATCATTTTGATTATATAAAATAAAAAAATTTTGCAAAACAAAGCCAATGCAACCAAAATTATAAGGAAAAAGAGAACTGGGAAAACTTTTTTACAACAAGTATCTTTGATAAAGGCCTCATTTCTCAAACATGTAGAGGACTGAATTAAATTTATAAAAATACAAGTCATTCCCCACTTGATAAATGGTCAACGAATATGAACAGTTACTTTTCGACAAAGAAATCAAGCTATCTGTAGTCATATGAAAAAATGCTCTGAATCACTATTGATCAGAGAAATGCAAATCAAAACAACTTGATATACCACTTCACACTTATCATAGTGGTTAATATGATAACAAAGGAAAATGGATATGGGAGGGGTGTATAGGAAAACTGGACCGCTAATGGATTCATGGTGGAGTTGTAAACTCACCCAACCATTCTGGAGAGCAATTTGAAACTATACACAAAGGCATATAAAACTATGCATACTATCTGATACAACCACTGCTGGGTCTATGTACCATAGACATCCAAAAAAAGGAAAAAGGACCTGTTTGCACAAAAAATATTTATAACAACTCTTTCTGTGGTAGTCAAGTGCTGGAAATCAAAGGGACACACATCAAGTTGGCAATGGCTAAACAAGCTGTCATATATAAATGTAATGCAATATTGTACTATGAGAAATAACAAGCAGGATGATTTCAGAAAAACCTGGAAAGACATGCACAAACTGATGCATAGTGAAATGAACAGAAGCAGGAGCACCTGGTACACAGCAACAGCAATGTTGTTCAGTGAAGAATTGTGAATAACTTCACTATTCTCAGCATTACAATGGTCCAAGACACTCCCAAAGAACTACTATCTGCCTTCAGAAAAAGAATGAATATTAATTGAATACAGAGTGAAGCATACTATTTTTCACTTTCTTTCCTTTTTACTTTCATTCAAGTCTTCTTGTGCGAAATGACTAATATGGAAATGTTTACATAATGACACCCGTATAACCTATATCTAATTGCTTGCCTTCTTGGGGGGAGGGTGGAGTGAGGGAGAAATAGAAATTGAGATTCAAAACTTTTAAGAAAATTAAAAATGAGGAAAAAAAGAAATAACAAAACCATGAGAATTGGGTCAGATTTGTTATCTAATTTCATCTGAGCACTCAATGAGGCAATCATTCTCTTCATGTCTAAGTACCTAACTCATTCACTACCATACTCTCCCTGGTGACTGTCTAAACTTTTCTTGTACCTTTTCAACCCTCCCATGATGCCTCTTTCCCTCAATCTCTCTGAGAAGAAGATCATCTTATGAAAAAAAAAAAAAAGAGGACATTTGCCAAAAAAAAAAAAAAATCTCTCTTTTCTTTTCCTCTTCTCATTTCATGTCATTTTATGTCTTCCTTCCCCCACTATCTTCTCTGGTCTCTCTCTCTCTCTCTCTCTCTCTCTCTCTCTCTCTCACACACACACACACACACACACACACACACACACACACACACACACCCCATATTCACCAACTGGTCACAGCTTTGGCTTAAAATCTCCAGTGACCCCTTCCCTACATTTTGACGCAGTTCATTACATGGAGGGATAGTGGTAGTTTATTGGAAATCCTTTCTTTGTTTGGAGCTCAAATGCATCTCTGCAACTACCCACTTATACTCATCTTCTTGGACAAAACCGAGCAAATTATCCTTCTTACATGTAGGTCTCCTTTAAATTATCCCCAGGCTAATCCTTCCTAGGATAAACCGACCTCATTAAATTCTTGAGAGGAAAGTGTAAAATTCAAAGGGCATATAAATCCCATGCGATATTGATATAATGTAACTCTTTTTTAAGTAATATGGTAAGAAAATACAGTCCTTAAAAAGTCAGCACAAGGGGCATTGTAATTTCTTTTACCAGTTGAAGGTCATAACTTTGGAAGAAAAAAAAGTAGGTATGAGAAATTAACTACATATATAGTATGGAGCTCATAAAATAAAGCCATTCTAACTGGGGCCCACAGATCATTGTTTAATCTCTGATAAAGTTTCCTCCATGTAATTAAAAACTGTAATCCAATAAAGGAAACTAAAACAAGAAAGAAACACAAAGTGTTGGAAAACATTTAGCACTTACTTTTCCATTTATTCAAATGGGCATGCTTTTATGCTTTCCTGAAGCATTAGCCAGCTCAGAAACCAATCAATGATGAGATGTTGCCTAAGATAACACTTGAAGAGTTACATCTGGTGTGTAATTGCAGGGATAAAAGTTGAAAGTACATGGATACAGTCTTCCTGGGAGCAATAATGGCAAAAACAATCCAATTTTTACAAGTTCACAGTAGGGAAATGTGTTTACCATTCTTGATTCTATTTCTTGTTATTGTTGCTGTTTTCTCGGTGAAAACAGCATGTTATATTCAGGTGACATGTCTAATTTAAGAGTTAATTTCTTTGTACCTTTTCCGCACTTGACAGTGGATACTTAACCTCCTGGCTAATCTAAAAGGATTTAATGTGTTTTTATATTTTTCATGTAATAATTATGAATTTCATGGCTGTATATACTATAGTCTGGATTATTGGACAGTTATATACATACATACATACATATATACATATATAAAAGGTTTAGTCTTCAAAAAACACCATTTCTTCATTTTGCATCTTTAGTTCTGGAAGTTATTTTGTAAATATCATGATACCATATCTGGCCTAATTGAAGACTGTCTTGGCTAACAACTAGAATAATTATTTGATTATGATCCATACTATTGAGAGCATAACCTTTGAAGAAATTATCATATGAAAATTAACATTTGATGGGCAAATAGGAAACCTACTATGTTCCATTTGGAAGATTCATTCCAAAGTAAAAAGGAACAAAGTCTAGAGTTTTAATAATACAGATAATCCTCATGTTTCCTTACATATTTTTTGGTCTTTTTGGAGTGGGGAAGGCATGGCAATTGGGGTTCAGTAACTTCCCCAAGGTCACACAGCTAGTAAGTGTTAAGTGTCTGAGGCCACATTTGAACTCAGGTCCTCCTGACTCCAGGTCAGGAGTCAGGGCTGGTGCTCTATTCACTGCGCCACCTAGCTGCCCCTCCTTACATATTGATGTACAAAAAAAAAAAAAACTCATTGCCTACTAAATTAACTTCAATATATATGATAGGTGAAAAAATTAATGTGTAAAGGCATAATTGTGTAATGAGTAGAATGCTTGGCTTGGAGTCAGGAAAAAATGACTTGAAATAAAATTTCTTACTAGCCGTGTGAGTCTGGGTGAATCATTTAAGGATATGTGCCTCAGAATGAGTCCCTGGGTCTTATACTAAATCACAGAAGGGTTGATGGGATGAGTTCCCACACTAGAAGTTCCCCATGCTGATGAAATGACAGATCCCGTAGTATTGAGGGGAAGGGAAAGAAAAGCATTAGTGAAAAAGGTAGCATTAATATGGTGGGAAAAATACTGGAAATGAGTCCTAGGGGACCAGGTTTTGAATCCCATTTTATTATTTTCTAGCTCTCTGATGTTTCACAAGTCATTTAGGCCCTCAAGGCCACATTTCCCTCATAAGAGAAATAAGGGGATTAAATTAAATGATTACTAAGAGCCTTGAATATTTTACACCTATGAGTCAATCAACTCCAATCAACTATAGTTGCTTTCTGTTTTGCTTCTTTTTTTTTTTTGGAGGGGGGAAGGTAGGGCAATTGGGGTTAAGTGATTTGCCCAAGATCACATGGCTAGTTTTGTGTTAAGTGTCTAAGGCTGGATTTGAACTCAGGTCCTCCTGACTGCAGAGCCAGTGTTCTTTCACTGTGCCACCTAGCTGCCCAACTACAGTTGCTTTTTAAGATGTAGCATTAACTTCCTTCGTGTTTGTGTGCCACATCATTCTAAAACTCCTCAAAAACACTTATCAGGAACTTTCTTAGTCCCTTATCACTGGTAGTTGGTTACTGGAGGCAGAAATGATAACTTGAGTATCTACATCAATGCTCAAAATTGTGCTAGATATTCAAAAGATATTCATTGACCGCCTATTATTTACAATGACTGTGCTAAGTATTGTAGGATATAGAGATATAGTCTCTGAACTCAAGGATCTTACATTCTACTTGGGAAAATCTCTATTCAGAAAGAGTCTTTAACGTTTCCTTCATGTGAGAGTGGTAAAAAGTATACTTTGTTTAAGTGAATTGTGAAAGAAAGACAAAGAAAAAGAAGACAGGAAAGGAAGGAAGAAAGTTAGGAAGTTAGGAAGGAAGGAAGGAAGAAAGGAAGGAAGGAAGGAAGGAAGGAAGGAAGGAAGGAAGGAAGGAAGGAAGGAAGGAAGGAAGGAAGGAAGGAAGGAAAGAAAACTGGGCTATTGAAACTTATTAAGAATATAGAGCTTTGTGGGTAGATAAGGAAAGATGCCTCCTCTTTCTCTAAATCTTGTTTAAATACTCCATTTCCCCTCCTATAACCACTGAGGTTTTTATATCTACTCAGAGGTAATCAACCTCACCACCAAATATTTTTTAAAAATCTGATATCAGACAATGAGATTTTAACTATCTTCTTTCCATAGAAAAGTAAGTTAATGACAAATTTGGTTGAGAAAATATAACTGAGAAATTGTTTATAAAAACTCGATAGGTAGCATTACACATTTAATTACTACTCTTTATGAAGTATCTTAATAAAAAGGCAGTAAAACCAGGGAATTGTCTAATTAAAATGTTACCAAAATGTATCATTACGAAAATAAGCTACATTAAAGGAAAATAGACATTCTGAAGTGTTTAGCAAATTGTAAACTTTTTTTTTAACTATACATTGGTCTGAATATTGGATAATCTTTTTGGTTAGTGATATTAGTGATGAGAAATAGAATAAACAAAATGAAATCGTTCTTACTTTGCAGAATGATAATTAATGGTTTTTCTGTTGCCTTAGTTACAGTTCTGTCAGGTTTCTATATTCTACTCACAGTATATATAAACACAACATATTCATTACCGTCCAAAATCTAGACCAGATAAAATAGTTTGATTACAAGAATTGTTTCTAAGTATGCTTATTTCTGTACCTCTTTATCTTGTCCTGGATTCCCTTGAGAATCAAGATATTTGACAAACGTGGCAACGAACTGTAAATGTAAAAGCTGTGTACAGCTCAGATAATGATTTTTAGAAAACCAAGCAGATGATTCTGTCAATACACTGACTGTA
The DNA here is from genome assembly GCA_028646515.1 of Pseudochirops corinnae. NCBI lineage: Eukaryota > Metazoa > Chordata > Mammalia > Diprotodontia > Pseudocheiridae > Pseudochirops > Pseudochirops corinnae. The sequence goes on along the minus strand of CM053592.1, from coordinate 114,268,103 downwards.
TGCAAGAGATATTTTCTTGTCCAGGATTAAATTCCCTTCAACCTACGTTTTTAAGGACCTACAATGTTCAGGGCAATATGCTAGGTGATAGGACACAGAGACAAAATGAAAGTTGCTATCCTTGGAATTTATATTTGACTGCAAAGATATAACATGAACAAGGAGCAGTGGAAAGTGTATGTAAATTATTTTGAAGCAATTTCAAGATGTAGAAAGTGCTAACAATTAGAGCAGAGGAATCAGGAAAGGGCTCATGCAAAAAAAGTGTCCCTCAGCTAAGCTGGGAAGGAATCTAGGGGTTCTTTTTAAAAAAAAATTTTTTTATTGATTTGTTTGTTTACTTTTAGTTTACAGGATTCAGTTCCACAATCCCTTGAGTTTCACATTTTCTCTCCCCTCCCCCCCACCATGGCAGCATGCAATCAAGTATAGGATCTGCAAATACTTTCATATTAGACATTAGTCCAGTTGTGCAGAAGGGTTGTAACCATTGGAATGAACAATAGGAAAGAGAAAACGAAAACAAACATGGAAAAGAAAGACAGCATGTAGTTTGCTTCAGTCTCCATTTAAACTCTGTTCTTTCTAAATCTTTCTCTGAATGTAGACATCTTCTTCCATCCTGAGTCTTTTAGAGTTGTCTTAGAACCTTGCATTGCTGAGAAGAGTCCAGTTTATCAAAGCTGGTCATCACACATACGTTGTGTCTGTCATTGTGTACAAATTTCTCCTGGTTCTGCTCTTCTCACTTAGCATCAGTTTGTATAAGCCTCTCCAGGTAAATGTGAAGTCCATCTGCTCCTCATTTCTTAATGCACAATAGCATTCCATTACCTTCATATACCACAACTTGTTTAGTCATTCCCTAATTAATGGGCATTCCTTTGATTTCCAATTTTTTGCCACCACAAAGAGAGCTGCAATAAATATTTTTGTACATCTGGATCTTCCTCCCACTTCTATGATCTCTTTGGGATACAACCCTACAAGGGGTCTTACTGAGTCAAAGGGTATGCAATTATTTATAGCCCTTTGGGTGTAGTTCCAGAGTGCTCTCCAGAATAGTTAAGTCAGTTCACACTGATTTAACTCACACACACACACACACCAACAATGCATTAGTGTTCCAATTTTTTCCATATCCACTCCAGCATTTGTCATTTTCCCGTTTTGTCATCTTAGCCAATCTGACTGGTGAGATGTGGTACCTCAGAGTTGTTTGGATTTGCATTTCTCTAATCAATAGTGATTTAGAGCAGTTTTTCATATGCTTATAGATATCTTTAATTTCTACCTCTGAAAATTGCCTGTTCATATCAAATGACCATGTATCAATTGGGGAATGACTTGTTTTCTTATAGATTTCACTCAATTCTCTGTATACACAGAATTTGAACGTTGCTCCTGCTGAAAGAAGAATTGTGGAGACTGAAGCCGGCTGAGGCAGAGACAGACAGACAGACAGAATTAGAACACTGCCCCTGGTGAAGGAATAATCCTGGAGACTGAGACCAGCTGAGAGAGAGAGAGAGAGAGAGAGAGAGAGAGAGAGAGAGAGAGAGAGAGAGAGAGAGAGAGAGAG
>CM053592.1:114247555-114266021 GCA_028646515.1 Pseudochirops corinnae | reverse complement strand
TACCACTAAATTGAAAGGCACTGAGCTATTGGCATTCATTTCAATTACTGTGAAAGGAAAAGTTTAGCACAAACTGATCTTTAGAAGTAAAGTCTGTGATGAAAATTTAATTAAATGCTTTGCTTTGAACTCCTTTTCTGGATTACAGCCCCGGTATTGTCTGCCACATGCAACACAGCTGAGGGAGGCTCATGAGGGAGGCTTCCTTGCTCCTAAAAGCCAGTTGGAAGAGTGAATTAATTGACAGTGTAATTATTTTAACTAGGATTAAAAAGGAAAAAAATAATTTAATTAGTATTAATTATGCAATACACAGAGAGTTGGTAATGAAATCTGCCCCAAAGACTGCATTGTTATTAAAATTAAAGTTCAATTCCTAAGCTCTGAAGCTCTGGGATATAATGCCAACCCTGCCCCCTATCTTTTTTTTTTTTTTTAAGGATCAGGTTCACCAGAAAATTTGATTTGAGTACTTTACTTTACTAAGTCCTGCAGGCTAGTGGTTTTATGGTTACTACAGTGATTAAATGTATCAGGAATCACAGATATCTTTGCAGTTGCTTGAGGGCATAGTAAAGTGAATAGCTCCCAGCCAGCTGAAAACCAGTTTAAGGTTAATTTGTCTCATTAGAAAACGTAATCTCTCTAAGAGAATATATTCTGTATGAAGATGTTTCTCTTCAAGAGATGATTCATCCTAAAAGAGAAAGAAGCATACAGCTAATTCTTAGCCACGCTAGGCTCCTTGCTATTCCTAAAATTCACTCCATCTCTCAATCCCATGCTATTCTGCCAGACTGAGCACTTCAGCTTTTGCTGCAGCCTTTTCCTCATACCAGTAATGTACCTCCTCCTCAGCTCTGCCCCTTAGAATCCATAGGTCCCTTCAAAGTTCAGATTATGTATCATTTCCTACAGCAGTGGTTGCCAATGTTTTTGTTTTGGGAACCCCTTTTAGCAACAAGATTTGTTGTGAACTCTCAGGATAATTTAATATATTCCTCATAACATTCGTTTAGATTTATTCATTAAATATGATAACTACAATGATAACTTTTACCCCTCAAAGCTTCAAATTAAATTTATATTATATAATTATAGTTATAATATTTTATTCTGCTTATAATTATTACAATGCTAAATGTGAATTTGTGAAGTTTTAATTATAAAATAATTACAAATATTTTATGTGAGACAGACTGTAAGAATGAAAAGAAATAACCCTGAACCACCATAGGATTTCATATTAAATTTATTTCTTTTATAAATTTTGTTGACTATAAATAACATTTTGATGAAACAAGTTATTATTTGGAAGATATGTAACATAATTGAAATCATATGTAAAATTAAGTTTGATGTTAGTTTTTTTGTCTGAACAAAATTTTGCAGTATGTGGTTCAACACCAGATAAACAGCCTTCCATCTGTTTTTCAAAAATTGATTTTATTTCTGTATTTTGATTTAAAACAATAAAATGAAAATTCCCATTCACATAAATATGTGGTGGAAAATGGTAGGAGAATTTTACAAACTTGCTAAGGGATAGAATTAAAAAAAATTATCCACTTAACCAGTTGATGAAAATATAACTAGCCATGTTATAAAATATTTCCTTTCTACTGTCTAATGGCAAGCATCATATTGTGCATAACACATTTTGCGCTGTGTATATGTTATACATGCATGGATATCATGTCTCTAGACACACATATGTAATCAGTAGTCATATTGCATCTTACCAGTAAAAGGTGAACTCCTAGAGAGCAGGAATTTTTTTGTGTGTGAATTTTCCAGCTCCTAGCAAAATTCTTTGCACATAATAGATGCTTACCAAATTCCAAAGGCTGCTGAAAAACAATACCTAAATAAAATAGCAAGCTTTATTTTAACCAAATGTTTTTGCTTCCTCAAATCTTTCATCGCAGTTGTTTTCCACAATGTTAGCTATCCCCAGAGAGCTTCTCCAATTCAAACATTACCAGATGTTATAACATTGGGAATAATTGTTATCCTTTAGATTCAGAACATGTTTTAATCTTACAGGAAGAATTTTTTAATGTTGATTTTTGTTGGATCAAAGTGATTGAAACACTAAATCTTCAACATTGTTTGTCTCATTAATGACAAAAAAAACCCCTGTTGTTCGATAATTAAGACAGTACTCCTTATTTCAAAAGTAACTAGAAGATAGGGAAATAAAGTATAAAAAAATCTCTGGATAAGTCATTTAAAGGAAAATACAAAGATACTTCTCTGAAAGAACTTGTAATGAAACTGGGCAATCAAGTATGCAAATGAATATGATGCCAGGGAAGGTGAAAGAAGTGCAAAGAAGAAGTCCAAGCAAAGTGTGGTAGAGAATTTTAAAAGGGAGAGATCATTTTCATCTTGGGGAGTCAGAGAAGGCTTCTTCAACTGTTGACATTGGAGGAGGTGACTTCAACAACTAGAGATGGAGGTGGGGGCTGAGGGAGAGTCCCAGGCAAGGTGACTGGGTGAGCCGACATGGAAAGATAGGAGAGGGCGGGATAAGGACAAATAGAGAAAATGGCAGTTTGACTAGAAAGTAGAATTTGTGAAGGAGAATAATAGGAGATAATATTTAGAAAGGTGGCTTCAAGACAATGTAAAGAGAGCAGAAAAGAGGAGAAACAACAAAGCAGGGGAAGGGTTGAAACGATTGGTATTTGAGGATTCAGAAAAGGAGCTAGAGAAAGACTGGTTAGACAGGTAGGAAAACGAAAAATCAGCCCTGAATCTAAAATCCTACAAGTATTCTAGAAACAGGGGCACATTAAGGTATCAAAAAGGACAGGTGGTCACTTCTGTTAAATGGTGCAGAGAAATAATGGAGCATGGATATCAGAAAGGGTCTTGGAATCCAAGTTCAGGTGTTCTTATTTAATTCAGTGCAAATCTATATAGAAATCTTTTGAGTGAATGAGTGATGTAATTAGAATGGTTAATTAGGAAAGTTACTGGGGCAATCATATGAAAAATGGATTAAAGAGGGAACAGAAAGAAGGCAAGAAGACCAGTGTTAAAAGGGCAAAAAATTAATGTATGTTAAGAGATATGAGGACTTGATACTAGAATGCTTACAGGAGAGAGATGTGAAAAATATCACAGAATTAGAATCAAGAGGACTTGGTAACTGACTGCATATGTTGGTTGAGGGAGAGAGACAAGTCATAGATGATGCTGAGGTTAGACTCCTAGGAATGTGGAGCCATTAACAGAAATAAAGAAGTCAGGAAGGGAGGCAGGTTTTGTTTAATATGAAATTTTTAAAATTAAAATTACTTATTATTCAATTTCCTTCTCTGAAAGTCTTTAGATTTTTATCTGCCTGGAGTGATGGTAGAGTCCTGTGAACACTGGGAAGATAGATTATATGATTTGCCTAACTCCATTTTTAGCTATACATCTCTGGGTACTGAGGATTTATTGAATAGTGATATAAAGAAAATAGATTTTTCATTCAATTTTTAATCTTTATTTGAAATGTTTCATTTCAGCCACTGGTTATCATTTCAAGGACTCACTTTCTTTGTATTTTGATTATTCATGCTACACAATTTCATGAACTGTTTTTGTGCCAACTGCATAGTATATCTGTTGAACTCTAGTAGTCTTACATAAATCACTTCAATTTAACTAAATTTCTTAAGATAGTCTGAAAGATATCCCATCAGAAGAACCAATTTATCTTTGAGAATTCTCTCCAGTGTTACTTTCTAATCTATTGTAAAAAAAAAAAAGGATAAAGATTTTATTTATACAATGCTATCATTTTAGTCTTTTTGACAAATCAATCCGAGTTCAGGTTCTAATAAAGAGATACAGGAAATAAGTGTCTGGTAGACTTCCAGTTATGGAATGATGTGCAAGGTTCATGGCAGGAAAACCCAAGCATGGTTGTGAGCAAGTAGCCTCAAGTGCAGTGGGCACTGTTCTAGGTAGGCTCTGGATTATTAGCCTATAGAGTTGCATATCACCCTAGTTTCACTGAGTATTGGGGGTTAGGCGGCCCTCATTGGCAAATATCTGGAAATACGATGACGGTGATTGGGATCACTGTCCTAAATGATGATCAACTTCATTGTTTCTTCCTTTGGTGGAAGAAGTTTTTGTGCCCCTTTGGTGCTCTAGTTGAGAAAAATTAGTATCCTCTTGTTATATTAATAACTAATGATTAAGTTGTGATCCACACATCTTCCTGTGTTTTTAATATCCAACTCCTGTAGGGCTGAGTAAAGAGATTCTTCTAACCCTCAAAGTACTTGCTTATTGACTAGATTAACTCCCGTTCAACTAGGAGAACGAATTTCTATTTAGAATCTAAACAGAATCTAGTTTGGGTGAACCTTTGCCTGGGGGAAGTACCTCCAGTCCTTGATCCCCTTTATTAGAGAGCAGGACAACCTAGTTCATGAAGGGAGTCAGGGAGGTCTATGTGGAAATGGCTTCCCCTGCCCAGATGCCTTGAAACTTCTGAGCCTCGTGATTAAACCACAGTTCTCAGCGGAACAAGCAGATTACTTTTAGCCCACCTCCTCATTAAATATCCACCAATCAAGTTTGAGTTTTACTTGTCAGGGGAATTACCTTTCAGAGGAGATTTAGGGTAGTTCAGAGTCTCCCTTGGGGTCTTTGGTCACCAGAGAAACCACTGACAATTTATTGATCACCAGCTAGCCTAATTAAAAATTGATTATTAATTATCCAGAAACTCTGGCTCAGGGATTTTCACTCATCTCATTCGGGAATTGAGGTCAGTTCCCACAGGGCAGAGGTATGTAACTGGGTCTGTAGCCTTGGGCTTGGTGCTTCAATTGCTATTTCAGAATATAATCCTTTTGTAGCTTGCCTTGCCCTGGAAGTCTTCAAAAATGGGGAGACAGTAAACTATGAGAATCTATACATGACTTTCTTTTCTGTGGTGGGAAATGTAGAAGCTTGTTGCTGGGAAACAAACTCGCAAAAAAGCAAAACTTAAGACATGAATACATAACTATCACATAGAAAGCAAATTGGGTTAGTACAGGTTGGACTCTTTAAGCTGACTCACAGACCAACAATATAACTGCTATCTATGATAGTTATAATGGACTTCAGTATGCTTTTCAAATATTTATTCATTAATTTTCAAAATACATCCATTCAGACAAGTCACTGTGCAAATCTAAATCACTGCTTTCAAATTCCTTTTATTCCTTGGATGAGATGCCTTTTAGAGATAACTCTATCTGAGTGAGATTGCCTTCAGTAAAATGAGATTTACTTTCTTTGATCTCATGCACTAATGTATCTTTTAACTTTAGTATTTTCAGTGATTTTTTAAAAAAAATCAATCATTTTAGGGGGAGAGGAAAAGGGAGATGAGAACAGAATGACTGAAAGAAGAAAAAGAGAAGTGAGGGAGGAAGAAGACGAGGAGGAGGAGAGAGAAACTTTGACATATATTTGATATTTAAAATAAGGCTAGATATAGGGACAGCAAGATTTTGTTAAAAAATATAATCACATAAAAATTGCCTTGTCAAACAGTACATTCTATCCAGCCCTATAATATTTCTGAGAGAATTCTGAGAGAAGTGAATAGGAACTCTCTCTCTCTCTCTCTGTCTTTCTGTATACACACACACACACACACACACACACAACACACACACACACACACACACACACACACTTTTTTGTATGTGAGAGTAAACTGACATTATCACAAGAGTTAGGGATAAACAACCAAATATCCTCTTTTCCTTTAGTGACTTATTATAGAGGTCATTCATGAATTTGTTTGCACAATTTTGAATCTATTTTTATTTGGAGTTTGGGCCAAAGTATGTGTACTGAATTTCAGAAATTTAATATTCCCCCACAAAGAGAACTGTGCCAAAATTTTATTTGATATAAATTGACTACTCTCAAGCTTTAAGGGCTGTCTCCTAGTTTTTGTTTTTAGGAATCTAGTGAATGAATATATGCTAGATTTATTCATATCCTCCAAGATTGTATTCAGATCAGATCCACTCCTGGCTTCCTGTTGTCTGGCCTGGAAAATTCTCTCTTTGGGATCTTCCCTCATCACCTTCTACCATCCCTAGTCCATACCATACCTATTCCACCATCCTATTTAGTGTCACTGTCCTGTGGTCAGATAAGCCATGCGTTTTATAATCCGTTATTTTATAGACAACGGAAATGTACTTTATTAAAGACTATAAACAAGTTAAGACTCAAATTCAGTCTCCTTGCCTTTCCATCTTCCTCTCTAACAATGTTTTCTTTCCCAAATAAGAGTTAGCAGAACATCTGCTGAGTTATTTTCAATCTGAGAACATATTTTGTCCTTTCCTAATCTCATTCTCTTGAGATTATTTTCCATTCACTTCATAAAATACTTATGTAATGGGGCCTTGGCACCTACCTAGATCACCTAAGATGTGGGCGCCCACGTGAGAGATGGCAAAGACCAGCTTTTGGGAGGGAGGGCTGGCACTGTGGATAACCTACCAGGTGAAAGGAATAGCTTCTATCTGTTATTTGCCATTGGAACTGCCTACATCTTTAAATCAATCTGCTGGAGGTGGTTCATAGATCTCTCTATTTCATGTGGCATATCATCTGTAGTAGAAGTGCCCTGCAGTCAAAAAGGGGTAAAAGAAAGAACTGAGGGCTTCCTTTCCTTTCTTCTAGACGAGATGATCCTGTGAACTTGAAGTAGATCTTGGGGTTTTGGTCTTATTCTGTTTGTACTTTTTAGTTTTAGGGGTAGGGAGTAGAGTCCAGGACCTGGCAACTGAAACCATGGGGTCCTAAGAGCTCATGGTTCCAGTGTGGATATTGTAGTCAGCCCAGAGGGAAGCTCTCAGAAGCCAACATGCTTAGGGCAAGCCCAGAGGGTATTTGGATTTGGAACTAGGTGGGACTGATACTATATTGTTTTGAGCTAAATTGTGAATCTGATCCTCCTTAGTCACCAGAGACTGAGATGATGTAGAGCAGGTTAAACCCTGAGATAGGTGGAGAATAATGTTTGTATGTTAATTCTTTATATCTTTGAAGTAAATATTCCTTTGTAAAGGCTAGTCTGGTATTAACTGTTTAAATGGAACTGGGGTGCTTGGACCTCTAAAATGGGATCATTAGCCAATGGATATGAAGGGTCTCACGGTTTCCCAGCTAAGCAAGTTCTTACATCAGGTCTGGAATCCTAGGCTTCTAGGCCCCCCAGTGTGACTCAAGGTCCTTGTCTGGGACTTCATTGATTGTACATACAACTGAAAACAAATACAACAAGCCTAAAGCCTGTTTCTTGAGGCGATCTGGCCTAGAGGGAGGGGAAGTAGGTTCTTGGGTACTTCCTTCACTTCAGATCACTGCATGACAGTCCTCTTGTGGGTGTATGAGGCTTTTGCTCCTAGATAGCTTTCTGAAGGAGCACACAATGCATTGACAATAGTATGAGATGCTGGAAATAGAGAGGAACTCTGCCTTGCTCAAGCAACTCTAAAGACCCAGGCTGTTCCAGCTATGTGGCCAAAGGAAAGAGGCTTTTGTCACCTATGGAGTAGGCCAATGTATAATGCAGAATGCCCTTGCCTTCCAGAAGCAAGTTCCTGATCTTTCTATCTTAGATGATCTGTGTGTGGTTGTTTTCCTTGTTCTAAAAGAGGACCTTAACATCAGGGAGGTGATACCAAGACATGCAAGTGGATTGGATTTAAGTGAGGGAGGGCTATGCAAAGTCACCAGCCTCACTTTCTCTTCTGGAGTCATCCTGGTCCAGTGGCAAGACATAGATCAGGATGACTGGAGATGGTCCTGGATGCAGTGGGAAACCTTAGCCTTTTTAAGCTAAGGTCTTTCCCAACTTCTCACTTTGACTGAGGCAATGTGTGTTCAGTGATTAAGGCTAGGTAAGAAATGAGGCAGAGAATGACCTCTTTATCTAGCACAAAAAAAGAAAAAGAAAAAAATCAATCTGGAAGACTTTCAGGGTTTCTGGCCCAAACAGAAACAATTGTTATTTACATCCACTCTTATGGGCCCAAACAATGATCACCTGGGACTTGGCCTGGTACCTATTGTTGGCTAATCCACTAGAGCCCAGTGATTTGGGTTTAAGGCATGGTCCTTAAGAAAAAAAAAGTTTCAGAGATAAAAATTTACATTCCTTTGGGCAGAATATACCCAGGTAAGGGTATGATTCCCTATGTGGACTGAAGGAAGAAAAAAGAAAAGAAAAGGAGAGAAGAGAAAAGAAAAAAAAAGTTGTGTTGTCCAACTGGCCAGTTCCAGTTGGGTCCCCAGTGAGGCAGCATCTGTTTCTACTTACTGAGGTTGTTGTTTGTCCTTCCTTCTTAAAAAAGACTATGACATTAGAAAGGTGATTCAGTGACATTCAAGTGAATTGAATTTAAGTGAGGGGGGCTGAGTAAAGTCACCAGCCTCACTTTCTCCTCCAGAACTATCTGGGTGATCTAGGCATGTATAGAAACACCATAACAGTAACCTAACTAATCTAAGAACTGTATATCTTTGTTTTTCAACTCATAGCTATAAATATACCTTTTCTAGGCTAAAATCAATGGAAGACCTATTAAGCAAAATATAAAGACAGAATAAGCAAAAATTAGTTTATAAAATGAAATTAAAATGTATATGCATTAAATATCTTTATTCCATGTCCTAGGAAGAGGGCACTTAGGGCAGTTGCTTCTTAGGAAGTTTCAGTGCCAGAAGTTAAGCCTCTTCTACTTAAATACTTAGTATCAATTCAAGATAAAGCAAAAACAACATGAAAATGTTTTTTCAGTCCTCATCTATGTAATCCATCATTCCTCAATGCCAATAAAAGTTTTCTTTATCCGTCCAGTCGTAACACTGGAAATAACTTTGAAGGGTTATATCTATTCCATCTCCCCAACTTCAGGTACCCCAGGAAGATATTTGTTTTTTAAAATGTCATTGGCATAAATGATTCCAGAATATTCCTCAATTATATTTTCTGGCATCTCAGAATATCTGATCTAAATCTCTAGGTCATATAGGCAAAGGAGGAGAATTTAGAATTTTCCAACTGAATGGCTATATTAAAAAGAGATGCAGTGGAGCTTAATGGACAGAGCATTAGACTTGACTTCAAATCTTGGTTCAGATCTTGACTTTACTGTTACACCTAAAGTCTGTGTGACCTTGGTTAAGTAATTTAACCTATCTGGGCCTCACCTCTAAAATGAATAGTAGTACTACATGATCTATAAATCCCTTCAACTGCTTAAATTTTGTCATTCTGTAAGTACTAAAAAACTGAGGCTGATAAATTCTTCCCATAAAGCAGAGATCAGCAATCCCTAACTCTACCATGCCATATGTTTTTTTGAGGGCTTCTCTCTACTTAGTCACCAGGCTACAGAAGACTGAGAAGCTGGATTCTTTCACCTGTGGCCACTGAAATAGAAAGAAAGGGAGATGGGGGAGGGGGAAGTAAAAACAAAAGAAATAGTACAAAGAAGGCTTTCAAGAATGAGAATGATATCCTTCCAGTTCTTTATGATCAGTTAAAAATGGCCACTTGTGGATATAAAAGTTTCCCGGTAAAACAGTCAAAGCTTTGTGCTTTTCTAAAGTGGTATAAATATATGGATTTTGAAAAAAATCAATAAAAAGAATTTCAAAATGACTTTCTTGCATCATTATCTCCCTACCAGAATTTCAAGCTGGGGGTGATGGTCAACTAGATAGACTGGTTGGTGTCTGGGGACACTCTGGTATCAGACTAGGAGCAGAATCTACTCCTTTCAAAAAATGATCTTTCCATCAAAGAAAGAGGAAAAGAGCCCATATGTACAAAGAATATCTGTAACAGTTCTTTTTGTGGTAACAAAGAACTGGAAACTAAAAGGATAAGCATCAAATTTGGAATGGTTGAACAGATTATGGTACATAGCTATAATAAAATACTATTGTGATGGAAAAAATGATGAGATGGTTTCAGAGAAACTTGGGAAGCTTATATGAACTGATGCAGAGTAAAGTTAGAAGAACTTGGTGAACAATTTGTACAAGAACAATAACACTGTAAAAACACATGTTTGAATGATTTTAGAATTCTGATAAACATAGTAATCAACCAAGATTCCAAAGGAATGCTCCCCACTTCCTGTCAGAGAGGTGATTGACTTGGTATAGAATGAGACTTTTTTTGGATAAGACCAAGGTATGAATTTATTTTGTTTTACTATGCATATTTGTGAGAAGGATTTTGTTTGAAGGGATTGGAGAGAGGGAATGCTTTTTGTTTTGTTTTTTGAAAAAAAGAAAGGAAAAAAACTGATCATCTCACAGGAATAAATTAATCAACAAGTATTTATTAAGTGCTAAATATGTGTCAGATACCATACTAAGCATTAATGATACAAAGACCAATGTAAAAACAACCCCAGTCCTCAAGCAATGTACATTTTAACATCTTTAACAGTATATACATTTTTGGTGGTGCAGTGGATAGAGTGCCAGGCCTGGCATCAGGAAGCTTCATCTTCCTGAGTTCAAATCTGGCCTCAGACTAGCTGTGTGACCCTGGGTAAGTCACTTAACCCTGATTACCTCAGTTTCCTTATCTGTAATATGATCTAGAGGAAATGGCAAACCACTGCAGTATCTTTGCCAAGAAAACCCCACATGGAGTCATAAAAAGTTGGACACAACTGAAATAAAGGCTGAACAGCAACAACATTTTAAATATATACGTAATATATGTAAATAAATACAAAGTAGTTTTTCAGAGGGGGTGTACTAGTAGAGAGGAAATCTGTTAGGAAGTACTTCATGTATAAAGTTGTGCTTAAGATTGTTTGGGATGAAAAATATCCTTCATCCTTAATTTAGTGAAAAGAAATAAACACAGAGATCTCTTAGGATAAGAACAGGACTTTATCCTCTTTCCCGGGAGAAGAGGGTGGTCTTCCCCATGACTCATCATGGAGAAGAGTCAAGTTACAAAAGATAGTACTGGAATTTATAACCTAACTTAGTCAAGACCCCTACCTGACTGTTTCCCCTCTCATTGGTGGAGAGGCATACTTCCCCAAATACTTCCCCAACTGGGACAGCAAGGAAAGATAAGGGGAGGGTCCCACCAAGGCGGGAAAACAGACAAAGGAACATAAAAGTGATTGACAGAAGCAATTTGAAAAGTTAACCACACCAAATTGAGAAGTTTTCACTCATCCCATACAAGATGAATCTTTTAAGGAAAACAGCAATTGCAAGAGGCAGAGGTAAGGATGGAGCATACTTCATGCGTGAGGAACATTCAGTGTAAAGTCACAGACAGGAGATTGTGTGAGAAATAGCAAATTGGACAATGTGGCTGGATCATTGAATTTAGGGACTGTAGTTTTTAAGATTGGAAAGGAATGAGTCCAGGTTCTAAAGAGATTTAAATGCAAAAAAGAAGAGTTTATATTTGATCTCAGACATAATAGGGAGCCAATGGAGTTTGAGTAGAAGTGGGGCATAACATGATTAAACCTTTTCTTTAGGAAAAGCACTTTAGTGGCTATGTGATGAATGGATTGGAGAGGTGAAAGTCTTGAGGCTGGAAGACCAAGCAGGAAGCTATTGTGTTGTCCAGGTGAGAGAGGATAGGGATTTGAAGTGGGGGGTGAGGAAAAACTATGCAAATAGAGAAAAGGATTAACTAGTAAGCAGTGTTGGGGAGATAGAAGCAATAGTACTGGCATGAACTTCATTATCAACTACAACAAAAATAGGGCAAATTAAAATGAGGAGTCAAGGATAAAATAAAAATTGCAAACCTGGATGACTGGGAGAATGGTGGTGCTCTCAATTGTAACAAAGAAGTTCGAAAGAGGGAGGGGTTTGGGGAAAAGTAATGAGTTCTGTTTGGACATGTTGACTTTGTGGTGCCTATGAGACACACAGTTAACAATGTTTAATAGACTGTGTATGGTATAAGACTGGAGCTCAGGACAATGACTAAGGCTAGCTATCTAGCTGAGGGAGTCATCTGTATAGAGGTGAATATTGATGAGGTCACTAAGTGAAATAATGTGAAGAGAAAAAATAAGAGAGCCCAAGACAGAGACTTGCATTATGCCTATAGCTAGTGGGCATCAAGATGGATGATCAATGAGCAAAGGAAATGGAGGAATTATCACAAAGGTAGGATAAAAACTATTTTTTCAATGGTACTCAACTGAAATGAGTGCATACCTCCTACTACCTTGACAGATATTTATTTCCAATCCAAATGAGTTTTCTTTTTTGGGCAGGGGGAGAATAAGGGACTGAGTATTGGGGCCCACATGGGTACCAGCCCCAAGTGTGGGCGGAGATGTGAAAGAGAGGGAGAGAGGGGGAGAGAGAGAGAGAGAGAGAGAGAGAGTACAGTAGCCAGACAATGTGGGTAGTTCAAGGAAGAACCATGAACTCCATTTAATGATGATTTGAACCAGGTTTTTAAAGATCCAAAGGACAAAGATTCAAGTATTCTCATCAATAGACTTAGTTTTTCACATCCTGGGATATTATCATAGTTTTATCTTTACAATAGTCTACTACATCCTGGAAGTAATACATAAAATCAAAATTTCTGTTTTCTAGGTTCCAAGAGTTTGGGGGCACTCATCAGGTCTTTGGGAAGTCAATTAACATTTTCAAAGGCATTAACAAAGAGGATAAAAAGGCCAGAGGAGGCCTTCAAACATCTAGGTTTTGTAAATTATTGTCTTGAATCTGCTATACCTTGGGACCGAAACAGGAAAGGCATGTCTTATCTGAAGCTTTGAGAATTCTAGGCACCAAAGGTCTTTGGAAGTCAGTTAACATTTTTCAGGATGACGCAAATGAGAGCAGGTTTCAAAGTGTTTAGGTTAGTTTAACACAAATCTATGCCAAAACCGCTTCTCCAGAGCATCTGTATGTGAACTGACCCCCAAGATCAAATGTTTTGGCTTGCTTCAACTGAGATTTGTGCTTTCAGGGGTGTGTAGAGAAAGTCCCTCCAACAATGCAAAGACAACTTATCTGTAACATAAAGTCTTAAAGCATTTCCTAGAGCATCAAGAAGTAAAACTTGAACCCAGGTGCATAGGACTTTGACAGCCAGCCTTTGATTCACTTCTACCTCTCATCCAAATTAGTGTTGCCAATTAGGATCAGGAAACTCTCCAAAACATCCATATTAGATAACAAGTTAGAGACAAAGAACAGGGAAAATGATGCCTATACTTGGATCAATATAATATGTTTACTTTATAGTCTGGGCTATTTTGGTAGGTTCTTACAGAACAAGGTAGCTTGGAACTAAATGCTAATGATGTTAAATTCTATGAATAGCAAAAAGGAGAAGTATATATTTAGAGGTATTCAAAACAACTTTTAATGACTAAAATCCTGTCATTTTGACTGAGGTGTGTTCCGGCTTTCTTGTTATTTAAGTACAGATGTACCATCGCATAGTGATTGTAAACATATTGGAAGTTTTCAGTGATATATAAAGGCTAGGGCTATTTTTGCTTTCACAGAGAGTTGCTTGCCAGAATACCTCCTCACTCTTTGCTTGAAACAATAAAAAGAAAGGGCCATCTTTGTTCTGTTAACTCTTGGGTCCCAACTTTTCTCCCAAGTTATCTTGTACTTGTGTACTTTGCCCTGAAAATCTCACTTCTTTTTTGGGGGAACCTCAGGACTTAGTACTCTAGCACTTCCTTCTGGTGCCATCTTTCACTGCTGCCACCCAAGATTGGGTTCCCTGCCATTTCAGATCTGCTTGTGGGAGATGCTCAAGATTGTTTCTCTTTGTCCTACTCTTTCTGAAAAATACATCAAATCCGCTCTTAGGTATATGGTACAGTGAAAAGAGTACTGGGTTTCAAATTAGAGGATCTGGGTCCAAATTTGCCATTAGCTATTTCTATAGTTGGACAAAGCCCTTGAACTTCTCTGGGCCAGAGTTCCTCATTTGTAAAACATTAAACGTATGAGCGTATGTACTATAGGCTTATATGACTGAGTGATTGCCATAAAAATCAAAGAGAGAAGGTTTACAGAAGATAAGCTAGTATATTGTCCAATTGCAAACATATAAGGGACTTTAGTTCCCTGCGTAGCTAGTACTGCCTCCGTTTCTTGGTTTTGTCTCTGTAGCCAGCTTATTTAATTTTGTATGGGCTAAAAGATACATTTTTAGTTAATGTATATTCAGGTGGTAAGCTGTTAGCTGTCTCAGCTTCTCCAGAATCTGCTTCTCCAACTCTGTGACAGTCTCAGATTAATTGTAGATATCTATCATTCTGTTCTTGCTCCCTCCCACAATGAGTTAACTTGACTTTCAAGTCTGGAAAAAGTTTATAATTGCCTCCCTAGCCACAGTTCTTTGGTCATAAGCCTTCAAAAATAGTGTTCTTGCTCCTTTCAGCCTGTGACAAGAACTACCTACTTGGCCTCCAAAGTTTCCATCCCCACTGCTCCACCCCCCACCTTCAGCTTCAGCCTTTCTACTGGAATTGTAGAAGTTGTATATGACACCCTCAGCATTAATTTATCCAGAAAATAGTTATTAAACTTATACTGTATGGCTTTAGGTGTTGGGAGTGATACAAATAGAACTAAAACATGGTCCTTTCCTTCAAAGACTTTATTTTGTAAATTGTGTAGGTTATGTGTGGGGAACACCTTCTTTTGGAGAGGTTGATTGACTTGTACCCTGTGGCTACTCACAGACTGGATGAAAATTGTGAAAAGTTTTAAATGCCAAGCATAAGAGTTTCCATTTTGTCCTTGAAGCAATGGGGAATAATAATAGGTAGAACTGATATAGCATTTTAAAGGTTGCACAGTATTTACATATGATATTCCCTTGATGCTCACAACAACACTGTGAGGTAGGTGGTAAACTGTTAGTTGTCTCGGCCTAACTGTCTCTCCTAGGCTGATGGTAGATAATCTATCATTCTGTTCTCCTTGCTCTCTCCCATAATTAGTCAACTTCCTGACTTTCAAGTCTGCAAAAAGCTTATACTTGCCTCCCTAGCCCCAGATTCACTGGTCATAATAAAGCCTTCAAAAATCTTGTTCTTGCTCCTTTCATCCTGGGAAACACAGACAGGGAAATATATGCTGAGAACTTAAAATGATTTGCTCAGGGTCACACAGCAAGTAAGTTTCAGAGACAGTGTCTGAGCTCAAACCTTCCTGACTCCAAGTCCAGCACGCTATCCACTGTGCCACCTGGGGACCCCACTGGGAATCAGTGAAGTTCTGTGAGAAGGGGAATGGCATAATCAGACTTATGCTTGGGGAAGATTTGACAGCTTTAGGGGAAAAGGTGAGATTATAGGAAGAAAGCCAATTAAGAGGCTACTGGCAGGTGAAAGGGGGGTGAACTATGGTGGCTATTTAAGTATAAAGGAGATTATTTAATACAAAAAATGTAGTGAAAGTGGAATCAACAAAATCTGACAACTGATTCAATAAGGGAAGTGAATGAGACAAAAATGTTGAGGATGGTTTCCAAGATTATGAGTGTGGATGACTGGAAGGATGATGGCACCATTGAAAGAATTAAGTTCAGAGAAGGGTGGGTTTAGGGCAAAAGATTATATGCTTTGTTTTGGGTATGCCTATCCAGTTTAAGATGTCCAGCAGGCAGTTGGAAATTTGGAACTGGATCTCAGAAGGAAAAGAGAAATCTTTATATACAAATAACCCACAGGAGGTCATGAGATCATCTAGATAGCTATTATAGAGAGGAAGAAAAAAAGAGAGCCCAAGATAGAGCCTGGTGATATAGCACTGGTTCAGGGGACAGGACATGATAATGATCTAGGAAAGAGAATGCAAAAAGAACCAGAACGTTGTAGGGCAAGAACCAGAAGAGAAAATAGTGTTAGAAAACCCTAAAAAGGATTGTGTATCTATGATGTGGTGATGATCAACACTAAAGAATAAGAATAGAGAAAAAGTCATTGGTTTAGCAATTCAAGATTGTTATTGACTCTGGAGACAGCATTTTTCTATAGAAGCCTAATTGGGTTAAGAAATTAACAGGAGTAGAAGACACAGAGGTAATGAATGTAGAGGAGTTTTTCCAGGAGTTTGGTTGTGAAAAGGGGAAACAGATAAGTTGAGGAGATGAGAGACACAAGTTTTTTCTTTAAGGATTGGATAACCTTGGCATATTTTTTAGGCAGAAGAAAAGGCATCAGAAATGAGAAGAGATTAAATAACAAAGAGTGGTTGGTATTGATTATGGAAATTAACTATCAGAGGAGATGTAGAGGAAAAGTTGGGATTGAGGGTGAATAGACGGGGTCAAACCAATTCCCAGGCTATTCAAAATCTTGTATTTTCTCATCAAACTTAGTATACCCCCCCCATGTTACTCTTTCCTTGCTATAGGAGGACCCCCTCTTCTTACTTCAGTGAAAAAATAAGGACCATTAACCATGACTTTCCTCTTCTTCCTGATTTGCCACCCACATACATCACCCCTCCTTACATTCTGTCCTCCTTTGTTTCAGTGTCTGACAAGGCATGACTTTTCTACATCTCAAGGTCAATATTTATACTTCAATTATATATTACCATTTGTTATATGGCATAGCAGGAAGAGCATGTGCCTAGGAATTTGTAGACCTGCAATTAAGTCATACTCTGTTATAAATTGTTTCTGTGATGTTGGGGAATTAAAATCTTTCTGTGTTTCAGTTTTCTGAAGCTATGATATTAGAGCTGAAGAAGATGATTGTATCTGATTCTGGGCAAGGAATTTAGCCTCTCCAAATGTTATTTGTGTCCAAGCTTTGCACAACATGAAGTTTTAAAGTGATGATTTATGTTCTGCTATCATCACATTTTAAGTTCCCCCATTAGACTTATGGCGTTCTCAACTATCTTCTTCCATTTCTGCAGCCAATTCTGCTTTATCTTCCAATTTCAGCTATTTATTTATTACATTCTTTCTGTCAGTCCACATACAAGTGCAAGTCAGGCACTTAAAATTGATGCAACTGTAGAGGAGAAAGGTACTTTGAGTTTCAGTAAAGACATAGCAAGGAGATAAATGAGAAAAACTCTCTTAATAATGAATGTGCTCTGGCTCATTTTTCACACAAAATTTAGGAACAAAAACTGTTGAGCCTTGTTATTTTAAAAGAGACATTGATCATTATTGATAAAGTGCCTAGATAAATCTACACTTTCCTGATCCTCTATGCTTTAGATTTGTAAATAATATAAAACTCTGCATTGCATCCAAATGTGTCATCACAGATAACTCTTAGTGTTATTGAGAGAAGAGACAAAATAAAATGAGGAGAAAAATTTTCCTGTTAATGGATAGCTTTTGTTTATTTTACATGTCTTTATACAGACTTTCTATAAAAATTACTCATTATTTTTGAATTCCTCCTATGTGAATGGCGTTATGATCAGTTCCAGAGAAAATAAATATAAGACATTGTCCCTTGTTCTCATTAAGTTTACAGTCTAGTTAGGGAGACAGAATATGAATAAATGTAACTCTTCTTCCCCCATGCCCACTCTCCTGCACTAGACTCCCTTGGGAACTGGAGGACAGGCCTTTAAGTCTAAGTCTCTCTATATCTCCAGCCCTTGCACAATCTAGTCATGGCATTTTTATTTATTTTCCTTCACAAAGGAATGTAAGAAAATCCACAATCTTCACCTTTGCATTGATGTTTAGTAGACAATGGCAACTAACTGTTACATCCTATAGAAAGGTGGTATATCACAAAGGGAATAAATAGAGGGGTTAGAAACATCCAAGCAATAGTCTCCTAGATTGTTGTTCTAGCTACTGTTTCTAATGGTGGGTCCCATCATCAGTTGTTTTTACATCAGTTGGAGAAAGGAGATTTGGAAGAGTGGCAAGAATGTTGGATTTCAAGTCAAAGGCCCTAGACTTTGCTTCAGCTCACAATCATAGAATCTGAGGTGAGAAGGATCTTTCAAAGATCATCTATTCTAACTATACTTGAACAAGAATTTTCTCTGCTGTATCTATAAGAAGTGATCACACAGCCTTCCTTCTAGTGAGAAGGAACTTATTAGTACCTCATTCCATT
This sequence comes from Pseudochirops corinnae, assembly GCA_028646515.1. Classification (NCBI taxonomy): domain Eukaryota; kingdom Metazoa; phylum Chordata; class Mammalia; order Diprotodontia; family Pseudocheiridae; genus Pseudochirops; species Pseudochirops corinnae. The sequence continues at coordinate 114,247,893 of CM053592.1, read as the reverse complement.
TTTGGATCACTCTGTATGTTAAGAAGCTTTTCTAATCTCTTGTCAGGGACTGTCTGTTTTACCTCCATAATATCTCTTGCATAGACCCCCTTCTCTCCTTTGACACTGCTATGGCCTTGATGGAGGCCTTTATCACCCCACACCTGGACTATTTCAGTAAGCTATTGGTTGTTTACCTTGCTCCAAGTCTCCCCACTGTAACAGTAAGCACCCTAGCATGCCTAGGGCGGCTACTAGCATAGGTTCTCAGATCTGCTTTTCTAAAGGAAAGCAACTCAAAATGGGTTAACAATCTTACTTTAATCAAGCATATCATTTAACTAGTTCAGGGGGAAAAG
>CM053592.1:114226512-114247055 GCA_028646515.1 Pseudochirops corinnae | reverse complement strand
TCCAGAATGGTTGTATCAGTTCACAGTTCCACCAACAATGCATTAGTGTTCCAATTTTTTCACATCCTCTCCAGCATTTGTCATTTTCCTGTTTTGTCATCTTAGCCAATCTGACTGGTGAGATGTGGTACTTCAAAGTTGTTTTGATTTGCATTCATTTAAATTTTTTAATTAAAAATACATATCTCATAGAGGAATATCTCATCAGGAAACTGATAGTGAGCTAGGCCCAGAGTTGAAGCTAAGGCATGCAGGTTGGATTGCCTTTGGGTCAAGTTCTTATAATGATCTCAACATTTTTCCTGGACTACTATTTTTTAAAATCTTTTTGGAGGGGGGAAAGCAGGGCAATTGGGCTTAAGTGACTTGCCCAAGGTCACACAGCTAGTAAATATCAAGTGTCTAAGACTGGATTTGAACTCCAGTCCACCTGATTCCAGGGCCGGTGCTTTATTCACTGTGCCACCTAACTGCCCCTGGACTATTATTTTTAATACCAGTGATGATGTGTGTGGCTGTGTGAAACCCAATAATTTTTTTCTTAATTCTTACCATTGTTGATTTCTCTATAGCCTCTACCCATGCACTCTTTCCTCTCTATATTTTCATAACATAGTTCTGTGTGGATCTCTTCTTAGCTGTCTCCCTACTCCTTCACCTCCTATGTATAATCTTCATCTAAAACCTACCCTCTGTTTATGGGTATAATTCAGTGCTCTGTCTTAGGTCCCTTCTTCTCTCTCTATAACCTCTTTTACTCCAGGCTCTACTTTCTGATCTTCTTTTACCATAATAATTCATTAACTTTTTCACCCTGGAAGATACTTTTGCTTGCAGTTATCCAGCAACCTTCTCATCTTGGAGCCATCTTCAATTGATGTTTCACTTTCTCTCACCCCTCATATCCAATAAGTTGCCAAACCTTGGAGATGCCATCATCATCCCCTTCTTGATACTCACAAAGTAAGCATATGAACTCTCTAGCTGACTGAGAATACTAGATACCAACAATCTAAGCCATTATCAAAAATTACCCGATGAAAGTTACAGAAAACAGATAGGATATGAAATACAAGCAATGTCATTTTGTAGTAAAATGTGCCAATGATGCCTTTAGTGTACAGATATGAATGAAGACCTGTCTCAACTAGTGCCTACATTTGTTTCATGTACTATGCAATGTAGGGGAGACAACATGGTAAAGGGGAAAAAGAACTAGATTTGGAGCCAAAAGACCTGTTCAAGCCCTGCCTCTCATACTGCCATTCCTAGGGGGTTGGAGAAAGGACACCGTAGCTAAAGTCAGAGGACCTTGGTTTGTCTCCCAGCTCTGCTACTACTTCCTGTGTGACATGGGAAAAATAATTTAGTATTTCTGAGTTTCACTTTGCTGAATGAAGATTTTAAAGTATACCACTTTTGAAGGCCCTTTCTAATTCTAAATCACATTAAACCTATTCAAGGCTAGGGAAATGAAGCCATGCTGAAAGGACTCAATTCCAAATATGAGGAAGGGATCTCTGATGTTCTATAATTCTATGAAGTGAAAATTCCACAAAAAAAGTTACAAGGGAAGGAAAGGATATTCCCATCCAATAATTAGGACAGGCTTAGAGAATTCTTGTGACATTAACAATTCTAAAAATGATTCAACAGTATAATTGAGTTTTTGCCAAAGCATAAAATACTCTTTTCCTCTTTAATTTACAATGCGTTTCCCAGAAGTCTCTGGATCATCTAGAATTTATATGAAAATCACAGTTGTCTCAATAATTATTTTCAAATACCAGAGATTCTGCTCACATTTGTATACTCAGGTTTTGTACTAACTTAATGACATTTAACAAAAATAGAAAAGAATCTTTCTACATCATATAGAGAGAAGACAATCAAAAGCCCAGAGAAGTCACATGGCTTATTTGCTTAAATACTTTAGTAATCTATTTTTTTAACAATGTGCTAATTAATCTCAAAATATTTTTAACCAAATAAATTATGTTCTAAAAAAAATTTAAACATATGTGGAAATTGACATTTAGCTTAGTCTTTGAATGTAATCCTACACCTTCTTATCGAAGGTCAAGACTTATTAGCCAATTAACCAAATAGCCAACTTATTAAGCCAATTAACATCTCTAATAAAGTAAAAGAATTTTTTTAATATTGAAGCATTTTTGTATTCTTGAAATAAATTCAAATGGATTCCAGTGAGTTTTATGATATATTACTTTAGTTGTTGTTAAGATTTTATTTAAAATTTTTGTATCTTTTTTTAGTGATGTTGATTTATTAATCTCTCAACTTTGTATTATCCTTCCTTAGTTTAGGTATTAAGACTATATTTGCCTCATAAGAAGAGCTTGGCAGGATGTTTTCTTTTTTTTCTGAATAATTCACGTGTGTGTGTGTGTGTGTTTGTGTATATCTCTTGTTCCTTAAATATTCAATAGAAGCCCCCTATAAAACTGTATAGATTGGGGTGTTGTTAGGTTTGGTTTTGGTTTTACTTTGCTCCTTTTATAGCTAGTTCAATTTCATTTTCTAATACTTGGTTAAAATATGTTCTTGACTATTATCATCTTCTGTTAATTTGGGTATCTAATGTTTCCAATAGGTAATTATCCAGTTTTTTTTTTAATTCTCAGTATTGTTGGTATATAATTATGTATAGTAGATTGTAATACTTAGTTCTTCTTGTGTGATTTTACTGTATTTTGTTTTCTTTTGAAATTTTTATTTTCCCCCCTCTTTTAGATCAGTTTAGTTAAGTATTTATTGATTTCTTAGTACTTTCAAGGTAATGAGGTTTAGCTTGTGTGGCTCCATTAAGCACAACACACTTTTGCACCTTCTTCTCTTGATGTAATTTTGTTTGATAGCATGATTCCAATTTCTCCTTTTCCGGATTCATCTATACAGTAAAATTTTTATCTTTTCCCCATTTTTTCTATGTGTCTTTGTTTTTCACATGTGTAGCTCTTAAATAGCAGATTTGGGGGTTTGATCCATTACAACACACTTTGTTGGACTGCTTAGTGAAAGAGAAAGACAGACAGAGATTAGAGACTATATATTAAGCACTTACTTTGTGCCAGATATTGTGCTAAGATCCAGGGATACAAATCCATCAAGCAAGACAGTTCATGTTCTCAAGGAACCTGTATTTTAAAGGAAAAAGACAACCATAAAAGGGAACCTGGCTCCCGGTAAGATATGGCAAAGGCTCCCCTATCATATTTGAGGGCCTCAAGAGTAGAATCCAAGTTTCTAAAAGGATGAAGTCAGAAAAAGCACAGGGCCATATTTAATAGATTATGTTTTCCTCCATCTATTTCTTTTGTATTAATTTTTATCTTCTTCCTTTTAAAATTCAATATATTGTCCTTCAAGATTGATTTTGCTTACACTTCTTAAAAGGTGATCTATTCCCACAGCTTCTTCTCTCTCCCTGTGCCTATATGCCTATCCAATGCCAAGTTCATTGAATTTATTTAAATTGTTCCGTAGTATGTATTTATCTATCTCTCCTCTTCTTTTATCCCTCTTCTTTTCTCCACAAGGAAAAATCTTCTACCTAATGTAGTGCCAATACAATATTTACAGCACCCACAATCATGATAAAGACTGTGACTATAAGCAGGGAAGCTTCCTGTGGGCTCTGCTCCACCCTTCAGCAAATTCCCTCCATCACAGGTTCCATTGATTTCATTCAGCCTAAGGGGGCAGAGTTTACTTTCCAAGCAGGGAAGGTCTCCAAATTCTCCCCTAGGTCTATTAAGGGACAAGGAAAATCTCCAAATTCCCAATCTTATTACACCTACTCCTTCCATCCAACTTATTATTTTAAGTGATTTTATTTTGTTGTGTGTTTTTTCTAACAAGTTTTTCATTGCTTTGTCTTCATTATTTTCCCCACCCAGTCTATTCTAAATTTATTTTCAGGTTCATAAGTTGCATTTAATTCTTTCTACTTTATTCTGTTTTCCTCATAGGAGAAAGCTTCTGAAATATCAGGTCTGATCTCCCTCAAATTTAAATATTTTAAGAATATATGATTGTGTCAGTATGGGTTCTTTCTCCGCTGATATAGACTGCAAACCTGCACTGTAATAGGCAATTTTGTTAGTTCCCTAAAAAGTTTGACAAATGGTGGCCAACAGCCTGTAACATTTGGAGGTAGCTGGGAAGGATCCAGTGGATAAAGAAAGGTGGAAAGGAAGGGAAGAAAGAGATAATTAAAGGAGTAAATTCACAGAGGAGGCAGGGATGGATGGGATTAATAGTGACACAGAGGTATTGCCATTTTCTTTTTTTTTTTAAATTTATAGAATAAAACAAGCATTCCCAAAACATAGTATAATAAAAAAGATGATTATACATGGAAATACAAATCTACTATGCACAACTTGCTATTCCTTTCAAATATAAAGGGACTGACACATTCAAGAAGTATTTATCACTACGAAGGCAGAGGAGGCTGTTTACTTGAAATTAGGAATTTTAAGGAAAAGGGACTCATTGCAGATGGTTTCAATTTTTTTTATTCAAAATTACTCTCTTTCCTTCTTTGCTGAGCCTAACTTTGCAGGCACCTATATGGTTACACAGATTTATAGTTTTACCGTTGGTTCTTTCCTTGTAAGAGAAAAGAAATTTGGCATTACTACAAAGGCTTTTGGTGACCTGCAGCTCCCAGTAATCTAAACCTGTTACTGGGACACTCAGAATATATATCTGACTTGCTCCATCCCAACAACCCCACCACACACACACACACACACACACACACACACACACACATACATGCACCCCATTAAAGACCTACAGAGTCTGCATAACTCATAGTACCAATAAAGATCAAATTCCTTATTTGTTCTTCTATGGCACCATAACATTCCCAAGTACTATGGGAGCCAGATTAAAATGGAATTGGGCAATATTTAAAATATATAAAAATACAATAAAACATAGATGATAACACATTTTAAAAGCAAGTCAGTGCACAGCCTACAAGTACCTTTATGTGGGAATCGGTGGCCTCCATTTCTATTTGAATTTGACACCACAGCTCTACATCATTCAATTCAACAAACATAATGCAACAAACCAACTCCCTTGTTGTTGTTCCTTGCTTCTGGCTCATGTGTAATCCAGGAATTCATCTAATTGAATGAGAAACTCCTTTTTCTGTCACAGTACTTCACCTCCCCTGGCTCACACAGATTCAGGCTATGTACAGCAATTCCTTGCCATTTTACTCTAATTAGTGGGTAGTGAGGAAAGACTGAGGAAATAATTAGGAATTTATATTATATGCAGAGATACATAATGAGTGGCTTAACAAAGACTTCATTAATATGACAACAAGGAACTAGGAGGGTGCCTAGAGAGATCCACTACTTAACAATCACATGAAATTCATAAACTGAAATGAATATTTTTGTTTCTTTCAAAAAAATTACATCAGTATTTCGTTCTGTTCACTTTGATATTCAGATAATCCTATTGACCCCTAGGCAATTTTTTTTCAACATATAACATTAAAATGTTTAGCTCCTAGGGTTTAGCTCTTATTTTATTTGAGTAATTCTTCAAAATGGCCCCAATGCTGGTATGACTATCAGTACAGAAAAAATCAAAAGCAATAAGGCTATTATAATTCATTCTATATTCACTGTTTTCCCACTTCCCATCAGAATGTGTGTGTGTGTGTGTGTGTGTGTGTGTGGGTGTGGGTGTGGGTGTGGGTGTGTGTATGTGTGTGTGTGTAAAGGATAAACAGACTAATAAGGTCTTGAATTTATTTTCTATGACATATGCATACTTGATTATGAATTAGCTGTATCAAAGCAAATGGAATTATTATACTTTGTGACATTTCAGGTGAGCCTAGATTCAGTCACTTTTAATTTCATCAGGAACTCACTGAACTTGGATATCTGTCAAGTCACTATGGGAAGAATTTTGAAGAAGAGTGAATGAAATGAAATCTTTTAATACCAGCTAGTGACCTGGAAACTAATGTCAGTATTCTGTTACTAATCATTAAGTTAGAAAGTAAGGAGGTAGTAGTGCTGAGAAAAAGTGGGTTTGATTTCAGGCTATTTGAATAACAGAATAACCTAAAGTTAAAGGTGAAAGAAAAATGGAGGAAAAATGTGTGTTTGGAGGTGGGAGGAAGAGAGATTAGGTTCTGGTTTCATGAAACAGAACCAAGAAAATACAAATATATAGCAAATATACAGCCCCCTGCACTGCCTCTCATTTTCTCTAGTCTTTTCCGGTCCATCACTAACTTCTCTACTAGATGTCCCAGTTTCTTCTTATTAACTCCAAAATTCCAGCACCGCCAGTTTGAGGGATTTCTGAAGCTGGTGTAATAAAGTGACATTGTATAGGAAGGAGTTGATATAAATGTGTATGCAAACATCACATATTTCTTATGTCTAGAAATTCTGATGATTATTACATACCACACTAGTCGTCCATATGTTTGGTCATTCCTGAGAGTTGTCATTACTAAGGCCTATTTTAAAGATGTGCCCAGTCTGGAAGGATTCAGACAGATAAATCAAAGTCCAGTCAAATTCATAGTATTAAGGGTGGACATGCCCTGGGAAAGATGGAAAGTCTCACTTCAGCTCCTTTTAAAGGGAGGAGGGTCATTTGTAACCTGGAAACTCTCTGGCAACTCTTAAGGCAAGTCACCTTTACCATCCCTTTAATACTACATAGATGGTTGGAACACCTGAAAGTGCTATGGTATGCTTTTTGTGTGCCATCTTTATTGCATTAAACACATCTTCTCTCCATGTGTGTTTGTGCATATATGTGTGCTTGAGTTTATAAGCAGTTTGGCATAGTTGATAGAATACTAGGGCAAGTCTCAAGTCTCCCCTCTGACATGTGCTGGTTATGTGATTCAAGTTAAGAATCTAAGATTATAAACTGTAGAGCAAGTGCCTATCTGCACTGGTGGAGGGAATTTCCCCACTGAATTCCTTACATCAACAGAATGTATTGTATATATACATATGGAGGGCAACCAGGCCTAGACCCCAAGCCTTTATTCCCATTTTTCCTTTGCACTGGAGACATACAGAGGAGGACACAGAAAGAGAAACACATAGAGGACATCACAGAGAGACAAATATACAGAGAAGAAGCCAGAAAGACACACACACACAAAGTGAAAGAGAGAGAGAGAGAAAGAAAGAAAGAAAGAAAGAAAGAAAGAAAGAAAGAAAGAAAGAAAGAAAGAAAGAAAGAGAAAGAAAGAGGACAGAGACATAGGGACAAAAACATGTAAGTGCAAACATTACATATTTCTTATGTCTAGAAATTTTAGACACAAAAATAGGCAGAATAATCCTTTTGGTGTATTAAAGTAGGAGAATTAATGACCCAAAAGGCATGTTGTGCCATGATTAGCTCTTCTGTCTTGGGCAGACTCAAAAGAACAGCACAGGTGACTAACCAGCTCTTAAGGATACCAGGGGTAACAGAGTACCAAAGGGAGTGCAAACAAGGCTTTCTATCTTCCTCCAGGTTACCCACAACCTCAACACAAAAACTTTCTTCTCTGTTATAGCAAGAACAAGGTTTTCTTGGATCCTCCTTCATTTCCCACTGCAACTATATTTGGCATTTAGTTTCTTTTATGATCATGAAGGAATTTTTTTTTGCTAATGTTGTTGTTATTGAGCATAAATAAAAACAAAAAGTATTGACGGTTTGGGGTTTTTTGGTAAGGCAATTGGGGTTAAGTGATTTTCTCAGCTAGTTAAGTATCAAGTGTCTGAGATCTGATTTGAACTCAGGTCCTCCTGACTCCAGAGCTGGCATTCTACCCACTAAATCACCCACCCAGCTACCCTAGTATTAACGTTTTTTTAGAAGTTCAACAGCTACAAAAAGTATATGTGCCTAAACTACTATTAGGGAGTATTTAAGACAAAGTTGTAATTCTGACTCATTATTTATTGCTGCTTTTGAGAGTAAAGATAATGGTACTGGCCCTGCTCCATGAGTTTCCAACAGTGAGTCCTAGTTCTGCCATTCTTTTTTAACATTTTCTTATATGGGTTCCTCTTCCAAAAGCATCAAGTACCAAGGGCAGAGTTTGGATGCAGAGACAATTCCATAAATGATATCAAAATGCAGAAGCTCACTCAATCCAAGGGATCCTTCTTAATGAACTTACCAACTATAATATTTTTCTTTTCTTATCTTTAAGTTTCCTTTCCTTGTGAGACTTCAAAGCATTAGTTGTCAGTATGGATAAGTTTCCCAAAGAAGAGGTTAATGCTGCCTCCTTAAATCACTTGGGAAATGGATAAAGCACCAGGCCTAGAATAAGGAAGACCTATGTTCAAATCCAGCCTCAGACATTTACTAGCTGTGTGACCCTGGGTAAGTCACTTAACTCTGCCTCCATTTCCTCATCTGTAAAATAAGTTTGAAAAAGAAATGGCAAACTACTTTGGCAAGAAAACCCCAAATGAGCTTATGAAAAGTTAGACACAAGTGAAACAACTGAACAGCAACATATAGTCTCCTCATCTTGAGGAACTTATAGGTGCTTTTAGAAAGAGAATATTGTATGGGGAAGTGAGAGGATATGTTCATGGTCAAACAATTTGGATTTTAAAGTAATATGTCAAGAGATGCTCTGTGAAGTCTTCTCTAATCTCTTCAGTAGGAAATTGTCTTTTCTCCTTCATCCTTATATAGCACCATTTGTACTTCTCTTACAAATTGAGTATTTCTATCTTCTTTGTAGTTATTTATAGATATTTGTGTGGTCTTCCCTGGATTATAGGCTCCATGAGAACAGAGACTGTAACTTATTTATATCCCTGTAGCTCCTCCAAATATCTAGTGTGTGTATGTGTATATGTATATATGTGTGTGTATGCATGTATAATCCATATCATATGCTCTGTGTGTGTGTTTATATATATGTATATATATATAAACACACACACACACATACACATATATATGTACATATACGTTAGGCACTTAAAATATTTGTACAACCTAATTGGACATATTATATTTATTTGGGGAAATTAAAAATGTGTTGTAATATCAAATACACTGAGGGTAATTTATTTATAGGAGGGGTGATCACCTCATTGAAATGGCAAGGGTAAATTCTACTCCACTAATCTAAAGAACCCAAGGAGACTGTGCTGCTTGACCAAAATCCCATAACTTTGTCCCATATATACTAGTTCACACTACTAAGTCCTTATTTAACCTGGGATTAGGAAGAACCATTCATATATAGCCCAGAAAACACCTAATCCAAAATTAAAGAAGGACAGAAGGGATCACTTTTGCTTTGGAAGAGTAAGACTGGGAGCCCCCTTAGCGGAAAGGAGAATGGTATATTAGGGACCATTCCTGTACTTGATTTTAATGGAAGGACTCCACCAGGAAAGTCTTTTATAGAGGAATATACTAGCACTAACCTTGGATATTTTTAGAATGTTAGGAAAAGTCAACAATAGCAAATTATGGACCACAATAATTCCCTTATCAGTGACAGGTTCAACTTGAAGTGAACATGAGCTTATTGGTCAGCTCTTCCACAATGTATCCATGGTCCATGAACAACTGATTCTCCAGTAAGAGATTCCATGTATAAGTGAGATCCAACTATTCATCTGAAATTGTTTATCATTTTTCTCATGGATACAAATTCTTACTGGTTACATTTGGGTACCACATGTAAACACAGTTCAAGCAAAGATTTTCTCAGAAATTATAATGTTTTAAACTAAATTAAGTAAAAAAAAGGGTCTCTTCTTGTAAAAATAAATTCTATCATTTTGAAAATCTAAGACAGGTGGTGGAGTACATACATTCATACAATAGATATAAAGAGAGGAGGAAAGGAAACTAATTAGGTAGGGAACCCTGCAGTTATTTGAAATATATTTAACCATTTCTTCTCACATTGCAGATGAAAAAAGAAGCATCTAAAAACCTCATTTGTGCAGCTTTTCAGTAGGACCTCAATTTTTAAAAACATAAAAACACAGCTTAAAATTCCACCTAGATACATCAAACCCTGCCATTTGGCTGGAATGGTACTAATTTATTTTAGGAAAGAGCAGTAGCAAGGGAAGATTATAATTTTCTGAGAAAGATTTTTGTAATCATATTTAAATTTTAAAATGTTAATTCTTATCTTGTGGTAATATCTGTCTGCTCTAAAGTATGTTTAATGAAAATAAGTGACGATGGCTGTCATATCTTAAGTAAGTTAAATTTCATCTCATGTCTGAAAATCACTATGAAACGATCTTTAATTATAAAACTGGGAAACTGAATAGTTCAACACGTGTACAGTAAAAGTGAACCTGTGGTTCTTACCACTGGAGATGTATTGAAAATTACCTACATCTGGCAAATGAAGAAAAAGGAAGGATTTTCATTATCTTTCATAAGTTTGATCTGGAGCATTTTTAAATTTGGCATTAAAAACATTTTACAATATAATAGAAATTCCTGATTTCCTGAGGTACAAAATATGGGAAATAATCCACCAGAATTTACTAAGCAAATTTAATCACACTTTAAAATATTGTGTGGAGTTGTGGAAAGAATCTTATATTTGGAGTCACAGGCCCTAAATTCAAATCATAACTCTGTCATTTATTAGCTATGTGATAATGAGGAATTCACTTAAAGTCTTTTGGGCTCAGTTTCCTCTTTTTTAAGTGGGAAGGTTGAACTAGATGATTTTTGTGCTTTCTTCCTTCTCTAAATCCTGTGATTCTATTAAATACCTACTTGTTACAAGTACATAAACTGAATTTAGGACTGGGGAGTGGGGATAAAAATGTCACCAGATAGCTTTTAGTCCCCTGAGAACCCTGAAATCTGGGAGACTGAAAACTAAAAAGAGAGGAGAAAAAATGTCTATGTATACTTATTAAAACTAGGTACCATACAGAGTAACTACAATCTAAGATGGCAGTAAAGATGCTGAGCAATTTATGAGACAAAAATCTAAAAAAGAAATCAACACTAAAACCAGTGGCCTCAGATGCCTATATATATATAGAATGTTGGGAAAAGTCAACAATAGCAAATTATGGACCACAATATGTGCATCAAGTGTGGCTAGCAAGAAAGTTGAACAAGAGAGCGAATTCAAGCACATAAATATCACGAAGGCTTGGTGGGACTGAAGCATGATGAGAACTTGGCACTGGAAGAGTATACCTTATTCCAAAGGAACAGAATAAATAAATGGGGGAAGGAATAAATTTATATATATACACTTGTAAGTGTAACTTCTACGGGTCACTATAACATACAGCTGTCTGTGTCCTCCTCACTCCAAACCAGAAGGTCTTGGAAGAGTCAAAAACCTCTGATTTGCCTTTCTCTGCCTCCTGGGCCAAGTCTAGTTGCCTCTCCTCACTCTCCCATCTATGCTTTGTATCTCCTCTCAATGTGCGTGTGTGTGTGTGTGTGTGTGTGTGTATGTGTTTCTCAGTATGTGTCTCTCTCTTAGAAAATTCAAAGGCCTGTCAACTTCTTTCTCTCCCAGTGAACAACACACACCTGTTGATTACGACAAATAGAAGTGAAAGAGAAGCTGGTTGTCTGAAGGGCAGACAGAAAGCCCCAGGTTCTGTCTCAGTTCTGCCCTTGGGAGGTTAGCCATAGAATATACAAGTTAAACATATAAAATATGCCTCCAGGTGATTTTCTTGACCAACAAGTCAGTAGTGGGTCCTAGGTTATATAGTCTTTAATATAGAAAACCCTCTTCAGAGTTGTCTCCCATTAGTTCATTCAGAGAGTACTTACAGTGATAAGAAAACAGTGGAGAAAGAACATTTTATCTAAATTAATCAAGCTTAACCAAAAAAAAAAAAATCCTTATATAATGAAAGATCCATGTAAAAGGGAGTAGAAATCTCTGGGGGGGAGGGGGGGAATCTCCATCTCTGTAGATGGAGGGGAGAGAAGACAGGAAGAGAGATGTTCTCTGTTGCCTTACCATTTACTATGTGAAAAAGTCCACTCCTACTCACCATTGAGTATTGATACTCTATCCACCTGAGATGAACATCTGGTCTTATTCAGGCTACCCTTTCTCCCTACACATCTTTCAAAGCCCTCAGACTTCTCACAGATGCAAGATCTCATCCTCTCTCATCCCCAAACACTTCAGAGTTAAGATCCCAAACTTTCTCCCCACCCTCACTCTAGTCCAGGGGCTATCACATTATTGGTGGAATCTTGCAGGAGCAGCTACATAAGCAAATCCAGAAACTGGTGGTAGAGGACTTAGTGGGGAACATTTGGATTAAGATGACTGGAAGCAAAAACAAAAATGTTATTTGTCATCAGAACATGCAATAGAGATCAACTAGACAGAAGGAAGAAATAGGAGGGTTTAGGAAATTGATCATAAGCCTCATATGGAAGGACAATTTAATGGTGATGGGGGTGGGAGGGAGGCAGAGCTTCACTTATACAGATATTTGCTAGAACTATCTCTCTGTCAAAAACAGCATAGCTAATAAATTCACCATTTGCCTTAATTATAATTTCATCTTTCTAAAGGTGTAGAAACCATGGAGGGAAATTACTATTTGAGGCATGATTTTTTACCAACATAGAAGAACTAGTTGTGGACATAAAAATTATGTGAGCTTTGAAACAAGTCACCATTCCATCTTTGAATTTCTGACAGAATCAGCCATGATCTGATACACACTCTAAATTTGAGGAGGATAACTTTAGAGAAAGGATAGGTAGGAATGTGCAGGAAAAGAACTTGGATTACAACCAAGGGTAGGTTATACTAAGCAAAAGTAAGTATACTCCTTCAGGGAAAAATTGCATATTTGATGAAATAGAGGACTTTAAAGGATTTCTGATGATCAGAATGGAACGGAAAATTTGACTTTCAAATACAAGACTCAAGAGAAGCATAAAAAGCTAAACATGAAAGAGTTTCATGGTTAAATTGTTTATATTTCTATATGGGAAGATAATGTATTATTAACAGGGCAGTTAGAAAGATTCTACAAGAAAAGAGGGTAAGGGAATGAGTCAGTTATGTTGGAATATTTTTAAAAGGATAAATAAGAAAGGGATGCCTTGGGATAAGAGAAAAGAGGGGGAAAATGACAGAAGTTAATCTACATAAAAGAAGTATTGAAGGAAGATTTTTTGCTGTGGAGAGGAAAATGGGAATTGGGGTAATGTTTTAATCTCGTTCACATCTAATGAAATTCATTCAAAGAGGGAAAATTATGTGTTTCTATATCTATATGCATGTGGGGGTATATGAGGTATTCAGGGAGGACTAACGTCTGCTCTCAGGGTTTGCAGAGCCCTATTCAGGGCTGCTTGTCTACTTTTGGTGTCCACCTGCTATCTATTTATGGTCCCAAGAAGTTTTAAGAAGTGCAGCAATCACACCCCAGTACAACTGTCTCAGTAAACAGGCTAAACCAGGTTGAGGGTAGCTGACAGCCATTGCTGAGTTAGGAGGATGCCTCCCCCAAGTATGTGAAGCTTCTCCCCTAGTAGAATGGTAGGATGAGAACAATTTGTTCCAACGGCCATGAAAGTGGCTGAAGCAGGCACTGTGGAGTGCTGAGAGCTTGATGGGACATCAAAGACACTGAGGTTGTCTACTGTATCCTGGATCATTGTTGGTCATCCTAGCTTTTGTCTTGCCACTAGATTTCAACAACTATGGAAAGGAGTGAGGTTAGTGACTTTGTGCAACTCTGACTCACTTAAATCCAATTCACTGCAAGTCAAGACATCACCCCATGATGTGTTTAATCCTCTTCCAAAAAAGAAAAAGGACAAACAATAATAGAAATCTATCTTAACTAACAAGGAAGGAGAAGGAGATAAGAGAAGGCAAGGTAAGAAAAGGGAAGGCAGATTTTTTTAAAAGGCAGCAGTCAGAAGCAAAACAGACCTTAGAGGAAGGATAAGTTTAAGAGAGAAAAAAAGGTTAAGCAGAAGAAAATAGGATAAAGGGAAATGCACAGCTAGTAATCATAACTGTGAATGTAAATGAGATGGATTCATCCATAAAATGGAAGGGGATAGCAGAATGGATTAGAATCCAGAATCCAACAATATGTTGTTTACAATAAACATACTTGAAGTGGAGACACACACAGAGTTTAAAATGTGCTGAAGCAAAATCTATCATGCTTCTGCTGAAGTAGGAAAAAAAAAAAAGAACATGAGTAGCAATCATATCAAATAAAACAAAAGCAAAAATAGGCCTAATTTAAAAAGATCAGCAGAGAAACTACATTTTGGTAAAAGGCACCATAGACCATGAAGAAATATCAGTATTAAACATATGCACCAAATGGTATAGCATCCAAATTCTTAAAGAATGAGCTATAGGAAGAAACAGAGAGGAAAAATATAATAATAGGGCATCTCAACTTCCCCTTCTTAGAACTAAATAAATGCAACCATAACATAAATAAGAAGTCGAGTAGATGAAAAGAATCTTAGAAAATTTGACAAAATTCTGGAGAAAACTGAATAGGAATAGAAAGGATTATACATTTTTCTCAGCTGTACATAGCACCTTCACAAAAACTGACCATGTATTAGGGGCATAAAAACCTTACAACTAAATGCTGAAAAGCAGAAATATTAAATGTACCTTCTTCAGACTGTAATGAAATAAAAATTACATTTAATAAAGGACTGTGGAAACATAGAGTAAAAATTCACCGGAAACTAAATAATCTTATCCCAAAGAATGAGTGGGTCAAAAAACAAATCATAGAAACAGTAATTTTATTAAAGAGAATGACAGCAGTGAGATAACTTACCAAAATTTATGTGATGCAGCCAAAGAAGTACTTAGGAGAAATTTTATATCTCTAAATGAATATATCAGTAAAAGAGGGAAAGAAGTAGGTCAATGAATTGGGTGTGCAATTAAAAGGAAAAACTAGAAAAATAACAAATTAAGAATACTCAACTAAACACAAACTGGAAATGCTAAAAATCAAAGGAGAGATTCATGAAATTGAATGTTGAAAAAAATGAACTGATAAAAAAAAGTAGGAGCTGGTTTTATGAGGGGTAGGGGGAAATCAACCAAATAAACAATTGGCTGATTTAATTTTTAAAAAAGAAAGAAGAAAACCAAATTACTAGTATCAAAAATTAAAAAGAGTGCATTTACCATCAATGACAATGAAATTAAAGAAATTAGTAGGAGTTAATTTGCCCAATTATATGCCAGTAAAACTGACCATCTAAGTGGAATGGATGAATACTTACAAAAATATAAACTGCCAAGATTAACAGAAGAGGAAAGAGAATACTTAATAATTCTATTTCAGAAAAAGAAATTGAACAAACCATTGATGAGTTCCTTAAGAAAAAATCCCCAGGGCAAGATGAATTTACAGGTCAATTCCACCAAATACTTAAAGAATAATTCATTATAATACTGTATAAAGTATTTGAAAAAATAAGTAAGGGAGTTATACCAAATTCATTTTATGACACAAATATGGTTTTGATACCTAAAACAGGAAGATGTAAAATGAAACAAAAAACTATCGACCAATTTCCCTAATGAATACCGATGCAAAAATTTTAAATTAAATACTAGCAAGTACACTGAAGTTCTACAGAACAAAGATCATGCACTATGACCAGGTGGGATTTATACCAGGAATGCAGGCCTGATTCAATATCGGGAAAACTATCAGCATAATTGACCATATCAATAACTTAACAAAAATCATATGATTATATCAATTATGATCAATTATATATCAATATGATTATATCAATAGAAGCAGATGACAAAATACAACATCCATTCCTACTTTAAAAAAAAAAAAGATGAGAAAGCCTAGGAATTAATGGAGCCTTTCTTAAAATGTTAAGTAGAATCTATCTAAAACCAAGAGCAAGCATTATCTGTAACTTATATGAAGTCATGCAAAGTGAAGTGAGCAGAACCAGGAGAATATTAAACACAGTAACAGCAATATTATAAGGATGATCAACTATGAAAGACTTATGATCAAGACAATGATCCAAGACTATTCCAAAGGACTCATAATGAAAAATGCTATCCACTCCCAGAGAGAAGACTGATGAACTCTACATGCAGATTGAAGCATACTTTTTAAAACGTTTTTTTAGTTTTGTTGTTTTATTTTCTTTATGTTTTCTTTGTAATGTGGCTAATATGGAAATGTTTTGCATGACTTCACATGCATAATTGATATGAAATTGTATTCTCAAAAGGTTTAGAGGTATGAAAGGGAGATAGAGACTTTAGAATTCAAAATTTTTTAAATGACTTCTAAAAAATTTTACATGTAGTTGGGAAATACTGAAGGAAATAATTTAAGATAACTTTTTTAAAAGTTACATTCCTCTGTTATCAGTCATCTTTAAAAAATTTGACATCTTCTTCTTGAGGCTCTCTTTCTCACACTAATGTCCGCCCTACTTTGACCTCTCCTTTTTTTCAACAAAGTACTTGACAAAGCTCCAGTCTCTTACCACTTATCTCAAGCAAAAAATATCCCAAATTCTTTTCAGACTGGATTCTGCTTTTGCCAGAGCACAGCAATTACCCTCTTCTCTTTAGTTCAAAATCTGAACTCTTCTGAAAGCTCTTTCAAAAGCTGTTTCCTTTTCAAGAAAAGCAGTAAAATTTCATTACCATTGGGTGTCATAGAGTTTACTGCCTTTAATATTTTGTGTCAGACACATAACAGGATTGCTTGCTTGAGATGTACTCTATATAAAGATATTTACAATATATCAGTAGTCTATGAGATTAAATCACCTTGGCAACAGGGCCAGAACTTGAAATGGTAATTTGCTACTATTAAAGCATTCTCTCTCTCTCTCTCTCTCTCTCTCTCTCTCTCTCTCTCTCTCTCTCTCTCTCTTTTTCTCTCTGTCTCTGTCTCTCCCTCTTTCTCTGTCTCTCTCTCTGTTTCTGTCTCTCTCTGTCTCTTTCTCTGTTTCTTTCTCTCTCTTTCTCTCTCTGATTTTAACCATATTCACTCTTAAAGAATCAAGCCTAAAGTCTTGCTCTTTTGAATCATGGCACAAAGAAGCCATTTTATTGAAGTACTATGTGAAATGCAGGAAATACTCTTGCCTGAGTTTCTCCCTCATAGTTGGAAACAGAAATATCCAAGTGAGACCCAAATCTTAAATTTTACAATTACTTTTTGGTGCTAAATTTAAGAAGCTTTGCACATATCATGGACATGAGATATGCCTCTGTTCAAAATGTATTTTAGGAAGAAAAGAGCCATCTGTCCATCTTTACATTTTGCCACCCTCACTTCTATTTCTCTTTCTATCAAGGACGCTTATGTTAAAACTTAAAGCTGTTGCTTGGCCAAGTTTTAATGTTAAGCCCTTCTTTAAAAAAAAAAGTTCTAGATTCTTGGACATTAAAATACCTCTTGTGGGATATGCAATTATTTATAGGTTTTCATGGATGCTTTGGGCAAAATAAGGGGTAAAACAAGCATTTTGGCAAATAGTATAGGTGCCTTGAATACAACTGAGTTTCACAGTAAGAAGCTGTCCAAACTGAAGTGCAGAGGGCCATGGATTAGCACAACCATTTTGGAAAGCAGTTTGGCATTAAGCAAATAAGGTGACTAAAGATATTGGCAAAAAAAAAAAATCCCTCCAAAATAAAAATGTTTAGAGCAGTACCTTTTGCAGTAGCAAAGAAGTAGCAACAATGTAGATGCCCATCAGCTGGGGATCAGCAAAACAAACTGAGATAAATAAATATAATGGAATATTATCCCTTCCATATTGTGGGGATTAGGGATAGAGCACCTCCATGATCTCGAAAATCTGCATATAATTTTTTGGCCCTCCCTTCACGCCAGAGAAGAAGTCTGAATTCTTTCCTTTTCTTTTGTGGGGTATTTATAGTACTTTATTGTAAAATCTGGGTGGATATTATACAACACTATACATATATTTTATGCATTTTTGGGTTCCTAAACTTTTTTGTGTAATCTGCTGGCCTTCATGTGTTGTCTGCAGCTTCTGCAAAACTTTCAAAAAATCCCCATCTAATTAACTTCTTAGGCTGACCAAGATATATTCAAACTACAATGGGGAAAGTCAGATGTGGAATAATTGTATTATATATGTTTGGGCAACTGGGTGGCACAGTCAATAGAGCACCACACCTGGATTTGGGGAGACCTGAATTCAAATCCAACCTTAGACACTTATTAGATGTATGGCCGTAGGCAAGTCACTTAACCCTGTTCACCTCAGTTTCCTCATCTGTAAAATGAGCTGAAAAAGGAAATGGCAAACCACTCCAGTATCTTTGTCAAGAAAACCCAAAAAGAGGTCACAAACATGACTGAAAAACAACTAAACAAAAATAATAACAATTAAATTATTGTGCTCTAAGAAACAACAGGATGATTTTGGAGAATCATGGAAAAACTTTCATGACCTGATGCAAAATGAAGTAAGCAGAGGCAAGAGAAGGGAAGGGGAAAAGACAACAAACATTTATTAAGTTCCTACTATGCAACAGGTACTATGCTAAGTACTTTTTAGAAATATTATCTCATTTGATCCTCATAACAACCCTAGGAGGCAGATCCTATTATAATTTCCATTTTACAGATGTGGAAAGCAAGGCAAACAGAAATTTAGTGACTTGGCAAAGGTCCTATCACCAGGACTTGTCAGAAGCTTAATCTGAACTCAGTTCTTCTTGATTCCAGGTCTAGAACTCTTTCCATTGTGCCATCTACTGGTCAACTACAACAATATAAATGGAAAGAATAACTAAAAAATAATTGAAAATAAAAATTATTAAATTACAAAGAACAATCTTGGCCTCAAAGAAGAAAGAAAAGGTATTTCCACTCCGTGCACAGATGTGGAACACTGTAGATAATGACAAATTTTTCCAATGTGGTGAATGGTTTTGCTGAAATTTTTTTCTCTTCAATTCTTTCTCTGCTTTTAAAATATTTTTTTTTGTTACAACTGAAGGCTCTCTGAGAAAATGAAGAGGAAACAGATGGAGAGGGATTTAGCCACTATAAAACCAAAAGAAATCAATGAAAATCTATTTAAAAAAAAAAAAGATCAATGTAGTCATTGATAATGAAGTTATGAAAGAAGAGTGGTGAAAATTTCAGGGAAAGATCATATCAATCATTCTGGGCAACATATCTATCTATCTATCTAAATTTTTGTTTGATATAAGTGTTGAGAGACTGATGCATTGTCAAGCACTTTGTTTAAAAAAATGAAAGATCAAAATAAGGACATTAGTATGTGAAAGAGGTCCTCAAGAACAGGATGTCAAGTGTGTGTGTGTATATTTACATGTGTGTGTGCACATTTCAAAATACAAAATAACCTTTACAAACTATACTTCCACAATTGTGCTCAAGCTTTTAGTAAAAGACATATTGGATTTTCTTGGTTAAATGACGGCCACTATATGATTTCATGTTGTTTGTTTTGATCCATATTTGTTCTCTGTTGTTTCTGATTAATAGCTCTTCCATAACTTAGAATTTTAAAGGGCACAAAAAGATTAAAAATTGCCCATTGCCCTACTCAGGGTCCATTTCTGGTGACTCCTCAGAGGCTAAGGGTTCAAATAAAGAATTTATTTAATAAAACACATTTCTATGCTCTCAGATAAAAGTAGTTCCCAAGACAATTAAAAGCCATCCAGAGAAAAATAAAAGTAAGAAAAATCTATCAGCGAGGATGTTAAAAGGATTGATCAAAGGAGTTCTCTAAGGTCTTGAGAACTCCCTGCCTGAGTCTTAGAATTGAGTCAAGTTGGTCCACGCCTAAGTATCAGATCTATTCACTCAAATTAACTCAAAATATATTCTATGACTTCTTTTCTCACAATAGTACCAGTTAGTATTGTGGGAATGTAAGGGGTCAATTCTAACATACCTTCTAGTTCTAAAAATTCTACGAATACTTGAAAATGGAAACACATATGTTTAAATAGATGGATGGATAGAGAAACTCATTCAATTTAAGGAAATAGAATTATACAATACTATTTAAATTCTAAGATCTAAATTCATTGTATTAAATTCTTCACTTCCACCAAGGAATCTGGCTTGTTCATACTAATAAAAATTATAACATATTGATTTATCCAGGTTGCCATAAAAGAAACTTCATTACATAAAAAGATTCAATACTACAATTTATGTTATATTTAGAATATTATATTGCTGTCCTAGTCACAATGATCACACTAACAAATCCTAGTATCCTAGTTAAGTTGGTAGCCTTTTCTTTTTATTTTAGTTTAGTTTAGTTTACATCATTCATTTCCACGAAATTTTGAGTTACAAATTTTCTCCCCATCTTTCTCCTACCCACCGCCCCAAAACAGCCATCCCAGTGTATCCCCCCTCCCCCAGTGTGTTCTCTCTTATGTCTTCCCCCCTCACTCCTCTGACTTTCCAGTAGGGCAGGATGGATTTCCCAAC
>CM053592.1:114157169-114226012 GCA_028646515.1 Pseudochirops corinnae | reverse complement strand
TAGCCGCCCTAGGTATGCTAGGGTGCTTGCTGATACGGTCAGATGAACATTCTTAATATGTTGCTCTGATGATATCAGTCTAGGAGAGTTGTCCCAGGATGGAAGGAGGTAAAATTTCCCAATTTCCAAAATAGGGAAAAGAGTTTTGTCTACAAATTTTAAGGCCAGTGAGCATGACTTCCATTCTCATCAAAATTCTGGAACACTATTAGAGAGATAGTAAACGTATATATAAATAGGAGAAGCTATGATGACTAAAAGTCTATATAATTTAATCATAAACAGGTCAGGCCAGACTGACTACATATTTTTTGTTTTGTAATAAGACAAGTTAAATATGTGTTAGATATTTAGATTTTTTAACAAAAATATTACATGTAAGATAAGGCCCAAATTCTTAAACTTGATATTCAAGACCCTCAGCATTCTGACACCAGTCTATCCTTCAAGGCATTTACTACTACTCTCCTATATAAACTCTGTTCTCCAGACTTCTTTCTTCCTACACTCAAGTCATTCCTTATCATTTTCTATTTCTATACCATTGCTAATATTCTTTTACTTTGGAATGCCTTCCTCAAGTCCCTTTCTTCCCACCCTGGGCTAAGCTTTAGGGTTCAGCTCATATCCCACATTCATGCAAACTTTCCCAACACCCAAATAATACTTAGAACATTCCAAATGAAACTTTTCCCAAAAATTATAATAAGACTATGATGACTCTGGGGAAGAGAGTGAGATGATGGCTCCACACAACTGGGTCTTGTTTAAATCTAATTTATGCCCAAGTCAAAAGACATCACCCATACCATATTACCATTTTTACCTACCTCAAGATCCTGTGGTGACAGTCAAGTGATGAAGCAGGATATGTGAATACTCTGAGACATATAGTTACATCCCAGAACAGAGGTGGCCCAGACCATAAGGTTATTTTATTAAACTGAAGCAGCAGTGGAATTTGGCACTCCTGTCCCCCTGGGTGTCTGAGTAGCTTTTTGAATGACTACACTGCTTGTCTCTTGGCAAGGGACTAGAAAAGATGCCCTAAAAATTGCCTGCTTCACCTAATCTTGCCCTGCTTTACCACAGTAGGTAGGGATTCCACCCTGTAGTCAGAACACAAAAAATGTGCAAAATCTTTCGCAAAGATGATTCCATTAACCATTGGTGTATGGGATGTGCACGTACTTACGGACAACATAAAATCAAGCAGACCTAAAAGACAAACAGCTCTTCTTGCGAGACATTTCAGTAGGTATCACATCCAAATAGCAGCCTTGAGATAAAAAAGACTGGCAAATGAAGGCTAGATTACTAAAGTTGGAGTGGGATGCACATTTTTCTGTAATGGTTGCAGTGATGGGGAGTGCCATGAAGCTGGTGTAGGTTTTACAATCAAAACTAATCTAGCCAGCAAGCCTGTATGCCTCCCCAAAGCAGTGATCAACAGGCTCATCAAAATGTGATTGTCATTTGTAGAAAAGTGGCATACCACCATCAAAAGTGCATATACTCTACCATGATGAACCCTGATGAGCTCAGAAAAAGAATTTTATGAAGACTTGGAGAACTTCATCAGCAATGTACCAGAAGAGAACAAGCTTGTAATTCTGGGTGACTTTAACACAGCTTATCATATAGGGAGTCCTTGGTAGGAATAGAGTCAGAAACAGCAGCAGTAACGATCAATTACTGCTGAAGACTTTTATGTCTTATGACCTTATAACCACCATTGTCTTCCATTTACCTAAACACAATCAAACTTCATGGATACACCCTGACAGCAAATTTTGTCATTTAATAGACAATGTCATTGTAAAGAGGGGAGACAGACAGGATGTGAGAGTGACAAAGGCAATGTGTGACAGACTGCTGGACCAATTATAGACTTATCTTCTCCACACTAAACATTCAAATTCAACAAGAATGGTAGCTCCAAGGTGAGATAACTACCAGAAGACTTCATGTCAACGGTATGAACAATTTGTTGTTAACTTGGAGGAAAAGCTGAGTTAGACTACAACTGGCAGTGGTGGAGCAGAAAAGGGGTAGGCAGCTTTCAGAGATTTGATGTACAGCACTTCATTTACTCATCTGTGCCAGAACACTCTCAGACATCAAGATTGGTTTGATGAAAATGCTGGGGACATTCAGAAGCTGCTAAACCAAAAAAAAAAAAAAAAAAAAAGAGACAAGAACTCTGCAGGGTTTAGCAGCAGGATAGTTCATCTGTCTCTAAGAAAGCAGCATTTGATTCTACCAAAAGCAAAGTGCGAGTGAATCTTAGAGAGATGCAGGATTTTTGACTTAGTAAGAAAGCAAATGAAATTCTGTTTATGCTGATAGTAACAATCCAAAGATCTTTTTATGATATCCTGAAGGATATTTATGGGCCAAAGACCTATGGTGCATCTCAACTACTCAGTGCTGATGGAGTGCTGATAAGGACATGATCCTGGAGAGATAGGATAAACATTTCTATAGTGTTCTCAACAGACCATCATTAATCAATGCTGAAGCAATACCTCATGTTGAAGTCAGTCTCTCTCTAGATTCTATTCCAGCTGAGATTTACTCCACTGCTCATAAAGAAGCTGACTGAAATTTTCTGGGTTATATGGCAAAGATTATTCCCCAAGGAGTTCAAGGATGCCTCTGTTGCCCATCTCAATAAAGCAAAAGGAAATAAGTTGTCCTGTGACAATCATAGGAGCTCTCTCTTAGTTATTGCTGGCAAGATTCTTGTCACAAGTCCTCTGTAATAGGCTAATCCTTCACCTGAAAGATGGTCTTTTATTTGAGAGCCAGTATGGCTTCAGAAAGGGTCATGGAATGTCTGTTATGGAGTTTGTTGCCTGACAACTACAGGAAAAATGCCAGGAGTAGAACAGAGATCTATATATAACATTTGCCAATCTGACCAAGGCCTTTCATACTGTCAGTCATGAGGGCTTATGGATAATCATGTCAAAATTTGATTACCTGGAGAAGTTCATCAATATTATATCTTGGTTTCATGATGGCCTGTTTGTATGGGTTCTAGCATGAGTTTTGAATAATGGATAATGCTTCACAGTTTCCCAGCTACAAATGGAATGAAGCAGGACTGTGTGCTATCTCCCATGATTTTTAGCATGATGTTTTCAATGATGTTGTCAATGCATCCAACAAAGACAAAAAAAGACATCAAGGTCAGCTACCACGCTGACAGTAAATTATTTAACTTGAAAAGGCTACAAGCCAAGATGAAAGTGGGGAGAAAGTTGGTGTATGACTTTCTGTTTGCACATGATTATACATTGAATGAAGCCTCTGAGGCAGAGATGCAACAAAGTATTGATCAGGTGTGGCTAAGTGGCACAGTGAATAGATCACTGGCTGCCCTGGAGTCAGGAGGACCTGAGTTCAAATATGACCTCAGACACCTAACACTTACTAGCCATGTGACCTTGGGCAAGTCACTTAACCCCAATTGCCCTGCCTTCCCCCTCCCAAAAAAAAAGAAAAAGCAAAACAAACAAACAAACAAACCAAATAACACCAAAACCAAAGAACAAAATATTGATCAGTTCTCTGCTACTTGTGCTAATTTTGACCTAACAATCAACATTAAGAAAACAGGTTCTTCACAAGCGAGCACCAGATGATCCATACCTGGAACTATGAGTTATAGCAAATGGAGAAATTTTGAATGCTGTGGATAAGTTTACTTATCATGGCAATATACTTTCCAGGATTGTACACACTGATGATGAGGTTAATGTATTCATTGTTCTTTGTTTGGGAGTCTCTGAAGGAAAGTGTGGGAGACAAGAGGTATTAGACTGCCTACCAGACTGAAGGTTTATACAATTGTGTTGTTGACTTTATTTTTGTATGCCTGTCAAACCTGAACAGTATACCAGCACCACACCAGGAAATCAAATCACTTCTATTTGAATTGTTTTGAGAAGATTCTGAAGATCACCTGGCAAGATAAGGTACCAGAAACTGAGGTGTTATCAGATATTCAAACTGAATTGCAGAGAGCAAAACTCTGATGAGCTGGCCATGTTGTTCAAATACCAAATGTGTATTTGCCTAAAAGACTATTTTACAGAGAATTCACATAAGGCAAGCGCTTGCATGGAGGTCAAAAGAAGTGATATGAGACTCTATGCCTCTCTGAAGAACTCTGGAATCAGTTATTAGACATGGGAGTCTGGCACAGGACTGCCTAGCATGGCATGCCCACATCAAAGAAGGCATTGTGCTCCTTGAGCAAAGCAGAATTGCAGCAGCTTCAAAAGAAAGACATGAAAATTTAGAGACATCTCCACTCCAAATGTTCCTTATGGACTATATATGCCCACTTGTGATAGAGCCTTCAGAACTTGTATTGGTCATTTCAGCCACAGTCAGATACACTGTATCTTGACTTTAACATAGTCAAGTCATTTTGGTCCTCTTTGAGAATGAAGGACAACAACCATGAACCTTATGTGGACAAGAAGGTCAGCTGGTTCCGATCAAGATGAAGGGATAATTGAAAGATGGACCACGTGCTCCACTAGTGTCCACAAAGACCTAGAGGAAAATCCCTAACACATTAGATGGTCCTTGTGGATTTACTAAAAGTCAAGGACAAATGGTGCTTATGATAAGAAGAAACAGATGGACAGTGATCTTCACAGCTGAAGGAAACATTACACTGTTGACTTAATATCTTAAAGTATCAAAGAAAGACAAGCTAGCTAGTAGTAAGATCAGTCCAATGGTAGTGTACTAGATGAGATGGAGAAGGAAAAGATATGATTCAGAGAGACTAATTAGAAGACTGTCATTAGTTAATATTGCCATTAGCTGATATGCAGCTAGAATGGTGGCAGTGGCAATGGAGAGGAAGAAGTAGACGGAAAAAGATATAGTGAAGAAGGAATCAATGTGATTGCCACTAATTGTTTATTGATAGGAGGGGAGAATTGTAAATTTCAAATAATTTGGATAGAAATGACTATGCAATCAACACCAAAGTCACAAGAGATGATGAGATATCCAAGAGAAAGGATGAAAAGAGGTGAAGGACAAAACTTCACTTCTGGGGCACCACAGAATTAAGAATATAAAGGTCTGAAAGTTGAAAGGAGAATTGGTCTTATGAAACATTATTAATAAAGGGAAGGAGAGAATAATAAGGCATAGGTGGTCAACAATGTCAAATACTGAAGACAGTATCAATGGAAACGAGGATTCAGAGACCCTAAATTTGGAGATGAGCTCATCAATGATCTTGACTATACTAAAGTCCATAGTGTGATGGGCTTGACAGCCTGATTTAAACCATTTAATAATTACTAGATGAAATTTACATGGCATTTTGCATAAATTCTCTCATCTGATTTTTGAAATAGCCTTGTGGAGCAATTGACAGAGTAAGTTTGAGTTTAATTTCATTGCTTCTTTTCATTCCAATAAAGCTGCAAGTGAATGGCTCAAAGTAAGGCAGGTGGATTGTATTTTGTATAAGTATGCTAATAAAAATAGTGAGAGTGAAAAGATAGTATTTAAAGGAGGAACAGAGTTTTTTTAACTATAGCAAAATCTCGATATGCAGGTAGAAATAAGGGAGTCAGTGGAAAGATAAAAATATAGTAAGGACTATATTTAGACTAATTAACAGAAGAATAAGGCAAAGTAATTTATTCATTAGTGGTTAAAGATCATTATAGGAAGTATAATTGGAGTATAATCAATTATGTTCTACATTTTGTAAACAATGATACTATTTATAGATGACTTTGACTAGATGACCAAGATCTAAGACTCTGAAACAAGTCTGAAATACCCAAGTCTCTTCTGGTGTTTTGTCCCCTAGCAACTGTAACCTGGTTTGACTTGGCTAAGCAACCCAATTTCAAGGATACTTTTAATAACAAGTGAGTTTCCATATTTTTTTTTTCACAAAGGCCCCCTTTTCTGAAATAGGTTAGGTAGGCATTTCTTTCTTCCATGCTTGGGTAGAAAATGTGTGGTCAACTAAGGATGTGGAAATAATAGATGCCTTTATAGATACTTTTTAAAGCCACGCAATAATAAGAAAGCAAAGAGGTAAATTCAACAGAGATTAGTCAGTTGAACCTAAGCTTCCTTTCAATTTTCTTTGTATCTCCAGGATATATCAAAATGCCCATGGGACACAATTAATATTTGTTGAATGTAATTATTAACAAATTATTTAAAAAGGATCCCATTTGTAATTCTCTTGTGAAGGATCATCATTAGAGACATTAAGGTATATTGTCTGCTAGTGTGGTATGGAGCAAGGCACACAGTGTGGTCCTGAATTCAGGAAACCTAGACTCAGTATGAGAAGCAAGGAGTTACAGTGGAAAAGCACTAGATCTGCAGTCAGTTGTCCATTTCTTAAGGCATCTGCTTCTCAAATTTATTCTCTATGTACAAATTCAATCTGACAGAGTATAGAAATTTCATCCCTCTGGTTGTTGGGTTTTTTTTTTGGAGGGAGGAAGGCAAGAGAATTGGGGTTGTGACTTGCCCAACGTCACACAGCTAGGAAGTGTCAAGTGTCTGAGGCTGGATTTGAACTCAGGTCCTCCTGACTCCAGGGCCAGTGCTCTATGCACACCACCACCTAGCTGCCCCTAAGTTTTGAGATAAGATTGATCATTGAGATTTCAGAGGACCTCCAAGTTAGAAAGTCATCAGAGATCTTGTCTAACCCAAACCTGAGTTGAAGTCCTTTATGTAACACCTCCAAGAAATGGCCACCTTTACGTAGAGTCCTTCTGTGATTAGGAACCCATTACTTCCCATTCTAAATGGAAGAGTGGTGAAGTGCTGGGCCTGGAATCAGGAAGACTAATTTTCATGAGTTCAAATCTGACCTAAGACACCTACTAGCTGTGTGACCCTGGGAAAGTCACTTAACCCTGTTTGCTTCAATTTCCTCATCTATAAAATGAGCTGGCAAATCACTCCTGTATCTTTGCCAAGAAAATCCCAAATGAGGTCACAAAGAGTAGGACAAGACTGAAATGACTGAACAACAACCAACTTTCTATTCCATTTGTAGACAACTCTGAGTCTTAAACATTTTTCTTTCCATCAAGCTTAGATCTGCCTCTCTGAAACTTCTACCTATATATACTAGTTTTGCTCATACCTTCCTTTATTGTATATGTAATTTATCTTAAAAAGTTACATATATATACATATTTATATATATACACACACAGACACACACACATAAATACATACACACATCCACATTTGCTTTTGTATATATATACATGTGTGTATATATGTACATAAACATATGTTTTGGTTTCCTATTCTGTTGTTTTATGGCTAGTTTTTGATCTAACTGGAATCTGTGACTTGGTGAAGCCATAGACAGTAAGATTCTGCTCTCTAGCATAAAGCAGAAAATCTTCGGTGTATTAAATATATATTTCTTTCTAAGGGTTTCTAAAATAATGAACAGCTGGGATCTGTATGGAACACAACAGGGTCATGATAAAAGATCTGAAATCATATCATTAAAAAATTATAAACAGAAACTTATAAATTTTTATCACTTGCTGTTTTTAATTAACCTTTAAGAGCCATTCATGTTGGAATGCATAAGACTCGGCTGCTAAAGAAAGCACAGTTGAATATCACTGAGTTCTCTAATGACTTCCAGGGGTTGCTTCTCTTTTGCAGTTGCCCTGTGACATTTTCAGACTCAGTCTTTGAGTTTTCAGATAGGCTACAGATAGCAAGAATAAATAGAATCCCTTTCTTTTATTCTTGTCTTTATTACTGCTAGTGAATTTGATTTTAGTGCTGTTGATTTATGACTTCCATATAGTATTGGTTCTGGTCACAACTGGTTTCCATGACAATAGGTACACCTTTTGGAAATGTTTTTCAGCCTTGTCTAAGAGCAAACAAGGTATAAAACAACAACAATAGCAGTGATAGCCGCAGCAGATATAAAAATCATCCACAGCGAAGGCAAATCATAATTACAGATACCAAAATCTAATATGTTGGGATCTTAGACCAGTCAATCAATGAATCAATAAGCATTTGTTAAGTATCTACAATGTTCTCAATGCTGTACTAAGTACAATGTGACATTGTGTGTTTAGAGTCAGGAAGATCTGAATCCAAATTCTTACCCGGACATTAGTTGTGTGACTCTGGGCATGTCACTTCACCTCTTTGAGTCATAATTTTCTTATCTGTAAAATGGAGATGACAATACTTTCATCTGCTTTGGATCAGATAAGGATCAGATGAGATTTATGGGCAAATGTCAGCTATTATTAATTTCTGTCTTATGTGAACTGATATTTCAAATCACATAGTGACTCATTAGACTATTCATTTGCTTCTTTCTATATATACCTTGGTTGACTCTTCAAGGTGGGAAACTCTTGAGTGTTTCATGTGCTTGGGAGTCTTTTGGATAAGTAAACACTCTAAGTATTCACTCTATTTAAGGAATAGCCAAAATTCCACTCCTACATAAGGCCCTTTCCTATTTCTCCAGTATTTTCCTCTGATCATGGGGTAAACTGCTACTCATTTTTATTGAGAATGTTTTCTTTTAAGCAGAAGGAAGAAATTCAGTCTTTGTTGTTGTAGCAAATGAAATAGATTGATCCCCAACACATCCTCATGTCATTTCCTGCAGAAGTATATAGAAATGTTGGAACCAGGGCACAATTTCTAGTAGCCCTGAGAAAAGGAAGCCACCTCATTTATGTCCTTGCTGATGTTTTCCACACTGGGATTAACTCACAAAGGGCTTTTGTTTTTTTCTACCATCACATATATAAGAATAGTCTCCAGCTAGCCTTTTTCTTGTTTCCTTTTTCATTAAATAATAGGTTACACACTGTGCCATGTCACAGAACATATAATGTGTGCTAAAAACATGAAAGTTCTAAGGAACTACTATTTTAACATAGATGTTCAGAAGATCTAGGGGCCCATAGGACTGGATTTTGACAGGCTGACTCATTAACACACACTTTTCCAATACTAAGAATTCCCTTTATGTCTTGGTGTAACTCAGCCCCACTTCATATTGCCAGAATTCCTTTTTTTCTTGCTTATGCCCCATTGGTATTCTAAGTCACACCTTAGTGTTTAACCACAATTGGTAATATTATAATAATAGCCATTGGATCTTTATTTGATGCTACAAACTGATTGCATGGGACTAGAGATTTTTGCTGACTTGAGTTGTTTGAACTGTATAAAAACCTATATTCATTGTCCATTCTCAGATTCCATCATCTTTGATACTTTGTACTTGTAGTATCTCTGCAACCTTCTGGTCAACGGCATCTGTACCTCTGTATATTCTAGAATTACGTGAGTATTGGGCCCTTGGATTGATAGTAACTGTATAACAGATGTTGCTGATATTTCCCTGTCTTGTATCATTTACTTGTAAACAGCCTGATTTGTCCTTCTTTGTGGTGTTGAATTGGGCAGTTCTCACCACAATACTCATGTCAGCTATACCCTGACATTTGATAAATATTCATGTAAATTATGCATTTATAGTATAAAAATATTACCATGTGATCTTTTAATGCTATCCATGAAATGGAGAACTTTTATCAGAAGCAACTATGAATGGGACAATGCATCCTTTTACATGAAAGGATTGCTATAACAGCAACAGTAATTTTAAAAAGTATAGACATTTGAGTAGTAAATAGATAGGAAATTCCATAAAAGAGATGCAACAGAGATGAATGCAAAGGGTTTATTAATTATCTAGGAGTTAAAGGTGATTCTCAGGAATAAAAGTCATCTACTTTTCCTACAAAAGGAACACAACTGACAGGTAGCCAATAAAACCTCAAAGAGTGTCATTCATCTGCCTGTCTTTTTTCTATCCAGGATGCTCTGAAGATGCATTTTATAGCTTTAAAGAACATAGTTCAGTGTCAAAAGCTTTTTGTTCTGAGAAGATTTCAGTGATATTACTGGGTCCTAGTCATACTTTGTGAATATTTGCAACCACTTTGAATGGAGTATAATGTTGAATTTTATGTCTCTACTCTTAGAATAAACTTTCAGATAAACTTTCAAAATGCATCTCTACCTAAGACTTGGGATCAATTTACATTCACTCATTCTTTCAACAAATATTTCGATACTCTTATAGTATTATATTATAATCCTATTATATGGCATACTATGAGAAGCCCTGCATGATATATGAAGATGAAGACTGCCATCATGGAGCTCACAATATATTAGGGAAGACTAGGCAAGCATACAACAAATTGTAATAGGATGTAGAATGCAGGGGTGCACTGAAATATTCAAAAGACGCAGAGATTTTTCCCAGGGAGGTGGGGGAGGATTGAAGAACATATTGACACATGAGAAGATTTTTATTGTACTTGTGATTATAGTTGAGAGGCAGCATATTGACATGTCTATTGTAGCTAGCCTTTGAACCAGGAATATGTGGGTTCAAGTTCCACCTGTGACATATACTGTGTCACATGTAGCAGACATATACTTGTGAGATACACTGAGTGACCCTGGGCACATCATTTAATTGCTCAGTGCTCTAGGCAACTCCAAGGATAAGTTGCAGAGAAGGTGCTGACCTAGATTGGTAGAAAGGATTTCCCTTTCCCTTGTATTCCTGGCACCACTGAAATCACAGTTCCAGGCCTTTCCCCTTGTGATTATGAAGATCTGAATGCATTCTACATTGCCTTGTAGAAAATCCATAATATTTAATATGCTTTTTGTTTATTTGTATGGTATCTAAAGTAAGCTGATAAAACTAGAAGCCAAAGGAAGAAGTGAGGAAATAACCAACAACTGAAATTCAAACTCTGTGCCCTAAGGTTATACTATAGTCACATGACAATGTAACCTATAGTCACATTGAAGTCAGCTTAGGCTGCATGGCTGCATGACTTGCTCTCACCTTCAATTTAATCACATTCATGCCCAGATGAACTTCATGGACTTAACTAAATGATTGAACTAGAATGAATATATCATCAGCATTAAAGATGGAATGTTGCTTTTGTGTGAATGTAATAGTGATCAGTGAACTAAAATGCAAGTAGGATCCTCTGAAATACCTGCCCTTATAGCCTAAGGGAAGTGGCTCCAAATAAGGTTTATTATATTATCTTCTTATGTGAAGGAAAGCACATTAATATTATTTCAATTACAACTCTAACTGAAGGTCCTGTAGGGGGATTATTCTTTTATACAGAAATTCCAATAAAAGTTGCCTCTAAATCAAATACTAGAATATCTAAGATTGTATATTGAGATTAATATATCTTGGGAAAGAGCTTAATCAGATTAACTTAAATTAATAATTCTTTACCAGCCAAGAGAGAACATGCAATTTAAAGGGATGAAAAGCAGAATCTAAGAGAACAGTATGAAGATAATGGTCTTTAGATCTATGGGGATTAAAATTCAGTAATATTTATTTTCTGACTATCATCACCAGTAGCACTCATCTAGAAAATTGTTAAGAGTCATGCAGGGATGCAAACACAACTGGACACAACAATTGAATGTCCTTAGTCCCCAACAAAATGTAGAAATCTCTCTGTCTCTCTCTGTCTCTCCCTCTCTGTCTCTGTCTCTGTCTCTCTCTCTCTGTCTCTGTCTCTCTCTGTCTCTGTCTCTCTCTTTCTCTCTCTCTCTCTCACACACACCCACACACAGACTCTAATTAGGAGAAGGAAACATACAATCAGGCTAAAAGCTCTGGCTCTCCCCAAATTTAACTGGATGTTATTTATATATTCAAAGAATTAGAGAATTTTAGAGTTGGAAGAGATCTTGGGGATCTTTTTACAGTTAGAGAAATTGAGGCTCAAATTGGTGAAGTGATTTTTTTCAAGTGCTATAGCTAGTTACTGTGAGAATTAAAACCTACATTTCTTGATTCCTAGTTTATTATGCATTTCATTATACCATTTTTACTCTTTGGAAACTTACTCTAGATTCCAAGAAATGAGGCCAGCTTAAAAATGACTACAATTCAGTTTCATATATAGTTTCTTGAGTGATGGGTCATTTAGGGTGTGCTAGGATAAAAAAAAAGTTTTATTTTGGCTAGGTGATGTTAACTGAAGGTACCAAAAAAAAAACTCCCCACCCCTCCCCCCAAAAAAGACACCAACCCAAACCACCCACCCACCCACCAACCAGATGGAAAACATTTCTTTCATGAAAGAAGAATTAAGAATGATAAAGAACAGGTTTGGCCCCTTCTTCCCTTTCCTACTCTTTTTCAGGGGATGGGGGTGCAACAAGTATGGAACACCACATGTAATGTTGGATAATTTCAAATATTGATGTTTTACTGATTTCTTTTTCTCCTATTTTTCTTTTCTTTTAAAAATGCTTTGTTATAAGTAATAGCTTTCTGTGAAAGGGTGATGGGGAGGGATACAAGGGGAAATATAGGTAACCTAAAAACAAGCTATTTTTTAGATGATCTATTAAAAAGGGCTTTAACTAAAAAAAAAAAGACGATGAGGAGTGAAAGAGAAAAGTGCCTAAGTAAATGCACTAAGACAAATAGTATAAAGCAGAGGTTCTTAACCTTTTTTGTTCCATGGATTCCATAAAGCCCATAGATCCCTTCTTAGAATGATGATTTAAAATTAAGTAAGACACACGATTATAAAAGAAACAAATTGCATTGGAATACAATTATCAAATTAAAGATAAAACAGGTCCTTGAATCCCAAGTTAAGAGTCCCTGCCATAAAGAATAGCTAAAATAATAGAAGTATAGCAAGTGAGACACCCTGAAGTTTATAGAAGACAAAAATCCAAGCAAAGTTTAAAGAAAGATGAACAGATACTAATTCAAGGAAGCAAATTTAACATCATGGGTATCACTGAGACTTAATGAGATGAAACTCATGATTGAAATATGACTCTGGATGGGCATGTCTAATTCAAAAGAAACAAGGTAAGTAAAAGAGTAAAGGAAATAATTGTACCTTAAGATAGATACATGTGATAGAATACAAGAACCAGAGGGAAGAAATGTAGTGAAAGGCATTTGGATAAAGGCAATGAGAAGAAGGATGAGAATCAGTTTTTTTTTTTAAATCACAGTACCTTAAACAAAAAGAAGAAATAGAAAAGAATTCTCGGGGAAAAGATCATAAACCTCTGATCATACAGAGGTGTGATGTAGCAATGAGCAATGATGGGATATTTCACCTATCCAGACAGCTGATGGAAAGTTCTTGAGGAAAACCAAGCATATGGTTTTACATATGCTCTAGGTTCTGAGAAAGCATATTTCAAAAGGTTTAGAGGAAAGATAGGTAGTATCCCATCAACTAAAATTTTACAGGGGAAGTCAACCCAGGAGGAATGGGCAACTGAACAATGAAATGCTTGAGATAGAAAGTGAAAAAACTCTGGAAAGGAGGAAAAAAATGAGACTCCTCTAAAGAGTCTGATATGGATATATAGAAAATTTACCAACCAACTTAGGTTAAAAAAAAGATCAGTACAGAAGATGGAAACAATGACTGAAAATAAACATGAATGTAGTATGATGCTACAAAAATCATGTCAGGATTCTCCAGCTTAGAATGAAATTGAGTTGTTCAGGGAAGCTAAGCACTAAAAAAAAGTGGGAAGAGGAGACTGAGAAGGAACATGACTATTGCTAATTATGGATATGCTGAAGATAACTGACTGTTGGGAGAAAGAAAAGCTTTTAAAGCCTTATCTTTCTTCTATTTTCTCTGCCAAAGAGAAAGACTTTTGCACTGGAAATAAGAACACAAATAAAACAGAATTGATACTCAAGATAAATAACAATAAAAAATGATAAATCCTTAATGAATTTGTCACCTGACTCAGATGAACCATATCTTCAGATATGAAAGGAATTGGCCATCCTGTGTTTCTATTTACATCACAACCACCATAGTCCAGGCCCTTATAATTTTTGCCTGGACTGTTGGAATAACCATTAAATTGTATCCTTTGTGAAGTTCCTCCACCCTCTAATCCAAGCTCCACATCATGGCCAAAATAATATACCTAAAATGCAAGAATTACCATGTCAGTTTTCTGCTTAAGAAGCTTCAGTGTCTTCACGTTGCCTTTAGGATAAAATACCAACTCCTTTGTTTGGCATTTAGAGCCCTTTGAAATTTGATTCAAGCTTAGTATTCCAGATTTTTGCATATTGCTTCTATGTACCCTTTGCATAGAAGTCACGTCCAATGCCCCATCCAAATGACCCTGCTGGCAATTCCCTTTAAATCACATTCTTTTTCATCATTCTGTGACTTTGCACAGGATGTTACCTGTGTCTGGATTGTTTTCCCTCTTCACCTCCACTTCTTGGAAGACCTAACTCCCTTGAAGAATGAGCTCACGATAGCTCTTTAAAGAGGCCTTTTGTCATTTCCCCATGTGCTCTATCCCTCCCCAGTTCAGTGTATCCATTTATTTTTTACTCCCCAGCAGTAGTTAAGCTGTCACCAGTTTTTATTTATTTATTTATTTTTAATAAATAGACTTTTGAACATGAAGTATCCTCTTCTCCCCCCTTTTGTGGCTCATTGTGCTTTATTTAAAAATTCTAGGTTATTATAATTTACCAGACAGTTGAAAGTATGGAAAATATGAAATCTTCATAACTATATAAGGCCAGATTCTCAAATAAATTCTATGCAAAATTTTCAACACAAAGCATGAAAGCATTAATTAATACAATACAATTTTATCCATTTAAACATAATGGTCACGTGAGACATGCATTTTACTACTCTCTTAATCTGTTCTTTGCAAAGACACACATCCTTCCTTTTCTCATTCATGAGATTTGGAGCTTTGTCAACTCTAAAATATAGCTAAAGAAAGTCATAAAGAAACCAGAGTTTTGATATATGTAGTAAAAAGAAAATGACCATAGAAGATAGGAAAGAGTAGAAACATAATTAACTGTACCACAGAGCAGTTATAACTCATTTACCATCCAGATAGGTGCCTCTTTTTACTTATATAAAATCCTTTTGCAGCAAATGATAGCCTTGAATTTGACTAAATTAGCCCATTTTGCTTAAAATCACATAAAGACTGGGTAATAGCCAGGAAAGAGGAGATTGACTGATGAAAATGGAATATGGAATTGATTATCTTTTCATTGCTTTTAGGGGACTGTCTCAATACAGGAATGACCAACTTTTCAAATAACTCATATTTTAGCTTCCTACACAGAGTATATGTTTGGAAATATAGAGCATTGAAAAATAATGCATCATACACCCAACTGATCTTGCCAACATATATGCTTTTATGTATAGACATCAAATTGGCTATTATAATACTTCATGGATGGTTATGTCCTATCATACTCAGAGCAAGGTTCTCTAATTCCTACCAGTGCTGGTGATGAAGATGTACTGCCAACTGATTGAATGACAGATACCATCTCTTGGTTGGTTGTTGAATCTCTTTCACTCTAATGTTGATACAGGTATAAGCAAATGCTTTTGATTCCACCCAGTCTTTTGATAAATGCTCCATGGGCCCCACTATTGCTATAACGTGTTTCATTTTCATCACTTTCAGGGATTCTTCTCCTCTTGTTCCTTCCTCTCTTCCCCTCCCCTTCCCAACAATTTGGTTCTGAATCTTTGCTAGTAAATTCTTTTCCCTAACATATCATCCAATTCATTAATTCCCAGTAGCCATGTCTGAGAGACTTCTAATTAAAATTGGGAGGACAGATTCCTCAAGGTGCATACATATTTTCCATAGCCTTGCTGTCATTATCAAAAGCGTTTACACGTACATGGATCACATATAACAAAGAATTCGTAAGCCCTTCACAAGATCTCACTCTGTCCTTCTTTTCCTGCAGAACTGAGATTCCTTAGGCAACCAGTAGTGTTTTGTAAAACTAGTGAAGTTTGAAATTTAATTTTATGATCTTCATTGAAGGAACACTTATTCCTTTTAGAATGTGGAAATATCACAGTGTTTGTTAAAGTTGACAGAGCATCTTGAATGATTGTTATCTATATTGCTTTACATGAGGACAAGTTCCAGAGAACTCCAGTTATAATTTCCCTTATTTATATATCAATAGATTTTCTTGACAATTGCACCAGGGGAGGTATCCCACTAATGTTTTTCATTGCTATTTTATTTTCATCCATAGATTTTCCATAAACAATGCTTTATATTGTACCCTAAACCTTCTTCTTTACTTCCAAAACTCTGTAATCCAAAAGGTCATCAGATATTTGATTCCTCCTAATCTACAATATCTCAGTTTTCATTTTGTTATCTCCAAAGCACAAATATTGTAAGTAGACCATTGTATATGCTTATGGAAACTGATATTGTAGCATGTGAATGACTCCAGGCAGTTTAGGATCACATCTAGCCAATTCTCTAGGATCTTTTTGAATTCTCTCTATGGATAGTAATCTAGTTGTTCCATCACTAGCTGGTGATGAATGCTGATGTCTGTTATAATTGCACTCTTGCATTTGATACTGCACTGACCTGTAGGATTCCTTACAGGTAGCAGTTGTTTTCGAAGCATATTTGTTTCTTTGGTACATAAGAATGCTTTGCTAGCTGATTGACTTTTGCAGATTTCCAACACCTGAGCCAATGTTATATACTACTGTCTGGGACCCTTGGAGTTCAATAGTTACCTGCTTTAGATGACTACGTATTGGACTATATTAAATTCTTCCTTCATATATATAGGGGTGATTTATGTGTCAGGAGATATAGCAGAATGCAGTTCTTGCCCATTGGCTATGCTGACTAGCATAAGAACTTCTCAACCCTGTGAGACTGTTTGGATGATGTTGCTGTCCAAACAGTTCAATATCATGAATAATTCTTTATAGTACTGGTCCCAGATACTAAGGAACCATAGTCATTCTAGAGTGTTTGGGGGAAGATGAACCCACTTGGGCATAGGATCAAGAAACTACCCTTGTCTGTGTATCAGTCAGGGTTAGAGTGCTGTTTGATATTGAGACTCTGACTGCTCTTTGATATTGAGAAACTTTCATTGGAGTAAGCTTTTTGTCTTGTGACTGAATCAAATTGATATACAGCTGTGGGGTAAGCAGGTCTCTGTGTGACATATGAACAAGTTGCTCACTGGGCAAGTAATATAGTAGATAAATACATATTTGAATTCAGTAGTTGGGAGCCAGTTACCAATGGAGAGTCATATCCACTACTGAAAAAAGTTCTCAGTGACCCTTTGAAAGAGAAATTCCCTTCCTGATAACATAAGAAGCATACTGTGTTCTAGATGCAACATGATTAACTCTTGTGGTTTGATTTGATATTCTTATGGTAATATTTACAGAAGACAACTAAAGTTTGTCTTTCAGCTTTTGAATTTCTAACTAGATGGTTATTAGTAAGCCTAAGAAAAAATGCTGTTGTCTATCATTGCCTTGCCCAAGTTCTGGTTGCTGTGGAAACAGTACCTGTTTCCTGGTATGCACTGTTGAAATAATAATTAATTTGTGTTGAACTTTTTGAGTTACCCAATGATCCCTTACTTTCTCTTTTTCTTTCTCTCTTTCTCTCCTTCTTTCCTTCCTTCTGTGTGAGATGAAAGAGTTCAGAGTCTGAATCTAAGGTCAGAAAAGGTCTTTATTCTTTCTCATGAGAAAGGACTCTGCCCCTGTTGCCCAACATGGCATCTGAAGGGAGAGAGTAACAGGTAGAAGCCAGCCCATGGCTATATAATCTTCTAATGCAGAAACCCAACACCCCCAACTGGCCTTCATTCTTATTGGTAGGGAGGGCTGTCCCACAACCTAAGCATGGGAATCTCTCTGAGACAAAGGACCCGGAAACATGTGGGTGTCTGTGAAAGCAGTCTTAACTTTATTTGGCATATCTTCTGCTGAGTTGGCTCTGGGGGAGGGTCTCCATTGTTCTAAGCCCCAGATTGCTTGAAGGTGAGGTGACCTAACCCTAGGCCTAGTGAATACTGAAGCCATTCTAGATTTGATTTTTTAGAATGAGGAAACTTCACTATAAATTATCCCTCACATTTCTTTCTTTCTTTCTTCCTTTCTTTCTTTCTTTCTTTCTTTCTTTCTTTCTTTCTTTCTTTCTTTCTTTCTTTCCTTCTTTCTTTTCTTTTTTTCTTCCCGTTTAGTATTTTATTGATCCCTCATTTTTCATGGAGAGATGACTACCCTGGTAAATAGAATCCCTTGTTCTGCTTCTGTCCTTATGATAATGGTGTTGGGAGGAATAGTGTCAGAAACTTGGGCTTTGCTTACTCCAGTATTTGGAACATCTGCTAATCTCCTTGGAAATGACGTTTTCAATTGAGTGAAATTTCTGAGATGACACTGAAGCAATTGTTAAAGAGATGTAAAGGACTTTTTCCTTGTGCTGGCAATGCTTGGAGATTCTGCTCTAAGCCTACATCTTTCTGACTGGCAGCAATTTGTCCACTTCTAGCTTTCTGGTGAGTCGTTGAAAATGAAATTTCAAACCAAGATAGAACAGAAGAGTTCCAGTAGGTGTGGATGAAAAATAAACTTAAGCTGCTCCTTCACAGAAGTAAGAGTGGTAGTGGCTGTGTTTTCAGGTTCCATGCCTTGATCTGAAGAAGCTTCCTGGCTGGTTTGTTGCAGCCCCTTCACCATTAAGAAGAGGGTCTGCTCAGGATCTGGCATTCCTCTTTCCAGGTTAGCAAACAGCAGCTGTTATTTGGAGAATCTGGGACAACCACATGGAGGGGTTGTAGCTGCAGCACCAAAAAATAAATGACCACAGCAAAAGCCAGGGTCAAAAGAGTTACCCTCTCCCCTCCTCCACATACCTTGTTTCACCTCTTCCCTCCTGTGCTCCCACATGGAGCAGGGTAAGGGTCATGGAAGAGTGACTTCAGTGCCTAAGAGAATGAGAGCTTGCTTCACAGAAAGGATTAATTAATAGAACTGTAATTTGAGGAGGTTAATCTTTAGTGTTTAATACATCCCACAGACTGTTTTCTTTCTTCCACACACCCCCTCCTCCCAGCATGCTTAGAAGAAGGCGATATAGTCATGGTCTCAGACATCCCCAAAGGCCATTGCTCTAGCTAAGAATAATGTAATTTTGTCCACAGGGGAAAAAGCTATTTTTAATTCTCTAAGTCTTTAGAGGGAAATCTGGGGCATTGATATTTGCTAGGGTTTCATTCCCTTATCCATATTTCAGAGCAGGCTAACCTCCAGTGTCTACCATAGGATGCCATATGCAGATGGTGCTTTAAAATGCTCATTTAATTGAATTGAATTGAACATAAACTGTAGAATCTATACATGTTTCTTCAGTAATGTAGCAAAGGACCTTTACTTTATTAGTATGAATACTCCCTTCATAGAAGCAGATTGCAACACCTCTCTTAATTAGCAGATGATCTTTGTGAACTGCCATGGCCTCAAAAGCAATCACCCTGTATATACACACACAGACACAAATCAGTACAAAGAAGGAAATCGTCATATTCCAACCACGTATTATATTTCAACAGCTGCTTCCAAAATAACTAGTGTTTGATTAAATTTGAGCTTTTGTTTCAAATCAGTTTAATTATTTTGATTGATTTGATGATTCAAGATTATAAAAATCATTA
Organism: Pseudochirops corinnae; assembly: GCA_028646515.1. Lineage (NCBI taxonomy): Eukaryota > Metazoa > Chordata > Mammalia > Diprotodontia > Pseudocheiridae > Pseudochirops > Pseudochirops corinnae. The sequence goes on along the minus strand of CM053592.1, from coordinate 114,206,343 downwards.
GTCAAAATAATCAATCATTCAGTCAGCAAGAATTCATTAGCTTCTACTACACTTTAGGTACTGTGTTAAGTGCTGGGGATACAAATAACAAAGACTCCCTATTCACAAATAATTTAGTTTCTCCCAAGTCAAAACAAATTAACAAGCATTTATTAAATGTTTTACTATGTATCAGGCACAGTGCTAAGCCTTGAGGATGCAAAAAAGAGCAAAAAATTGTCCTTTACTTCAAGGATCTCACAGTACAATGGGGGAGACAACATAAAATTACAAACATGAACAAAAAATGCTATATGTAGGGTAAATTAGAGGTAGTCTCAGAGGAACAGGTATTAAGAATGAGGAGGATTGGGAAAGGCTTTCTTGTACACAATGAGACATTAACTGAGGCTTGAAGGAAGCCAGGAGGTAGAGATGAGAAGGGGGAGAGTTCCAGGTATGGGGAAGAGCCAATAAAAAGGCCTGGAATTAAAAGCATATATATGAGTACATACAAAATAAATATGGAGATAAATACACATTGGTACAAGATATATAAAAGCAAGGTAGCTTGGGGATGAAGGCACTAGCAAATGGTGAGGAGTAGGGGAAGGATCAGGAAAAGTTTCATATAGAAGGAATATCATCTTGGCAGCTATTTTGGAGGACAGAGAGAGGGAGAGACTAGAGATAGGGAGAAAAATCAGGCAACTATTGAGGTTGTCCTGGTGAGAGGGGATGGTGGATGTATGAGTAGGGACAGAGAAGGGGGTAGATGAAGACAATGCTGGGGAAGTAGAACTGATGGTATTTGACATCCAACTGATAAAATATGAGGAATAATGAAAACAGAAGAACCAAGGATGACCCTGAAATTGTGACATCATGTGGAATACAGTGAAATTGTCGTCTTCCCCAATCTGGTCATCATTCTTTTACTATTTATGTTCAAGTGTTTTAGTCATTACTGACATTAAAGTCTGAGAGATTTTCAAAAGTTGAGAAATTGGAATGTATGGCCAATTAAAATAAAGTCACCTGCAATGAGGTGAGCCTAGTATTTTCTAACAAGAAGAAAAATGATAAAGGTCAGTCACAGAATGAATGTCAGACTTAGCAAGCAAAAGCAAAGTGAAACACCTAAGGAAAAGAACCAAAAAAAAGGTGGCTGTCATGGAAATAGCAGTATAGAAAATGCATAAACTGATTGAGAGATGGATAAAGAAGGGTTTGAGACTTATGAATACTATGAATCACCTTATTTTTTTTTCATGAAAGACCAGATTTATATACTAGATACAAAGTAGCTGTATTGTCAAATTAATTGAAAAAGACTCCCGGACAAAGAAATGAATTTGGGTTGTCATGTATAAGTATACAATTCACAATGCTTACTTTCTCCTTTTAGAGAATGAAAGTTGAACATTTCTAGCTAAGCCTTGACATAGAATTGTGGCAGTGGAAATGAGGCACTCAGGCAGGATAGAATAAAGAATGGAACACAATAATTTCAAATAAAGGTCCCTAATATAAACAGTAAAGAGGAAAATAGCTGAATTGGTGTTTTTGAAAGGAATTGGGAGAAAAAGAGAAAAAAAGAAACAACTCGGGTACCAGGAGCAGAATCCTGGTCTTTGCTCTGCTCTGTGACAGGGGTGAGTCATCCCATTTCTATTAACTTCAGTTTCCTTATCTGTAAAATAAGGGGTTGACTTAAATGATATCTCTAAGGTCCCTTCTTGCTATCAAAATTTATATGATTAGCTTAGACAGCTAATGATTCTTAATCTTTCCTGTGTCATGGACAGCCTGGTGAAACCCTGGGATTCCTTCTCATGTTTTTAAATGTAAATGATAAAGGGCAGTTAGGTGGATCAGTGGAGAGAACACCAGCCCTGGAGTCAAGAAGACCTGAATTCAAATCCTACCTCAGGCACTTGACACTAGCTTTGTGATCCTGGACAAGTCACTAACTTTAATTGCTTAGCAAAATTTTGAAAAAAAAACGAATATCATAACATAAATAAGAAATCAATTATCTTGACATAAAGATATATTTTTTGCCATCCAAGTTCATAGAAATCTAACTATGGATCCCCAAGGGATCTGTGTTCTTTGATTTAAAAAATCCTGCTCTAAGCCAATTTAAGCAATACTCAAGATGATCACATTTGTTTATGTGCCTCAGAAATTAATTTTTCCCAAGTCTCCTTGAAATGGAGAGGAGGAGGAAGGATTATCTTGATGGTAAGGACAATCAATTCATTCTCTTCATCTATCAAAATATTTTCTTAAAATATGGCAGATAGGGGAAGAGAAGGAATTCCTTTAGGTGCAAATTCTGGTCACATGGATACTTCACCATAGAATCTTAGGAGGCCACAAAGCTCATTGATTTTACACTTGTTTTCTGAGTTCATGTCAGGATAGTGCTGAGGCTCTGCTCAATGGGAATCCTGTAGATGGCTCTATAAACACTGTATTTTCTGTCACTTTAATGTCAAAGTGCTTTAAAGGACATGTCAATGGTATAATCACAGAAATAAATATCTGAGCAAGTCTAGCCTACGAATTTTTTTTTTTTGACATGTTTGGCTGACTTTTGAAATGGACTAACAAAATGAATGATCTGTCATTATTTGAATTGAGTGATTGGGGTCTACAGCTATGGAAGGAGTGACCCTGGGTGTTCATCCAGCTGTAGCTTTCCAGCAAATGTTGGAACAGGTTCCAAATGAAGCTTCCATCTCTGCACAAACAAGAACAACCTGCCAAAGCACCGATTGTGAATGACTGGAATGTCCACACAATTTAAGTCATATTGCAGGATTCTTTTGGGCCCAGAATGGAGTTCCACCTTTTCATTCCTTTAAATCTTCTAGTCCATTATCATGGAAAGAACAATGGACTTTGAGTCAGAAGACCAGGTTTCTAGTTCTGTATCATCTACTTAGTATTGGTACTATTGGTATCATGCTGAATACATCACTTCACTTTTCGGGGTACCAGTTTCATTATTCGTAAAAACAAGGATGGTACTATTTATACTAACCTGACGGAGTTGTAGAAATTGAAGCAATGGTTGGAAGTTGGAGAAAAGCGATTTTTGACTCAATGTTAATGAGCCAATTCTACAAGCATTTACCAATAACAATGACTAACATTTATGTAATGCTGTAAAATTTGCATAGTACTTTATATACTCATTTGATCTTTACAAAAACCCTGTGAGGCATATGCTATTATTATCCTTACTTAACAGATGAGGAAACTGAGGCTGAGAGAAGTTTACTGTCACATACCTTCTAAGTGACTGAGGCAGAATTTGAACTCAAATCTTCCTGACTCTAAGTCTGGCACTCCATCCATTGTATCACATAGCCATACTATAGGCAAAGCACTGTGCTGGAAACTGAGGGTACAAAGACAAAACAAAACAAAATAAAAAATCCCTATCCTCAAGGAGCTTACATTATATAAAGTGTATGGAGAAGGTATGCATGTGCTGACTAATATATAGAAAAAGAAATTCTTAACAATTATAGTTCTCCAAATGTTGTCCAGAATTCCTCTCAGGGAGTTTTCCATCACAGATTAGGTGACCGCTCTTCAGTGATGCTTTATACTTAAGCTGCTTTTTTTTTTTTTTTCTTTCACAGCTTGGATAAAACAGCTCTCTGAGGTCCCTTTGAGCTCTGCAATTCCATGTTTGGGGATTTTGTGAAAATCTTGTCTAATGACAACCCTGAACATGAGCCTAACCTAAGGCATCCTTTGAAACTATGTTACTTCCCATATGATTTAATTTTTCTTTAACTAACTTACCTACATAAAAAATCTAATAAATAGGGGTATATGCAGAATATCTAACAAAAACAATTTCTAAGAGACAAAAATGACTTGTTCCTGGAGTATTTTAACAGTTTTTTTTTAAATGATGGCTAAATTTGCCATTTATCTTTATTTAATCTTATAGCAAATATGTGCAAATATTAGTGTTACTCTAATTCTGTTTATTATTACCTGAAATAGCTACAGTAGAAAGTAGAGCATCTCTCCTTGTGAGAGCTCAGTGTCATACCCTGGGGAGAATTTGGATAGAAAGTAGGCTACAAAGGTTACTGGAAAGCAGTTTGTTCTCTCTCTCTGTCTCTCTGTCTCTCTGTCTCTCTGTCTCTCTGTCTCTCTGTCTCTCTGTCTCTCTCTCTGTCTCTCTCTCTCTCTCTCTCTCTCCCCCTCCCTCCCTCCCTCTTTCTCTCCTTGGGAATATACTACTGTGTCACATGAGGACATATGGAAGACTTTGTCTCTATATCAAGAATATTTTAATCAAGATTTAACTTTAATAATATTCTAGATGATGTATATGGAATGTTCAAAAATTGGTTACTACCTTTATCTTTAAATAATAATAATAATAATAATAACAATAATGATAATGACAAAGACGATTTCAGAATGGCATAGTGGACACAGGGTTGACCTTGGTGTCGACAAGACTGGGGTTCTTATTTGCTTTGTATACATCCTATATGATTTATCTGTGAACATGTTATATTCCTCTTGTACAGGCCTGCACAGTATATGGCTGCAGGCTGCTTGCAGCCCTCCAAAGGATTTCTGGTGACCTGCAAAAAATGTAGGGTTACCACTGCCTATGCTCCTGCTTGTCATGTGACCCATGGGGCCAGTCTGTCTCTAGTCTAACCTGTCTACCCCAAACTGACTGCCAACTTGTGCAGGTCTGCTTTTGTAGAATGGAAGTTACTTGAGAGCATGAATGCTCTCCCTTTTGTATATGTATCTCCAGTGCCATGTACAGTGGCTGGCTAATAGTAGATATAAAATAAATACTTGTTGACTAATTAATTGATAATCTGCCTTTCAGATATGTTAACAGCATGGACTTGGACTGGTCACTTGAAGTATCAGTGTCCTAGGTAACTCTTTAAAACTATAAATTACAGATGGATTGATGACCTGTATTAGTGAGTTTCTATATAGGACTTTCTTCACACTAAGGGACTCTGACTATAGAGCTGTATAAATAGTAATGATAATAACTCATGTTTTATAGCTGTTTTTGGTTTCTTCTCACCAAACTTGTGAGGTATTAGTTTTTTTCTCAACAGTTTCCTCTCAACAAATGGGGGTGGGGGTGGGGGGGTGTATTGCTGAGACATAGAATTTCAGACTTAGAAGAAACGTCACAGGTATCCTCATCCAAATTATGCTATGATAAAAATTTTCCCTATGTAAAACAAACCCATAAGTATTTATTTAGTCTTTGAAGATTCGGTGTGGTAAGGGGTGGGAGTAGGACTGGGGGTGAGGGTAGGCTCATTACCTCCTGAAGGAGCCATCTTCACTTTCTATAGCTTTAATTATTATTAAGTTTTTCCTCACAATGACATGGGCATCAACTATTTAATAAATGTTAAATGCCTGCTAGATGCAAGACATTGTGTTACTTAGTAGGGATAGATAGATACTATTGAAACAATTGTTGCAATCACTGAGCTTAAATTCTACTGAGGATATACAACACAAATGTAGGTAATACCTGGGTTCTTGATATTGCTAGTTACTATTAGTCATTGCCTTTAGGTAAGTCATTTAGCCTTTCTGTGTGTTGATTTCCCTCACTGTAAAAATAAAGGAATTGGACTATATGATCTCTAAGGTTTCTTCCAGCTCTGTTTATTATCCAGTAACAATAAGTATGATTCAGAGAAGGAAATGAAGAAATCAAATGCGAAATCAGATGTCTTCTAGAAATAAGTGAGAGAGAAATACCACTTGGAGTTAGATGCATGGAGAAGGTGGTACATTAGCCTTGAATGAATGACTGAAATGAACGGAACTTTGAACAAAGATAAGGATTTTGAATAGCAGGGATGAAAAGGGACTGTATTCACAGTTTAGGGTATAGCTTATGCTGGTGCATAGAGGAGAAGTCCTGTCAAGTGGGAAGCTAGCAGAGCAATTTGACCAGAACTCCTAGCTTGTGGAAGAGAGTAATGTGAAATAATACTAGAGAGGTAAGTCTGAGCTAGATTGAACAGTGTTTTGAATGTCAGACTTGAAAGTTAGTATTTTATACTAGTCGTTTGGAGGTATTGATTTTTGTACAGGGAAGTGGCAAGGTCAGACCTATGCCTTAGGGACAGGATTTTGCCAGCTGTGGGAAGAATGGATGGGAAAGGAGAGAGACTGGAAGCAGGCAGACCAATTGAGAGGCTAATACACTAAACCAGATTGTGGTGATAAGCAACTGAACTGGGGTGTTGGTAATGTGCAGGAAAGGAAAAGAAGGAAAAGATTTAAAAGACATTAAGGTGGAAGAATGAGTTGACCAAGACAATTTATTAGGTAAGGGAAGTAAGGGAGAAGAAAAAAGGGATGATTTTTTTTTTAAGTTTACAAACCTTATGAATTGGAGAATGAATGATAATGATGCTCACCACCAAAATAGGTGCTTTTAGAAGAGTAAGGGTGGTTAGGAATTAAGATTATTGGTTCTGTTTTAGACATGTTAAATTTGAGAACCTTAGGAGATATCAAGGGGTTAATGCTTAGCAACAAATTAGAGTACAACTGAGAGATTAAGGAAGAATATTTACAGTAGTCATGGGTGTAATGATGGTAATTGAACTCCTTGAGGGAGTTATGAACCTCTAGTGGAGAGTGTATATATATATATAGAGAGAGAAGAGAAGTTGGCCCTGTATAGAGCCTTATGACACCCTTATGTGGTAGAATAAGCTCTTTGAAGGCAGGGAAATTTTTTTTTTGTCTTTGTATCTCTAGTGTATAGCATTATGCCTTGTACATAGAAGATGCTTAATAAATAATTGTTGAATTGGACTATTTCATGGCAGGGAACCCTGAGAGTGTAATGCCATGGAAGCTGAAGAAGATGAGAGCATTAGGAAAAGTGCTCATGAGGAAGGGCAGATCAACTGTTTCATACTTCCAGAGGTAGAAAAATTAGGAGAAGAGTCTTGATGGAAAGGGATATACACTTCCAGAGAAAGGACTGCAGAGTCAATGCCGATTAAAGCAAACTACTTGCTCTTTCTCTTTTGTGTTTTGTTTTGTTTTGTTTCTTCTTTCTCATTGTTCACTACATTGGTTATAATTCTTCTTTACAACTTGACTAATGTTTAATGTGAAGGTATTTGTAGAACCTGTATCAGATTGCATGCCACCATGGGGGAAGGGGAGAGGAGAGGGAAGGGGAAAATTAGAAATTCAAGGAACTGTGGAACTGAATGTTGTAAACTAAAAGTAAATAAATAAATTTTTAAAAAAAGAAAAATTAGTAGAATAGCTAAAAAAATGACTCTCATGATCAAGAAAGAATTAGTTGCTGAAGTAAATGATAAGTTCCTTGTGAGGAAGTGACTACATCTTAGAATTCTGGACAGAAGAAAGATGAGTGGTATCTCACATGTACTTTATTAAGCTCTTCAGGAGGAACTCTAAAAATTGAGGCATCTAAGTAGTACAGTGGATAGAGCAGTGGTTCTCAACCTGTGGATCATGACCCCTTTGGGGTCAAACGACCCTTTCACAGGGGTCATGGGGTTGCCTAAGACCATCATAAAACACATATTTCTGATGATCTTAGGAACCTCCTCTATCTGTCTCCAGGTGGTCTGCCCACATGCAGACACACCCACATATGACTATTAAAGGATCATGGCATTAGGAAGGTCGAGAACCACTGGGATAGAAGATTGAACTTGGAATGAGGAAAATCTGAGTTTGAATCTTACTTCAAATGCTCCCAAATGAGTGCCCAGCTAGTTGTATGTCACTTAACCTCTCCATGTCTGAGTTTCCTCATCAATGAGAGAAATAATTATTATACTATTATATTAGTGATCAATTATATTGGGATCCAGGCTTTTTCTACTATTTCCTCATTAAGGTCCAACTCTTGTTAAAGTCAGTCTTGAGGACCAGACTGATTGATGAGATTATGCCTTGCTGTCCAGGAATTTGTCTCAATCTTGGGCTAGACCCCACCCAACCAAGAGATCTAATTTCTGTTTAGAATGTAAACAGAATCCAGTCTGGGGCAAACTTTGTCCTGAGGGAAGGAATCCCTGTCCTTATTTCCCTCCATTAGAGTTTAGGGTGACCCAGTTTATGGGGGAAAAAACTATCCAGAGAGATCTGGATGGAGATGAATTCCCTTGCCCAGATTGCTAGAGGCGTCTGTCTCATGATCAATCCATGTTCTTAGCAGGAGGGGCTGAAGACTTTTAGCCTGTCTCCTCATTAAATGTTCACCAATCAGAATTGATTTTCACTTGTCAGGGGATTCTCTTTCAGAAGGGTTATTTAATGCTTTCAGAGTCTCCATTGGGAGTCCTTGGTTGCCAAGAGAAACCACTGTTAATTTATTGGTTGTTAGCTAGCCTAATTAATAAATTGATTATTAATCACCCAGAAACTTTACAGAAGTCCTGGAGGAAGGTCTTGCTGATGTTTTCAAAGGTCCAGGGACTGCAACAGTGATTTGTGTCGATTCCTCAGACCTTGTTGTTGGGTCTATGTTGATTTCACAGGCAGAAAGTGAATTGATGAGAGTGCTAGCAATGTTAATGAATGTTATTGTGGCTTTGTTAAGCTTTATCTTCTCAGGAACAGAAACTGTGAAGGACTTGAGGTGGACTAGACACTGTGAGTTTCAGTATGGAACAGGAACTGGACAAGGAGCTAGACAACAAGGAACTGGCAGGAGCTGGGACCATGGAAGGGAAACCATGGAAGTGGAGAGCCAGCCTCGAGTCAGGATGAAAAGACCTCTCCTTGGGTATTTAATACAAACTGAGAAGATCATAATTTACTAGGGATAGACAACTTTGACCTTTACATTTAGATGATTGAGTTAAGGACTTACTAATTAAGGATGATTGCAAACTAATCTCCAGTTAAGAAAAAGAAGACTTTTTTGATTGAAGATATTAAGACAATGTGACCTAGGGGTGGAAAACTTTTGACCTCTGTACTTTGCGTCAATTAAGGGAGCTTGCCTCCTGTGGCTATTTTAGTGATAAGTTGTTTAGCCATAATATTGTAAATGCTATATTTTAATTTCTGTGAATGTTTTGCCTTAATTTGTTACTGAATAAATAGAGAATTCACTATCCTGTGTAATAAGAACCTTGAAAGCTGTTCACAGCAGCAGTCCTCTGGGAAGGACTTCACAGAAGAAGTCTTCTGCTCATGCTTGGCTTTACAATGGGAAGACTTAGCTTCCTGAGATTAAATCTGGTCTCAGACACCTACTAGCTATGCAACCCTAGGCAAGTCACCTAACCCTGTTTGCCTCAGTTTCCTCATCTGTAAAAATGAGCTAGAGAAGGAAATGGCAAATCACTCCAGTATCTTTGCCAAGAAAATGACCCTAAATGGGGTCATGAAGGGTCAGGCATGACTGACACAACTGTACCACAAAACAACCATAGGACAGGGTAGTTGTAGAGTTGTCAATCACTGGGATCACGGCTAGGATACAAACAAACAAACCCAGAAATAATGTAAATTGTGGGAAAGTGAAGCTCTCTTACCCTCTAAAATTACATGCAGTTTGGTAAACATCACATCATTAAATAATAGGGTGGATCAGAATAATTAAGTGTAAGAAAATACAAATATAACATGAATTGCCTACAGAATGGAATATTTCTCTCCTTTATAAGTAATGCCTTCTTCCACTAAAATATTCCAGTGCCTCATCATAGTATGGATGTGAATCTGGGTTTTTGAAGGACATGCCAGTTGAGTTTTCTGACAGGCTCTACCAAGATAGATAGGTTTTAATTAAGGCCCTGAAGACGCAAAATGCCTCATGAAGACCACTAACTGAGGTGAGAAAGTTTATGACCTATATAGTTGAAAAGTGTACCCATAGAGAAATCTTACAGTATAAATAGCCTTTAGAGACAAACAAATTGCATCCATATATGATTCTTGATTGAGAAATTAAAGATTTCTAACCTGAATTTCAACTAATACTGATACTCGTCTATATCAGAGAGAAATTATGTCATTCAATAGATTATTTTTTATCACTTATCTTGTCCTTCCAAGATGAGTATCATTAGCATTAATGGCTCTATGCAATATGAAGCAGCAGATTGATAGCTCTCAAAATGGAATAGGAGAGGTCATTTTTAGCAATCTGCTGCAGTAAGGATGGCCACGTATCTCAAGCAGGGCCTAAAGGATAAAGTTCAAAGGAATGGGAGGAATCCATGGCTGATATAGTTCAAATCCTTATAATTTTTACTGTATGAAGTTATTTAAGCAAAATGAAAGATTTGTTTGACCATTTTTCTTTCAGGATTCAGTAGGTACATGGTATTTGGTAATTGTGGACAAGTGGTTCAAGTTGGACTGATAAGGTTTTGTCTGAGTACTTGAATTGAAAGAAAAATCATATAAATATCAATGAAAATAGACTCCACTGAGAAAATAGAACCATTAGAGTGTAAAATAATATTTTCCACCTTAATTTCTACAACAAATGTAATTAATCTACCAATGAGTTAATCATTTCTTTTTCCTGACCCAGTGTTTCAATTTAATAATATGATTAGTAGTAGTGATGTAAACAGGATTAATATGCACAGTAAATCCAAATATTTAGATTTAGTATTCTTGCCTCTGGCTATGGTTTTTTGAAAATATTGTTTTTTTAAGACAAATCCTCCACATTACTGATGTGTGTAACCTCTAGCTCTATTTCTATGGCTGATAGGTTTTTAATTTTTGTACAAGTTTTCATCTGTTCCTGAGAATTATGCATGGTTCTCCTGCCAAATGATGTCTGAATTTTTTCCTCATGAGTGATTCAAATAGAGGTCAATATTATACTATTCATTTAGAAACCATTTTTTGAATCTGAGTTGGAAATTTCATGCTTTTGGAGATAATGTACAAAAGCTACTGGTGAAGGGTTTGATGATGGGAGTAGTGAATCAGGCTATCACACGTGCCCACCTGGAAGCAATGTCAGCACAAAATTGACCATGCTTCATTCTTCTGACAAAATGAAATAACCTAAGGATTCAAAGAAAGGTGAAGGAAGACAAAGAAATAGCATACTCCAACTAGCTTTAAGTGTCTCTGAATTGGCTCACCCAGAAAAGGACAGCTATGTTTTTTTTAATGACTGTTGAAAAAGGATTTGAAGTGTCCCCCTAGGCTTTTAAAGGAGATTGCTATAGATAGTGGAATTCCCATTTATTAGTTTATTAACATTGTGTTACCCAGCTTGTACTTGAAGTGGAATCTCTTCTACATAACTCCAAGCAGGTGGGCAGCCAGACTCCAAATGATGGCCTCCTGCAGTTGGGGACTCTCTACCTCTGGGGCAGCTCATTTTCTACTTTTGGCTAACTCTAAGAACTGGGCCTTTTTTTCTAAATCTCAAGCTAGAATTTCCTTCTCTTTAACTTCCTTGACAGCAGTTCTGCCTTTTGGGGAGTCCTCAGTTTTACAGTCCCATGTTATAGATTTTTCATAACCACCATCTTGCATTCAAAGCAAATTTAATCCTACTTCCTAAAGATTCCAAGCCAATATTTGTTGTATACATAACAAGGTTTGGTCCCTGTCCTTAAAGTTTGATAAGACAAACTTCTCCAGGGAGGGTATAAATAAAAACTGAAACTTTGGGAAACAGGACCTATGTATGAGGAAAGAGAAGACAATGAACATAGTTATAAATATGAAATTTTGGCTTTTGTTCTTCTTTACTTTCACTTAAGGTGCTAGATATCTTTATGATTTCCTATGCCTATAGCACTCTACTGGGTAGAATTTTCTCAAACATGTTGCTTCATCAATGCTTCCATATTCTATTCTGTCTACTCCTCTCAGGAGACTGCTCTTCCCTTAAAAAAAAAACCGAAACCAAAACCAAATAAAACAAAGAAAAAAAAAATAGAAAAATTAATTCATGCTAATATGTTCCTTGTGTATTATAGCCAAGAATTTTAATATCTACTGTTTCTTTATAAATAAATAAATAAACAAATAAATAAATAAATAAATAAGCCTTAGTCCAGAGGGCTAAAGAATAACAGAGATTTTCTTCTTTTGGTGGAAGAGGGTAGTAAGGGATCTTTGGTTAGGTGGTTATTATAGTACCCTTCAAACTACATCATTCAATCAACAAGCATTTATAATAAGTGCTTCTTATATATCTTACATTGATCTGGGCACTGGGACAAAATCAAAGATGAAACAGATGCCTGTCTGTATGGAACTTATCTTCAATGTACATGTAGGACTTGTGATGGAAATAGTCTTATTTATACTACAAAAATGGTACTTGAAGTACATATAAGAATGAATGAGCAGAAAATTTCCTTTTCAACTGATGGAGAACAAGTCATAGCTACAGAAATTAAGGATGGAGAAAAGAAGCACTACCTGAAAAAAGATACAGTGAAACATTGGACTGTGTTACCAAAACAAGTTTTGAGGCTGTACCATTCATAGGTTAGATGAGGCAGAAGGTATGTCTAGAGCAGTGATTCTCAACCTTCCTAATGCCGTGACGCTTTAATACTTGTATGTGGGCGTATCTGCATGTGGGCAGACCCGCCTGGAGATGGATAGAGGAGTGGTGTCTCGGTTCCTAAGACCATCGGAAATATGTGTTTTCTGATGGTCTTAGGGGCCCCCTGTGACCCCTGTGAAAGGGTCGTTTGACCCTCAAAGGGGTCATGACCCACAGGTTGAGAATTGCTGGTCTAGAGCCTGGAATAATAGGTAAGCAATTTGCTCAATCATTCAGTCATTAAACAGGCACTGTTAAGTGAAATTCAGGGTGATAGGACACAAGAAGTGTGGTAGAGTTGAAAAAATTCTCAGCTTGGAGAAAGAAAACCTGAATTTGAATCTGAGCTCTTCCACTTACCATCTGTGGGTCTGTGGACAAGTTATTTAAGTTCTCTAGGACTCCATTTCCTCATCTATGCAATGAGAGGTTTGGGCTAAATGACCTAGGTAGATTCTTCTGACTCTACCACTATGAACCTATTATTCTATGACCAAAGTTAGACAAGAGTTCAGGAAACTAGATGCTTCAACTGTCTTGAGTGTGTACAAAAAATTTGTCTACAATGTGACTTGCTTAACTCAATGAGCTAATGGCTTCTCAAGAAGAGCAAAGCAAACTGTTCTTTAGTTTTTACTTCTTTTAACTCACTAAAAAAAAAAATCTACATGGTGTCCTGACTTTCTCTCATCCCAGGCCCTTTCTCTACAGCAACCTGTAGGAAGATGTTATTTGGTTTATTACCTGCTGTTTGACATTTTTGAAAACACCTTTCATAACATCTCAGGGCTATTTGTAGTCTTAGAAAATATCCAGTTTTCCTTCACATTAGGTTCAATTATGTTTCAACTTATGGCCCTTGTCCCACTGGAAAAGATAACCTGATCTCTGTATGTCTTGTTTACTAAGATTTAGCACAGTTCCTGGCACATGGTAGGTACCTAACAAATCCTTGTTTACTTGTTAATTTGATCCCTTGAATTCCTTTTCACCACCTTTCCAAGTTTGCTTTTGCTAATCTTTTCTTAACTGAAGAGTAAGTTTGGTAAGAATGTTATGATAAATAAACAAGGATTTTCAATTACACAAACATTTCCATTTCATGTCTTGGAGGAAACCACCAAGCAAAAAATTTGGCAATAATAAATGGCAAAGCCAAAGAACCACTTTACACAGACCAAGGAAACCATGGTGCGATAGAAAGACAACTAGATTCAAATCCTAGTTCTACCCTTTATTAGCTGAATACCTCCAGATAAATCCCTCATTATGTAGTTGAGAACACTCAATTTGGAGCCAGAGGACCTAACTCTACTCTGCCCAGCTGACTGAGTTTGGGCAAATAACTTCCTCTCTCCGGGCTTCAATTTCTTCACCTGTCCCATGAGGGAGTTCATTTAGATGATCTCTCAGGTCCTCTTACCTTTAATAATCAATGAATCTAATTACTGGTTTCCTTAGCAGCCCTTTGTGCATGCAGTGGAAGTCTGTGCTTTGTTGAAACAGTGACACAATGGAGTAAGTATTGTTGGGCTGTACAATATAGCTTGGCAGTAGATGGTACAAAGTCTGCCAACTCATTCTTTCCCTGCTCTAAAACACGTCATTTAAATTTTCTTTTCCATAGTCATGGCTTCTAATTAGCTTTGAAATGATTCTGTGGTTTAGATGAAAGTCTGCCTCCTCCCTTCACTGATTCCTGTGGGACTGGTTGTTCATTTACTAAAAAACCCAACAACATTTTGCATTTTTATGGTCCTATGCAACGGACCATGGAGAGGCAGCAGATGTTGCTCTAGTTCTCCCACCCCCTCATCGCAATGTGAATAATCTTGGAACTCCTAACAAACTTCCAGCTCATGTGGCAATACTTTGCTAGCATTGACAAAGAATGGGCCCTATAACATGGCATGTGAAGAAATATTTTGAATGATAAAAATTTAATAGTGAAAATATCTTAGATATCGATATTATTATATGAAACACATAATGCTTGACAATATATTGGATATACTTAACCAGCAACACATAGAAGCTTTCTCCTCTTCCCCCAGCCGACTTCAATACTGCCTTTCAGATTATTCTCTCATTGTCTCTCTGCTGCTCTGATTGCTGCTCTATCATCCTCTGGGCAGTACTACTGACATTGATAGCAGTAATTAATTCACACATCTATTCAAAAATATTTACTGAGATTTGCTCTTGGCCCTGTAGAAGCCTGCTTTCAGTATTCTGCATTGCAGGGGAGACCATGTATCATAGCATTGACTCTTTATAGTCTGGAGCAGTGGTTCTCAACCTTCCTAATTTCATGACCCTTTAATACAGTTCCTCATGTTGTGGTGACCCCTAACCACAAAATTACTTTCGTTGCTACTTCATAACTGTAATTTTGCTACTGTTATGAATCTATCTGATATGCAGGATGTATTTTCATTGGTACAAATTGAACATAACCCACAGGTTGAGAACCGCTGGTCTGGAGTAGCTTCCGTAATTTCCTCTCCACCTTGAGTTTTCTATTCTTATCATATTGTCTACATTTCTAATCACTGCTCCTTGCAAATCAATATACTATCATAATAGCCATTTTGTTCCTTTTGTTCCTCTACTTGGAATGAATATCTTTCCTCCTCTCCTTTACTTATGCAAAAGCTATCCCTTCTTTCAAAAATATCCCTGTCCTCCGATAAGCCTTCTTTGCCTACCCCAGGCCTTAGTGATGTTCCCCACCTTTGAACTCTTGAAAGCATCAGTCTAGTATAGGACATTACATATAGTCAGTACTTAATAAATACTTACTGAATTTAATTTAATTATAACATTCCTATCACATTACTATTACTCAGTTGACATTTAGATGCTGATTTTTAATGATGTTTTTGCATAAACATATATAGACACACATGTGCGCACGTATATATACACACATATACCTACATATTCTAAGTAGATCATAAGCCCTTTGAGGGCAGGATCTGAACCTTATACGTCTTTGTATGTCTAGTCTATCATGCCCTTCACATACAGTATACTCCCCAAAGAATAAACCACACTAAATTCTATTGAGCAGCCGCAGATGGGGATTGATTAAAATTGACTTGAAAGTGTTCTTTCCCTTCTCAGATTTTCTTAGTTCACTTCCTGCTTTGTATAAGGTATGTTACCATATGATTCATCAGATATGACTGCATGTTCTCTTTGGGAAGAAAACTCCTCAAAATTCTCTTTGAGTTTCATAGTTGGTGATGTCACCTAGGAAGCTGCATGAGTCAAACATTTATTAATCACAGATGATGTGCCATGGAAAATGCTAAGTGCTCAGTATACAAAGAAAAGCAAAAACATTCCCTGCTCTCAAGGAGATCATTATTTAAGAGGAGAAAACATACAAATAATTATATACAAACAAGCTATATGCAACATAAGTTGGAAATAACCACAGAGGGAAGGAAATAGCATTATGGGGGACCAGAAAGAGCTTCTTGCCAGAGGTGGGATTTTGGTCAAGACTTAGAGAAGCCATGGAAGCCAGTAGGGGAGGGTGAGGAGGTAGAGGATTACAGACATGAGGGGCAACCAGTAAAAAGTTCTAGAAGTGAAGAGGTGGAGTGTTAGGTGCAAGGAATAATAAGGAGGTCAGTGTCACTGGATCACAGAATGTAAGAAGGATTAAAAAGATTAGAAAGGTAGTAGGGAGTCAGATTTGGAAGGACTTTTAAAAAGAGCTGGTCAGTCAGTCTATAAGAATTTATCAAGTACCTATTATGTGTCAGACAGTTGCTAAGTGATAGGTGTACACAGAAATGCAAAAAAATGTCACCTCTCAAAGAACTCACAGGTTAATGGCGGAAACAGCAAACAGCTATATACAAACAGGATACACACACATACACATGCACTGGATTTAATATCAGAGAAATTGGTGTCAAATGCTATCTCATGTTAGATAAGTATATTTTTCTAGGCCTCAGTTTCTTGATTTGTAAAATAAAGGAGTTGGACTAGATGACCTCTAAGGTCCATTCTAGCTCTAAATCTGTGATCCCATGACTGCCATTTTTTTTTTTCATTTTGTATGGCCAGTGTCTATCACAGTACATTGAACAGAACAGATGCTTAATAAATGCTTACTAAATTGAATCTAGAATTACAAAAACACAAAATTCAATAATAATAAAGGGACTTCAGAAATCAAAGGAGATGATATATGTAAAGTACTTTACAAACTTTAAAACAATCAATCAGTAAGCATTCATTAAAAACCTACTGTGTGTAAGGCATTATGTTAAGTGTTGGGGGTACAAAAAGAGACAAAAGATAGCACCTGTCCTTGAGGAGCTTACAAACCCAGCACTACAGAAATGTTGTCCATTAACCATCATTTGGTCCATCTGTTACCTGAAGAGTAAAGGGAAAGGATCAAATATTTATTAAGGACCTACTTTGTGCCAAGCACTATGCTAAGTATTTTGCAAATATATAAAGTGTGAATCTCATTTATAACTTCCTTTCTAAGCAGTATGGTGTAGTGGAAAGTGCTCTGGCTTTGGAGTTAGAGGCATAGATTCAAATCCTGCCTCTGTTACTTATTACCTAGTTATGAGAAAGGTCTTTTGTATAGAGTAAAAATCTTTCTCACTGTTACTTCCAACCACTGGTTCTGGGTATATTAAGAAGCCACATGAAACACTTGTAATGATTCTTCCACATGAAAGCAATTCAAATATTTAAATACAGTGATAACAGATTACTTTGATTTCCTCCATTCTAAATATTTCCATTTCTTCCATCATTCTTCATATGATTTCAAGGCCTCTCATCATCCTGCTAGTCCTTTCTTATTCTAAATCATCAGTGTCTCCCTCTCCCCCCGCCCCATTACATGTGTTACCACCAGAAATTAGAGCAAACTAGCTATTAGTGATGAAGAAATTGCTCTCTGGAAAACAGAATTATTTTTGGTTCCTATTTTTGCTCTCAATATGTCTTCTCTTGAGGGACTGGGAGCAGGAAAGACTGTCCATATTTTACCTTATTCATAGGCAGAATTCAAAGCTTACTTTTTGGCCCTTCAAATATCTAGTTAAATTCTACAATTACTAAATAGAAGAAATAATTTCTGCTCCCCTCCTGCAACATATACACATACTTCCTTTTTTAACTACGCAGGAGAAAAGACAGAAAAACCCTGGTCTGCTTAAATTGAATGAGAGATAATACTGTCTTCACTAGATTTGCTCTTGTCCCTTGAGAATAGAAATGGAGACGCTTCAGACCCCCCACTATTGGACAAAAGTCTTTCTAATCTAGTCTGGGACCATTTCTAATCAGTAGGCAGCATTCCTAGTTAGGGTTCTAATTAGAAATTCTGGTATCCAGGGAAATTTTAGTTAGTGGAAATAGGACAGTCCACCCCATTAAGGTGTTGTTTTGCCAGGAGAAGAAATATTCTAGCCTTTATGGCACACCCCACCCTAACCATTGGTAAAGGAAGGAATGGGGGAAGGAAGCAGCAAATAGAGGGTATATTGGCAAGGAGAACGAGACCCCCCCAAAAAAGATGGAGATCTAGGGGGTAATGTTGTTCAGGCACAAGATCAGTGGAAGGCCACAAGACATAGGACCAGTTGGCCAGAGGATTGCCATAGAGTGTAGTTGGACAAGGGTATCCTGAAGGGAAAGCCATATATTGCCTCACCCTAGTTATAATTCTGCTTCTAGCTAACTCAAAATTGCCAGTTCCTTGGTTCCTAGTCATACACCTAGTCATACATCTGTTCTCCTGTGAATGCAGAGATGGCACAAGTACTTCCTTTGTTGATCTCTAGTGAATTGGCATAGAGAAAGGACTGTGCTAACTCATAAACTCACTTGGGGGAAGGAAATCAGATAGTGTCAGAGGGCAGTTCCCCGGATCACACAGCCCAGTACAAGAGCCCAACCTAAGAAATCATGCAGTTTCCTGCTTTGAAATAATCTCTCTTTGCAAGGTAGAGAAAAGAAGAGGCCA
This sequence comes from Pseudochirops corinnae, assembly GCA_028646515.1. Classification (NCBI taxonomy): domain Eukaryota; kingdom Metazoa; phylum Chordata; class Mammalia; order Diprotodontia; family Pseudocheiridae; genus Pseudochirops; species Pseudochirops corinnae. The sequence continues at coordinate 114,187,765 of CM053592.1, read as the reverse complement.
GCATATCATCAGTGCCTGAATAGTTTATGAATAGGGAGTGCAGCTGATTAGAGCCTGCTCCAGCTGCACTTCTTGTGTAGCAGCCCTGGGTAGAAGCCCTCCCTCTCTCATGCACCTGGGTCCTTGCTTTCTCTTGGTATCTACTGTGACAGCTCAGCTTTCCTGCCCATGGTTCTCTTGTGGGTGGAGGTTCAAGCAAAGTGCCTGGGGGTTTGTTTGCTTCCTATTAGGCATCTGTGTCCTGGAGCACCCAACTTTTCTCTTATCAGCCACAGTGATGACAAAGTGCTTACAAGCAGCCATGTCTTTTTTCCCTGGTCTCTTGCCAGTTCTGGGGATCTCTAAAGTTCTACCTTAGCTCTTTTCTCTTAGGGACATGAAGATATCAGAGGTAGTATGTAAGCCTTTTGGTGCAAGAGACATAGAAAATAGGAAGAGGAGTAAAATAGGCAGATGGGGAAGAAAAGTAAGAAGGGAAGTACAATGCTGAATTTTAGTATTAATTTTAACTTTAATATCTTCATTAGTAGAAAGATTTTATTATTATTATTATTTACTACATATGCCAAATACATATGGGATTCCATTTTCCTTATTGTAAAACCTAGATTTTAGAAAACCAGGGGACAAACACGAACCAGTTTAGGTGTCACTATGGGTAGCATGTTGAACCTGGAATCAGGATGACCAGAATTAAAATCAGGCATCAGTTACTTGCTAACTGTGTGATCCTTTGCAAGCCACTTAACCTCTGTAATGCCTCAGTTTCCATATCTAAACAATGGAAATAATAATAGTATCTACCTCCCAGTGTTATTGTAAAAATAAAATTGGAAATTTATAAAACACTTTGAAAACTTTAATGTACTATAGAAATGTTAATGATTATTATTATCCAGTCAATGTGAGAGCAAGGAAGAAGGGTAGAGAAAGTAGAAGGTCACTAGATGAAGTAAGAGGACCATGAGTTCTAATTCCAGTTTTGTTACTTGTGGTTTATGGCCACTTTTCTAACCCAAGGGCCAGCCTTGTGTCATTATCTCAGGAGGGAATGAAAAGACCAGAGATGAGAGGAATGTGCAGCTTGTAGTTTATTTCAACATGGCCACCAGCAGTAAGCAAGCAAGCTCCTATACTACTCTAAAGTAAGCATGATTCAAGCGTGTCTGCCTTGTGCACAGGGGGTTCAGGCCAATGGAAGAGACCCAAACCAGTTACATCAGCAGCTGCCCCACAAGCAAGGGGTCTCATGTGAAACATCCTTGAGAACAGCAACTAAACTGTGGTTCTCAGCGCAGCCTTATCTCTAAGGAGTACACAGAGTGGCCTTGGAACTAAGATGCCCAGAGGCAGCTCCTAGATTCCCGTGGGAGAGAAAGCGCTTTTGACTCACATTGTCTCATGCAGCTACTTATTTCTGCATGATGCATTCACTTTATTTGGGCTTCAGCTCATTATCTATAAAATGAAGGGGATGGACTAGATCCTGGTAACCTTGAGCAAACAGAACAGATCTATGGGTAGATCTCAGGACATGTGTGAACTTGGATGGGAAAAAAAATCTTTATTTTCACTGACATCTAAATGAAATTTAGAATTTTTTTCAATTATTGGAAAATATGATTCTGAGAAGGGTTCTATAGGTTTCACCAAACTGCCAAAGTGGGTCCATGTTACGCAACCTAGACAATATAACCTCTAAAGTTCCTTCCACACAGAGAATCTAAACTGCTATTTGTTGTTCAGTCATTTCAGTTGTGTCTAACTCTTAATGATCCCTTTGGGAGTTTTCTTGGCAAAGATACTGGGTGGTTTGTCATTTCCTTCTCCAGCTCATTTTATAGGTGAAGAAACAGAGGCAAATGGGGCTAAGTAACTTGCCCAGGGTCACACAGGTCAAACTTGAACTCAGGTCATCCTGACTCTAGGCCCTACCTGTCCTGACCTGCTACAATTATTTATAAAGCCCTTTCATGCTCTGTTGCCCCCAAAGTATTTAGTGTCTCCATCCTAAAGAGGGAATCAGGGAGGGCAGCCAGAGGATTTTAATTTTTATCAAGAAGAAAAGTTATGTCTGGAAAAGGGACCTATATAGAGTAATGGAGTTCAAAGAGGATATTTTGTTGATCACATGAATTTCAAAGAGGAGAGGGCCCTAGATGCTAGCTTTAACACAATTAGGCTATAGAAAGCAATTGCACAAATGAGCACAAATCGACTTATTACAACTGGCTAGAGAATTTGTCTAGGCAGACTAATCAAGAAAGAGAAAACAAAACAAAAGAGAGAAGCATCTTTTGAGACCAGAGAGCTGAGACATTGAGAAGAATGGAATTGACTTGTAAACTCAGAGAGAAGCTTGATTCAGTGGAAGATGACTAAATTTGGAGGTAGACAACCTAGTCTGTATAGCCACATTGTGTGTGACTGGGTAAGTCACAACTTCTCTGGCTTCTCTTACATTTCCTCATCTGTAAAATGAGTGGGTTGAGCTCGATGACTCTAAGAGGGGGTGGTGGTGGTGGTGGTGGTAGGGCATGTCCTTGACTTTTTTTTTCTGTATTATAAGTTCCTGTTGAAACCTATGGACTATATTAAGACCCTATGAAACCTATTATTGAAACCTGTGGATACCTTCTCAAAATTTGTTTTTGAGTTTACATTTTTAATGAAAGGAAATGCTAAATTTCATTTAGAAGTGAATGAAAATAAAGATGCATTTTTTTTTCCTATCCAAGTTCACAGACCCCTGAAATCTGTCAATGAATCCTAGTTTAAGAAGTTCTGATCTTAAGCTACAGCTCTGTGATCCAGTGTGGCTCATGGGAAGAAATCTTTGAGAGTTAAGTGAGAGGAGAGATATATCTAGATATATCCATATATGACATATATGTCATATCTATGGAACTGAGGGCAAGAATAATACTTCACCAGTTTGATAGCTTGATAGCATAGGGACAGGGGAAACAGTCCTTCTATAGACTTAGAGGGCTCATACCCAGAGATATAGTCAAGGTGATAGTCAGATACCTATAGTTTTGTCAAACCAAATAGATTGGACAGAAACTGAGAAATAATCCAAAATCCAGCCCATAAAGGATTGAATTAGCTGTTTTTTATACAAGGGAAAGGAAGGAGAGAGACAGAGACAGAGAGAAAGAAACAGAGACAGAAACAGAGAGAGATAGAGAGACAGAAAGAGAGAGAGAGAGAGAGAGAGAGAGAGAGAGAGAGAGAGAGAGAGAGAGAGAGAGAGAGAGAGAGAGAGAGAGAGAGAGAGAGAGAGAGAGGGAGAGAGAGAGAGAGAAAGAGAGAGAGGGAAGCAGAAGGTAAAGCACAATCTAGCTCTATAAGTGTAAAACTAGGGCCAGGATTGATTGATGTAATCACTATAAAGTAAATTCTCTCCCAGTTGTTATGTTAGTTCACAATTAAACCTTTAGCGAAAATACAAGTGTGCCCATTTTCAGGGCAATGAAGAAAAGGGAAAGGTCTATATGTTATCTTATAGACCAGGGGCATCCAGAAAAAGTGTTGGCAGGTAAAGTAAAAAGTGGAGGGTACAAGCGAACCAAGTCTTGGTTCATCAAAGAAAAGTGGGAAACATAGGAGACAATAGGTTTGTAACATTACTATTAGATGATCTTAGATGAATTAGAGAAATTTTTTTTTCGAATAAAAAGTGACAAGGGATACTCATCTTGCAGCCATCAGGTAGAACAATTTTTGATCTATTAACTCACTTGGGAAATTAGCTTGGGAAACATCACTTAGTTCCTAGAAATGGCAGAGATTTTACTTCTTCGTCACCTGATTGATTTTTAATTGCTTCTTGGTTGATTATTTTCTCCATAAAATCATTTATGGAACAGAAGTCTATATTAGTGATCTACTGTACCATATCATACCATACCATACCATACCATACCATACCGTACCGTACCGTACCATACTGTACCATGCCATACCATACCATACTAGTAATAGCATTTACTGCATACGAATGAACATCCAGATCCAGGATCAGTCTGATGTGAAATTATGAAGGAGTGAAATTTATCTTTGACATACTCTTCCTCTTTCAAAGCCAGCCTTCCATTTTTATATCTTTTTCTATTTCATTTTTTTTGCTCAGTGCCCTAATATGGAATCCTGGGTGCTCAGTGCCCTAATATGGAATCCTGGGTGCCTGAGATCTCTTATTATGGGAATCGAAGGAGAGTATATTCAGATATTTCAACAGATAGTTCTCTAGTTTATGGTATGGACTTAATTCTCTAATTTCACCCTTTTAACATTTACTTTTAGTTACTTCATTCTGCCCAGGTAAAAGCTAGCTGTCAATTAGAAAGGGAGCTGGGAAACTAATTCATACTAATATGTTAATGGAAACTTAGCTTATTGTGCTATCACATACCACAAGGTTCTTGAAGAGGATCAGGGATTTATTTTTCAATTTTTATTGACACTTTTTGTTTTTGTTTCATATACATATAATATATATGTATGTATATTATATATATTACAATATCTACTATCCTTACTCAGAGAGCAATCCCTTATAACAAATAAAAAAGATAAAAGAGTTAAGTAAAACTAACCAGTTCCATTATTATCTGCAGTGTTATACACACCTAGTCCCATACTTTATAAAGAAGGGATATGAAGAAAAACAGTAAGAGTCCCTGCCCTCAAGAAGCTTACATTCTAATGGGAGAGGCAACTTTTAAACAACTTCACAGCTATAGGATAGGCACTAAGTAGATGGAAGGCAGTCTGAGAGGAGAAGGTTTTAGCAGCTAGGAGGACCATGAAAGACCATCTGGAGTAAGTAGGACTTGAACTGAGTCTTTTAAGAAGTGGGAAGTCAGGGAAACTAAGAGGCAGAAGTGAGGTGGTAGGATATTCTAGGTGTGGAGAACAGTCAGTGCAAAGACACAGAAAGGAGGTGGAATGTTGTCTTTGATGGACTACAAAGAGGCTACTGTGGCTGCATTATAAAGTATGTGGAAGAGATTGAAATGTAAGAATGCTGGAGAGGAAGGAAAGGGCCAGATTATGAAGAGCTTTAAATTTCAATCAGAAGAGTTTATATTTGAACCTAGAGGTAATATGGAACCATTAGAGCTCATGGAGGGGGTGTGTGGGGGTGATATGACAATATATGTGCTTTAGAAAAGTCACCTATATAACTGAGTGGAGGATGAGTTGGAGAGGAGAGAGATTTGAAGGATGGACACCGGGGAGAAGTTTGCTGCAGTCATTTGGGTAGAGGTAAGGAGGATTTGAATTTGTGATCGTGTGAGTGGAGAGGTGTATAGGAGAGATGTTATAAAAGTAGTGCTTGGCACAGTGCCTGGCACATAATAGACAATAAATATTTATTGACTGATAGATTATTGATTGACTGAAATCACAGAATTTTGCAACAGATTACATATAAGGGATCAACGAGAGTTAGAAGTAAAAAAAATGAAACTAGGGTGGGGATGATTGTGCCTTTAATAGAAACAAAGAAAATGGGAAAAGGAGAGAGTTTTTTCAGGAAAAATAATGAGTTCTGTTTTGCACCTGTTGAGTTTGAGATGCCTATGGGACATCCATTTTGAGATGTCTAAAAGGTGGTTGGTGACATGAGACTGGTATTCAGGAGAGATGAGGGCTGGATATATAGACCTGGGAATCATTTGCAGAGAGATGAAAATCAAACCTTTGGAGAGAGATGAGATTTGTAAGCTAGATAGCATATACAAAGAAGAGAGCCAAGGACAGAACCCTTGGGATCACCTAACATTACTGGGTATGATGTGAATTAAATACCAGAAAAGAGACTGAGAAAGGAACTGTTGGACAGATAGGAAGAGACTCTGGAGAGAGCATTGTCAAAAAACAAAATAAGCCAAAAAAAAAACCCAACAAAGAGAGTATCCAGAAGGAGAAATGCCAAGTGTTTCAGAGACAAAATCACAGATCTAAGGAAAAATGTTTTGAGTAATGAAGTTTCAAATACCATTATGGCAAACTGGAGGAGGGAGTAATTTTGAGAGGGAAGTGCTTTCCTTGTGGCTCTCAAATCAGTCTTATAGGCTTTTCATTACCCATGAGATCACAGTTAGGCAGATCTATTCAAAGGATTCAGAATTATTACAAATAGAACTTATCTGATGTGCCTTTCTGTGTTACAGGAAGAATTCTGATTTTGGATGACTAAGAATTTAAGAAAAAGAATTGTGTCTTATTTGTCTGATTTTTTACCTACCATCTAGTATAGCACATAATATCTAATACTTAAATAGGTATTGGACAAGTCAGTAAAGGAATGAGTTTCAAGAAAAGAATATTTTCTTCAGTGATTATACAAAGGTTCAATCTTCCCATAGTAAGTTATGGTGAACAATACTCTTATAAACATAACTCTTTAACCGGTGACTCCAAGAAGCTCTAGTATGCACAGTGACCACACCCCAGTAAAGCCATCTTGGCAGATGGGTTAAACCAGGCTGAGAGTAACCACCAGACCTCAAAACCATTGGTGAGTTAGGGGGGTATCTGCCCCAAGTATGTGAAGACTTCCCCTGGTGGAATGTGTGGTAGAGAACAATTTGTTCCAGGGGCCATGAAAGCAGCTGAAGCTGGTGCTATGGGGCACTTAGAGCTTGATCAGAATCAGACACCTATCCCGAGCCATCTCAAGTCTTTGAATTGCCAATGGACTTCTCTGCATCTAGAAGAGAGAGTGAGGCTGACAACTTTGTACAGCTCTGCTTCAAATCCAGTTATTCACATGCAAGTCAAGATATCACCCTGTGGTGTCAGTGGTCCTCTTTGAAATGAAGAACAAATAACAAATCAACATATTTTGATATCATGTAGATTGTAGTTTTAGGACAAAAAGGTTATGATTTTTCTTTAATCTCTTTGTGCAAATTTGGTATTATGGTTCCATAATGGATTATTCATGATTTCTCATGCTAAAACTTTGACATCAATTATAGAGAAGCATATGTTTATAGATTTCCAGAAGGAATCTGTCATTGAATGGCTAAAAGCATTTCTTTCAAAGATATCTAGGCCTTTTTTTCCCTCCAAAGGAAGACAAATAAAACAAAATGACAGTAACAACAAAAATAAAGCTCCAAAGGTTCATTAAAAAAACAAAAACAAATCGTTGAGGGACAGTAGTAGGTCCTATTCATTTGTATTATAATAAGCTAAATTTTGGAAGCTAAATACCCTTCTTGTTATACTTGCTTAATGTTTTCTCGCAAATAATGATATCAGGACTGTAGGGTGATGGAGCTTTAAAGTTGAGATTGAAAGACAATTATAGGGAGAGGGAATATTTTTTCTTACCATATCAGTGAATTTATTAAGCTATTAAATTTTAACTTGTATATGAGAATGATATATGTGGGTATTTGTGTGGTTTATAAGTTTTACTCATTTTTTTGTTTTTGTGACTTTTAAGCAAAAACAATTGCTTATAAGTATATCTGCAAATATTTAAGTTCAAATCAATGCCTTGTAATTGTATTGTAAAGTGCTAGGACAATGACAAGACACATCAGATGTTAAGTTGTTTTGATCCATATGGATAAGACATTATACTGTTGTGAGGATTTGAGGTTTTAATCTCTACCTTATTAAAGCATATTTCCTGAGAATTGATAGACTTCATCACCTTATAGATAGCAATCACTGAATAATGTCTATTTTATTTCCAGGGGATAACATGCCAGCATTAGAAGGGCTAAAAATGAGAATGACATGTTTCAAGTACAAGTAGGGTCTTCCAAGTTGTATACATGGATATCTAACAAATGGTAAACAAAACCATGTTTGCTTAGGGAAAGCTAGAATGTACATCCAGGGAAACATAGCAAAGAGGAAATGAAAGATACTCAGAAAATCCAGATGCAGGTATAGGGCAGGGAAGAATCATATGTTGGCACACATGCCATATCCTAACTGCTTCTTCTCTAACCAGAGTGAAGTGTGGGATTCTGTCCTCTAAACATTTTTTTCATTACATGATTATTTCCCTCACCTCCAAATCAAGGTGAGTTTAAAAAATATGAATGAGGACTCCCTGGAGCCTTCCCAAGATGTCTGAAATAGTAGGCAGAGATGGATGATTGTAGATAATTTAGTTGAGGTCCTGATAGTCATCGAATCCAATTCTTTCCTTTCAAGTTACAGAGAAACAGGGTAATCTCTACCAGCAATAAGGCTTATCAGGCAAATTTCTTCTGAAGGAAAATATCACTTCATCCTTGTCTTTACCCACATCATGATGAGGACCCAGATAGGAAATTAATCAGTCATAATTCCAGTGAATTGCTCCATGGATTCTCCCTCACACATGAACCTTCTTCGGTCTACCCCAGGTTTGAGCTACATTGGGGATAGGACTCAACATCCATTCCAAATCATATCTCATGATTTCCTAGTGACATATTTTACTTAGCTAACCAGAGTACAAATGTTTCAAAGTAAAAAAAGGGGAAAGATTAAGTGAAAAGAAAAGAACCTTCCATATCCAAATGGGATACACTGCCTCACAGACTGCCACACCACTAATGGGCCTGCATATATGCAAAGAACACATATGATCAAGAAACATGAATAAAAGAACCCATATACAGAGAAATGCAAGGAAAAGGAACAGGAATGAATAGGAACACATTGGGAACATGCCCTAAGTCCACACCTGGAGGGTATGTGCATATGGACAAATAGATTGCAAATATGACCAGAAGAAATCAGAAATATACCTACTTTAGAATTGCTGCTGCTTTTTTAGTGATGCCATTGGGCAGTTCTCTGTTGCTTTCCACTCATCCTTCAGTTTCTGCTGGGCACTGTATATTTTTCCTCTGCTGTTTGGGGTACAAGGGTATTCTGAAACCAGTTCATATTGATTCCTAATAAATTTCCAGTGTGAACACCTACAGCTCAGGAATCAGCAAATGTTACAAATTAGAGGTTGGTTTATTGTTTCGATGATTGTCTAGACTTAAAGAAAGTGATGGGAAAAAATAATGCAGATTAAAAATGTATCATGCCTCTTTAGAAAGCCAGTTGTTATACATTTAAAATGTAACACTGAGGTTGTGTTACATTAACTCTGTTGTGTGTCTTGGCTAGTTTCTAGTTACAGTATTTGCTGAGTTGCTCTCTACTACCTTCTGCTTGGCAATTCTGTGCAAAAAACCCCAAACAAACCCCCAAAACTGGCTAGGCCCTGGGAATACAAAAATGAAAAAAAATCACATGCCCTGGCCTGTAGTCTGTTGAGGGATATGGCAATATATCAATAAGAATAATATAAGGTAAAATATGATTGGGGAAGAAGAAATCCGGGCCAAGTATTCTTAGAATATGTTGAGATGGAGAGGTCAATATTAACAGAAATGTTGAGAAAATTAAAAAAAACAACAACCTTTGTAGGAATGACGCCTTAATAGAATCTTTAAGGGAAAAAAAGGATTTTAACAAATTGTGATGGAGGAGGACTGTATTCCAAGTATGGGATATAGTTTACATGAATTCAGCAGAGAAAGAGATGACAAGACAAGATTAGAAAGTGACTAGTGGCCTAGTTTTGTTGGAGCAGCATGCATTAAAGGGGACTGAGGTTGAGAATTATGAAATGAAGTTATAAAGGTAGGTTGGAAAGAGATGTGAAGAGCGTCATATGCCAGGCTAAGGAGTTTGTATTTTATATTATTGGCCATAGGGAAACTCTAAAAATATTTTAGTAAAAGAATGACATGTTCAGATGTTTGCTTTAGGAAGATTATTCTGGTGTTTGTGTTAAGGTTAAGTTAAGGGGAGATTGGAGAAAAAAGACTGGAGTAGAGATACCAGTTAAAAAAGCTGTTACAATTTTCCAGCAGCTAGGTGGTGCAGTTGATAGAGCACTGTGCCTGAAGTCAGAAAGACCTGAGTTCAGAATGGGCCTCAGACAGTTACTAGCTGTGTGACCCTGGGCAAGTCATTTTTATGTCTTTTTGCCTCAGTTTCCTCAACTATAAAATGGGGATAATAAAAACACTTACTTTTTAGGGATGTTGGAAAGAATCAAATGATGTTATATTTGTGAAGCATCTACCATAGTGCCTGAAACATGGTAGGTATTATATAAATGCTTTTTCCCTCTGCTCTTCCAAGTGAGAGATGATGAAAGCCTGATCTAGGTTAGTGACAATGTTCACAGAAGAAGGAAGATAAATTACAAATACATGGTAAATCAATAGAATTTGGACATCAATTGAATGTATGGGAGAAGAGTGAGAAAAAGTCAGAGAATATTCCCAGGGTTTGACCCTGAGTGACTGGGAAGCTGGTGGTTTCCTCAATACAACAAAGCATAAAAAAAGAGCATTTTGTCTGGATTCTCAAAATAGGCTCTTAAGGATGAAGAGGCAGATTTTTTAGAACCAGTGCTAACTCAAATACAGAGCTGGATCTATCTCAGAAAGATCTTTACCTCACAGACTCAACTTTTACCAGAAAGCTGAGTCCTTATCATGGGAGAACTATGCTATGTCACCACAGTACACCAGATAGTCAGATGACAAGGGACACAAATATCTTTTTCAGCAGCTTTCCTTCAGGTTGCTATACCAAGAAAGAGACATGAAGTACTACCTAGGCCAAGAATGCTTCTCAGGACACCCAAACAATGAAGCACGTTTCCCACACTGAAAAGATTACTCTGGTTTTAACTCTCTTTTAGTGAATGGATCTGCTTAATTACCTGTTCTGGTAGCAACCTTTTCTTCCTTAAATGTTCCTAGTCGTAGCATCGCTCCATTAACTTTCATAGGCAACAGGACCTTGCTCCCATTACCAACAATTCAGAGCTGTCCATTGTTTAGTGCTGAACAATGCAGTCTTTCAGCTCCAATAAAACTGATGGCTATGGTACTGATAAGAGGGTTGGTGTAAAGTGGAGATAATATTGAGTTCAACTTCAGGCATGCTGATTTTGAGGTGTTGGTGAAATACCTATGTAGAAATGTTTACCAGACAGGTTGAAATATGAGAATGATGCTTAGATGAGATGTTGGGGACAGTTAAATAAATTTTGGAGGCAAACAAAGGTGATAGTTGAAGCCATGGGCATGGAAGAGATTACCAAAGGATACAGTTCAGAGAGAGAGAGAAAGAGAGAGAGAGAGAGAGTGAGAGAGAGAGAGAGAGAGAGAGAGAGAGAGAGAGAGAGAGAAGAGAAGGGGACCAAGCTTGAAACTCCAGGAATATGAGATCAGAAAACACTAGGTGTACCAGATTCTAGGTCTATTATTTTGTTATTCTTTTAGAAACTTAGAGTTAGTGCAGAAAGCTCTGGATACATTAGATATTTTAGCCTTGTAGATTCTGAGAAGGCCCTGAAAAATCTTCTGTCATTTTTGTTAAATTGTTATCCATTGATATCTTGCTTTCCTCCAAATTTTGCCTTTCTTCTGGTGGCTCCCACAGAACTTGCCTTAGTGGTGAGGCCTCAGTATATCATCTTTAAATATGCCCATTAATTTTATCAAAAATTCACCAGAAAAGTCAAGGAATAAAGCTGTTTTGTTTTGTGCCCAACAAAATGAACTAATGATTTCAACTAAAAGTTGTTTTGGATTTTTTGCATCAACTGGTAAGAGTTGCATTGGGAGATGGGTACTTTCATAATTTCTATCCCACTCTTTTTTAATGGGGTCAGTATAGGGTGGTACTGACCAATGTTCCACAGTCTAGGAGTTAAACTTACTTCATTTCACAGGTGCAGAAATGAAAATATTTAAAATTTATTTTTCTAAGATGGTAATACCAAGAAATAATTGGTAACAAAATGAGAGATGTTTAAAAAATATTAACTTGTTTTTATGAAGCATGGAGGATACAGTATTAAGAAGTTCTCAGACACCTGGGAAAATGGAAATGTATGTCTTTCATAACTGTTATTAACTAGAGACTGACAAAGCAAAGTAATAACTGCTTTGGCAGCCTTAATGTGATTGGGGCTTGGGCTAAATCACTTGTTTTGTTCCTTTTGTATTGAACTCCAAGCAAGATTAATATTTTAATATACTACAGTTCCAGCACACCAAGTTTTCTGATTTAAAGCTTATGAATTCTTTTCCAGTTAGATACCAAATCTCTCAGGAAATCTGGATTCCATCAAGCTCATTTCAGGGAACAGAAGGCTTTTCAGCAGTGCAGTTGGCATAGAAATGACAGGCTGTCTGAGTTGGCGATTCAGTTTTTTTCTAGAAAGTATAGTTAGGGTGGAATCTGTTCTCAGTAGATAAGATAGAAATATCATTATTCCCTTTACTAAAGGACACACAGTGAAACATAGACAGCAGAGTGGCAGCAGTGTAAAGAAGAAGTGAATAAGACTGAGAAGAGAAAGAAGTCCTGGGACGGATTTTTTTTGGATAAAATTGAATTGGTAAGGGTGCACATTTGGGATGGAATTTATAGTTATGTCTTCAGTCTAATCATGCTATGAGATAAGTTACAGTCATAGGATTATAGATTTAGAACTGGAAGGAGCCTTTGATGTTATTAAGTTTAGCCTCTTCATTTTCCAGGTGAGGAAACTGAGGCCCAGAGAGATTAAGTGATTTGTCAATGACCACACAGATAGTAGCTATATGGGGAAAGGATTCAAACCCAGGTCTTACTGACACCAATTCATCATTTTATGTACTGCTCTAGGATCCAAATATTTGGACCTGGAAAAAACTTTGATATCATCCATTCCATTGTCTTTAATGCATATTTAGAAAGTAAGTCCCAGAGAAGATAAGTTATAGATTAACTTAGTTTCTCTTTTCTTACAAGTTTACTAGACTCATGTCTAGCTAATGTAAATGTTAGCAACATATTTGACAAAATCTCTCAAGCTATTCTCACAAACAAACTTGAGATATGTGGACTATAAAATAATATAGTTAGATTTAGAACTGATTGAGGGACCAAATTCCAAAAAAATTTATTGATGGTTCAATATCAACTTGGGAAAGTGCAATATCCCAAGGATGTGTTCTGCTTAACTTTGTATTCTTCCTATGTAGCATGTTATCATTAGGAAAATATTCACATATTAATACCTCCTCCTATCTTTATAGGGACAGAGAATGTAATGAAAGACCATGGACATTTTAAGATGAAGGAAATAATTTGTTCAATTCCTTCTGTGTCAGAGACTATATATTCTGAATGGGCAAGAAAACTCTTCTATATATACACATATATATGAAGCCATTCTGGAAAGTGATTTGGAATTATGTCCCAGTTATACCACTGTTAGGGATATACCCAAAATAAGTAAAAGAAATGAGAAAAGGTCTTATATGTACAAAATACATACAAAAATATTTATAGCAATTTTTTGTTGTTGTGGCAAAAAGCATGAAACTAAAAGGATGCCTATCAATTGAGTAATGGCTGAATTGGAAAGACATATGAACTGATGCAAAATGAAGTAAGAAGAATCACAAGAACAGTTGAAACTTTAATATCAATATTATAAAATTAACAATTTTGAAGAGTTTCATAAGGGGATAAAGAAAGAAATGTGCAGAACCAGGAGACCAATTATATTAAAACACCAACACTGTAAAGACAAGTAACTTTGAAAGTTGTAAGAACTATGATTCAATAACCATCCATGACTCCAGAAGAATGATAATGATATATACTATCCACCTCCTGATACAGAGGTGATAGATTTAGAATTTACACACACACACACACACACACACACACACACACAGCCATTGAAGGAATGTATTTTCTTTACTATACATATTTGTTAGAAGGAATTAATTTTTCTTTTCTCTTTTTTAATGGGGTCAACAGTGAGAGGAAGGGAAAATAGATTTCTTATCATTTAAATAATGAAACATTTAAAAAAAACAACTCCAGAAGAATCAACGTGAACAAAGCACAGAGACAGGGAGGATAGGAATTATTTTTGTAACTGTAAATAGTAGAGTCATCAAGTTTTATGAACTGTATTTTAAGAATTTCCTTCTGTTTCACTATTAGTCTTCATTCTAGCACCTGAGGCTAATGTGTTAGCCAGAATCAGTGGAGATGCTGTTTTAGGGCACACCATAGTTCCAAAAACAGTTGGAGGACTAAAACAAGAGTAACCTGGTTCATTGGTTTCACAACTAAGCAATTTGGGATCAATCAGCTCCCTTTCTTGTGAGTTAAGGTCTCATGCCAATATGGGTTCTTTTTTTCGGTGGGGGGGGGGGAGGGAATATGTCCCCAAATCCTTAGTCTTTTAGTATCAAGCCAGGTTTTTGTATTCTAGTTTCCCAGTAAATTGATCTTTGTCTAGTTTCTCCATGCCTGATTTCTTCTTTGATCCTTAGTATGATACCTTAAATAGGGTATCCTACTCTTAAGTCCCAATGACCAGGTCCCATTTATCTTCTGCAAGACCTTTCTGATAATGGCCAACAGTCCTCTCATACCCTTGTCTATCATAGGGATTCTTAACCATTTTTTAGTGCTATGGAGTTGATCCAGTAAAGCTTTTGTGTGCCTTCTTAGAATAATGTTTTTAAATGTATGAAGTGAAATACTTAGGATTACAAAGGAAGCCAATTATCTTGAAATACATATCAAAACATTTACACAACAACTAAATTATTCCTAGACTCCAGATTAAGAACCCTTGGATTTCTGCCCTGGCTCTGTATTCTGCTTGCTTACTTGAACATTCATCCATGACCGCTGTAAGACCTCTCTGATGGTGACAATCTGTCTTCCTTGACCTCTGTTCCCTACTGCTAGACTCCCCTGCCACTTCATATCGCCCATCTACCAGAACATAAACCAGTTCGCATATCAGGACTTCTTACATCCTGCTGAGACCTCCCAGTGGATTTATGTCATTTTCAGGTATTGGCCTTCCTTATTCAGGCTCATCTTACTACTGACTGTGCTCTGGTTCTGACCTCCAGACAGAATGAATCAATAAGCTTCACTCATTTCTTTTCTATGCACCTGTTACATACAAAACCTCTTGCCTTTTTTCAAATCAGTTAATATCTAATTAAAGTGAAATTCTACCTTTAAATTTTGCACAGATGGCTTGTCTATTCTTTATGAAGGGCTCTGTAAGTTAGTGCAATGGACTCTCAACTATGGGTTTGAATGCTAGTCTCCCTTCCCCACCCCCCAACTATTATCTTAGACAATTCACTTAGCTCTTTAGTTTTGAGTTCCTCATGCAAAAAAAGAAATAACATTACCTTTCTTACCCAATTCACAGAGATATTATGAGAATTAAATAACATAATATATCCATTATGTTATGTAAATGTGAGATGTTGCCATAATCTTTATTAATAATAAAATAATGTCTTACTTAAAGTTTTATTCTGATGCCTCATAATGGCATGGAAGTGGCAATATAATGTAAGTTCCTTGAGACAGAGGATATTTAAGTTTTGTCTTTGGTATCAGTAGCACCTAGGATAGTGTCTTGTGAATAAATAGTAGATACTTAATAAATGCACATTGAGTTGAAAAGAATTTTCAAAAGTTTTTCCAGTGATTTGCAAGGACTAACCTGTCTTATCAAGCTGGAAAAGTCTTAAATCTACCCAGTCATATATTTTCTGTTTGTTGTCTAAGGCCCAGTCTAGCTGAGTGCAGAAAACATTATTCCCAGCTTGACTGCAGGGGTAAAAATTTTAGCCCAGAGAAACTTTCCAAGACCGTCCACTAATTTGCAGAAGAGTTGCAATCTGCATCATGGCATCTGGAAAGTAGCCAAGTTCAGCGCAAAGTGCACTCAATCTAAAGTCAAAGGACAGAGATATTCAGTTGTTACCTCTCTGACCTTAGCCAGATCTTTTCATCTCCCTAGGTCTCATTTCCTCATCTGAAAAATGGGGATTTTGGACTCAATGCCTTCTGAGATTCCTTCTAAATCTAGATCTGTGTGTGTAATGACAGACCATTGGGCTAGGGAAGCACTAAAATGAAAAGGAAATCAGAGGAAAACTTAGTTTCAGTGTTCTACAATCATATCTTCTTCCTCAGTATGCTTGGACAAATGCAGTCTGCTCATTATGTGGGATAGTGTAGTATAGTAGAAATGATATGCAATTTGAAGTTACAAGACCTGAATTTGAAACTTGGTTGAGCACAAAATTTCCCTAGAAATAGGAATTTCTTTCAGCATAGCTTATTTTCAGATATTTCTGCTTCTAAAACATCAGATCGTATTTCTGTGATGGTACCCAGACCTCGTTCCTGGGGAGTTACTTTTGCATTTTGAGTTTTCTTCTAAAAATCTAGATGACCATACAAACCTCTACAGTGACTGGGTAAAGTTTGTACCATTGTCAGGGTGTGAATAATGACTTTATTTGGGTTATTACTTTGAATCCCACTCTGTTATTAGAGTGACTACTAAAATAATAAGAAATAAAATGTTTTTCTTGGTACAGTTTTATTTTTTGTTTACCATCTAATTGTATATCAATTGACAATAGATTTCCATGGCAGTTAGATCTGATGACAGCAGCAGAATATCTTGTTTTTGTACAATATTGAAATATAGGTAAAAGTCACTCTTTTTGTGAAACTTTACTGCAGAGTTTGCCTATTGAATGTAATAAGATGCAAGAATTTATTTTTACTATAGTTTAGTTTATGAATCATATAAACTAATTCTAAAGAAAAGCAATAATTTTAAATTTATTTTTAAAAATACATTTTTTAGGGGTAGCTAGGTGGCACAATGAATAGAGCACCAATACTGGAGTCCCGAGGGCTTAAGTTCAAATCCATCCTCAGACACTTAACACTTACTAGTGGTGTGACCTTGGGTGAGTCACTTAACTCCAATTGCCCTGCCTTCCCCCCTCCAAAAAGTGTATATATGTGTGTGTGTGTGTATGTATATATACATATATATACACACATATAATATTTCCCAATTCCATGTAAAATTTTTTATATTCATTTTTTATGGTGCCAATTTTAAAAAAGATTTTATTCTCCAGGACAAGAATTGCATTTCCATTTGTTTACAGCATTAATAAAGTACAATATTATTCACTTCTCTCCCTCTGCACATATTCAGGTATTCATAATACCCAGATTTACACAGTGGCTTAAATGTTACATTGAAACCGTACTGCCTTGGCTACAAATTTGAGTCCTTCAATTTTTTGAAAGTTGTGTGGAATGCTCTTTCTTCTGATGTGTTTGGTTAACCTCTTCAATGGTGGGTCCAGAAGAAGCACCTCCAGATAGGGCTGTCACAACCCCTAGGAATCCACCAGGCATACCTTCTAGCATACCCAGTGCATTCTGGTACAGCTTCATGATGATGGAGTTGTATACCTTCTGCAATTCGTTCTGCTGATGATCCAATTTTTCCTTTTCAGCACTGGTTCTTTTCCAGCCATCTGATTATTTCATTAAATTTGTCAAGGATCTTCTGGTTATCTTCATCATCAATTTTGCCTTGAAGTTTTTCATCCTCTATAATAGCCTTCATGTTGAAAGCATAAGATTCAAGAGAATTCTTGGAAGACAGCTTGTCTCCCTGCTTCTCCTCTTCAGCCTTGTTATTTCTCAGCCACCTGGACCATATGCTCAATGTCTTCTTTGCTGAAATGACCCTTGTCATTGGTGATGGTGATCTTGTTCTCTTTGCCTGTTATCCACAGTAGAAACATTGAAGATGCCATTTGCATCAATGTCTAATGTTACTTCAATCTGAGGAACGTGCCTGGGTGCTGGGGGTGGATTCTTATGAGCTCAGATTTGCTAAGTAGGTTTATCCTTTGTCATTACTTTCTTACCTTCATAAACCTGAATAAGCACACCATGCTGGTTGTCTGAATAGGTGGCAAAGGTATGTCTGCTTGGTGGGGATGGTGGCATTATATTTGATCAGAACTGTGATAACTCCACCAGTAGTTTCAGTTCCAAGGTAAAGAGAAGTGACATCCACCAGTAGCAAGGCCTGCATATTCTCAGATTTATCTTTAAATGACAAAATGGCAGCCTGCACAGCTGCACCTTAGGCAACAGCTTTATCAAGACTGATACTGTTGTTGAGGTCCTTGCCACTGAAGAAGTCTTGCAGAAGCTTCTACTTCTGGATTTGCAGGGATCTGAGTGGAACCATACACCAGGATGATATCATGAATCTGTGATTTATCTAGCTTGACATCTTTTAAGGCCTTTTACACAGGGTCCAGAGTATCATGGAAGAAGCTTTTCAAAATGAGCCTGGGTGATAGAAGTATAGAAATTGATACTTTTATAGAAGGAGTCATTCTCAATACTGACCTGGGTACTAGAAGAAGGTATGCTTTGCATTTTTACAAGTAGTGTGCAGACAGAGGATGGCCTTCTTGTTCTCCCTGATGTCCTTTGTGCTTTCACTTAAACTCCAAATGGTTGACCATGTGGTTGTGAAAGTCCCCCCCCACCCAGATAGGTGTATTCAGCTGTGGACTTGACCTCAAAAATGCCTTCTTCAGTGGTAACAATGGAAATATCAAAAGTACCACCTCCAAGGTCAAAGATAAACACATTTCTCTTGGCTTTTTGTGCAAGTCATAAGCAATAGCAGTGGTGGTTGGCTCATTGATGATGTGAAGCACGTTGATACCAGTGATGGTTGCAGCATTTTTAGTGTCATGACATTGGCAACCATTGAAATAGGCTAGTACTGTCATGACATCATTTGTGATAATCTTTGCAAGGTAAGCTTCAGCAATTTATTTCATCTTAATCAATACCTTACAAAATACTTTTCCTCGATAGAAACTTTTGGTGTCCCCTGTGTACTTCACCTCAACCTTAGGTCTGCCTGCATCATTCATTACCATAAAAGGCCAATGATTCACTTCTGACTACAACTGCATCACCAAATCTGTGACCAATGAGAAATTTGGCATCAAAAACTGTGTTGAGGAGGTTCATTGCAACTTGATTCTTTGCAACATTTTTAAGATTTTTTTTTTTGCTTTTTTGGAAGAGGAAGGCAGGGCAATTGGGGTTAAGTTACTTACCCAAGGTGACAGGGCTAGTAAGTGTTAAGTGTCTGAGGCCAGTTGTGAACTCAGGTCCTCCTGACTCCAGGGTTGGTGCTCTATTCACTCAATCACCTAGCCATCCTGCAACATTCTTGATTAAACATTCTGCATTGGTGAAGGTGATGTAATTTGGGGTAGTCCTGTTTCCTTGGTCACTAGCAATGATCTCCACATTCCCATGTTAGAAAACTTCTACACAGGAATAAGTGATACCAAGATCAATGCTAACTGTGGGTCCCTTCAACATAGTTCCTGAGCCATCAGGGATCATAACTGACTGCTGTGGAAGGTTGCTGCTGTACTGAGTAGGTACATTCATTCTTTAAAAAATTTTGAGTTCCAAATTCTCTTCCTTCTTTTTATCCCTCCCCTACCAACTGAAAAAAGCAAGCAATATGATATTAATTATACGTCATACAAAACACATTTGCATATTAGCCATGTTGCAAAAGAAGAAAAACACAAATACACACAAACAAGAAAATAAAGTTAAAAATGTATGCTTTGATCTTCATTTAGAGTTCACCATCTCTGTTTCTGGAAGAAGACAACATTTTTTATCATGGCTTCTTTGGAATTTACCATGAATAATTGTCTTGATCAAAGTAGCTAAGCTTTTTCACAGTTGATCATCCTTACACTGTTGCTATAGCTGTGTGCAATGTCATCCTGGTTCTGCTCACTTCATTTTGCTTGAGTTTATATAAGTCTTCCCAGGTTTTTCTGAAAGTATCTTGCTCATCATTTCTTATAGCACAATAGTGTTCCATCACAATCATATAGTGATTGTTTGGTCATCTTGTTTGGTCATTGTTTGGTCACACTTGTTTGGTCATTGCCCAATCTGTGGCCATCCCCTCAATTTCCAATTCTTTGCCACCATAAAAGAAATATATATATGTACAAATGAATTCTTTTTCCATTTTCTTTGATCTCTTTGGGATACAGACACAGTAGTGGTATTGCTGGGTCAAAAGGTATACAGTTTTATAGCCCTTTGGATATACTTCTTGTTCTCCAGAATTGTTGGACCAATTCACAATTGCACAAATATAGTATTAGTATCTCAAATTTTCCACACCACCCTCCAGCATTTATTATTTTCCTTTTCTGTCATGTTAGCCAGTCTAATAGATGTGAGATGGTATCTGAGAATTATTTTTGTTTGTATTTCTCTAATCAAGTTATCATTAGGTGCTTTTTTTTCATATGACTATTGATAGTTTGATTTCTTTTTCTGAAACCTGCCATTTCATATCCTTTGACCATTTATCAAGTGGGGAACAGTTCTTTTTGTATAAATTTGACTCAATTTCTTCTATATTTGAGAAATGAGGCCTTTTTCAGAGAAATTTGCTAAAAATTCTCCCCCCACCAAGTTTTCAGTTTTCTTTCTCAATTTGATTACATTGGTTTTGTTTATGCAAACACTTTTTAATTTCATGTAATCAAAATTATCCATTTTATTTCCCACAATACTCTCTATCTCTTGTTTGGTCATAAACTCTCCCCTTTTCCTTAGATTGGAGAAGTACATTTTTCCATGCTTCTCTAATTTACTTATGATATCACTCTTTTAAGTCTGAATCATTTATCCATTATGATCTTATCTTGGTATACAGTATGAGATGTTGGTCTATGCCTAGTTTTTGCCAGATTGCCTTCCAGTTTGCCCAGCAATTTTTGTCAAATGTTTAGTTTTTACACCATAAGCTTGATTCTTTGGGTTTATCAAACACTAGATCACTACAGCCATTTACTATTGTGTATTGTGTACCTAATCAATTCTGCTAATCTGCCACTTTATTTCTTAGCCAATCCCAAATTGATTTCATGATTACTACTTTGTAATATAGCTTGAAATCTGGTACTTTTAGGGCACCTTCCTTCACATTTTCTTTAGTGATTCCCTTGATACTCTTGAACATATGATCTTCCAGATGAATTTTGTAATTTTTTCTAGCTCTATAAAATAATTCTTTGTTGTTTTGACTGTTATGGCACTGAATAATTAACATATGCAGAATTGCCATTTTAAATATATTGGCTTAGCTTAATCACAAGAAATTAATATATTTCCAGTTGTGTAGATCTGTCTGTATTGGTGTGTAAAGTGTTTTGTAATTGTGTTCATATATAATCCCTGGGTTTATCTTATCAGGTAGACTCCCAAGTATTTTATATACT
Source organism: Pseudochirops corinnae (assembly GCA_028646515.1). NCBI lineage: Eukaryota > Metazoa > Chordata > Mammalia > Diprotodontia > Pseudocheiridae > Pseudochirops > Pseudochirops corinnae. Next base: position 114,166,487 of record CM053592.1, on the reverse strand, counting down.
TCCATAACCCTTCATTAAATGAAATTTTTATTGCATTATGGTCTAAAAAGGGTGAATTCATTGTAAAGCTTTTATTCTCTAATACATGGTCAGTTTTTGTGAAGGTAATATGTACAACTAAGAAAAAGGTATATGCCTGTCTAGTCCTGTTCAGCTTTCTCCTGAAGTCTATCATATTTAAGTTTTCTAAGATTTCATTCATTTCCTTGACTTTTTTCTTATTTATTTCATCATTACTCTGAGAGGGAAAAGTTGAAGTTTCCCAGTATTATAGTTTTTACTATTTCCTCCAATAATTAATTTAACTTTTCCTTCAAGAATTTGGATGCTATAACCATTTGGTCCATAGATATTTATTATTGATATTACTTCATTGTCTATTGTGCCTTTTAGTAAGATATTATTTTTTTCTGCTTCTCTCTTTTAATTATGTCTAATTTTGCTTTTGCTTTGTCTGAGATCATGATTGCTACTCCTGCCTTTTTTACTTTAGTCGAAGTATAATAGATTCTGCTCTAGCCCCTTATTTTAACTCTTTGTGGGTCTCTGTGTTTCATGTGTGTTTCTTGCTAACAGCGTGTTGTTAGATTCTGGTTTCTAATTTTATCTGCTATCTGCTTCCATTTTATGGATGAGTTCATCCCATTCACATTCACAATTATGATTTCTAAGTGTGCATTTCCCACTGTGCTATTTTCTTCTGTTTATCCTTTACTTTCTCTTTTTATTCTGTCCCTTCTCTGTCTACTGTGTATTTTTATGTGTTCTCCCTTTTATGACCCCCCTCTTCCTCTTATTCCCTTCCCCTCCTATTTCCCTGTTGGGTAAGATAGATTTCTGTTTCTAATTGAGTATTTCTAATTGAATATATATATATATATATATAAATATAAATACATACATACATACATATACACACACATATTCCCTCTTTGAACCAATTTATATGTGAGTAAAATTTAAGCATTCCTAGCCCCTACCATTTTCCCCTCCACTGTAAAAGTCTTCCTTGTATCCTCTTTTATGTGAGATATTTTTTTTTTCCATTCTTCCCTCTTTTTTCAGGGCATCCATTTTTCTTTCCCATACATTTTTTTTTCACAATCTCCCAACATAATTGACTCAACCCCATGCCCACTGTCTATCTATACTTTTTCTAACTGCCCTAATAATGATAACATTCTTAGAAGTTAAATTATCATCTTTCCATATAGAAATTAAAACATTTTAACCTTTTTGAATCTATTATATTTTCCCTTTAATATTTACCTTTTTATGCTTTCCCTGAAACATGTATTTGCAAGTCAAATTTTCTATTCCACTTTGATCCTTTCCTAAGGAATACTTGAAAAGCCTTTATTTTATTAAATATCCATTTTTTTTTCTTTAAAGATTATCCTCAGTGTTGCCAGACAGGTTATTTTTGGTTGTAATCCCAGCTCTTTTGCCTTCAAGAATATCATGTTCAAAGCCCTTTGTTCCTTTAACATAAAAATTGCTGAAATTTGTTTGATCCTGACTATGACTCCAGGAAATTTGAATGGTTTCTTTCTGTCTGTTTGAAGTATTTTCTCTTTGACCTTGGGAGATCTGGAATTTGGCTATCATATTCCGATGTTTTTTTTTTATTTTGGGATCTCTTTCAGGTGGTGATCAGTGAATTCTTTCCATTTTATTTTGTCTTCTGGTTCTAGGATATCAGAAGTGTTTTCCTTGATAGCTCCTTGAAGTTTGATGGTTAGACTTTTTCTTTAATTGCTGCTTTCAGGTGGTTCAGTAAATTTAAAATTTTTTTTCCCTCAATCTATCTTCCAGGTCATTTTCCCCCTGATATTTTACATTTTATCCTATTTTTTTCTTTATTTTCTCTTTGTTTTAGTTTCTTGATGTCTCATGGAGTCATTTGCTTCTACTTTGAAATTCTGATTTTTAAGGAATTATTTCTTTCAGTGAGCTTTTGTATCTCTTTTTCCGCTTGTCCACTTGTGCTTTTTAAGGATTTATTTTCATCAATAAAGTTTTGTACCTCCTTTTCCACTTGACTAGTTCTGTTTTTAAGATTTTTTTCTTCAGTACTTTTTGTGCCTTTTTTTTCTTTTTTACCAAGATGTTAATTGGTTTTTTTGTAATTTTCTTTTGTTACTCTCATTTCTTTAAGTAATTTTTCCACTATCATTTTTATTTGATTTTTAAATTATTTTTTAGCTCTTCCAGGAATTTTTGTTGGTCTTATGTCCAGTTCACATTTTTTCTTTGATGTTTTACTTGTAGCTGTTCTGACTTTATTGTCTTCTGCATTTGTGTCTTGATTTTCCCTGTTATCATAGTAGCTTTTTATTGTCCCATTCTTTTTATTTTGTTTGTTCATCTCACATGCTATTTCTTGACTATAAACTTTATGTTAAAGTTGGGCTCTATTCCTGGTGTGTGTGTGTGTGTGTGTGTGTGTGTGTGTGTGTGTGTATGTGTGTGCGCGTGTGTATGTGTAGGGATGAGATGGGGAAGGGTACCATCCCAAGCTTCAAAATTTTTTATAATGTTGTTTTCATAGCTAGTTCCGGGTGTTTGGAAGTTTTTGGTGATTCCAAGTTTGTATGATCTATGGAGAAGTATGCTGACTGCTGTCCTACTCTGTATACTGGTCCTTACCCAGGAAAGGCCTCTGATCCCTTGGGATTGCAATCAATACTGTTCTTCAGGGACCCTGCTCTCTCTCATCTGACAATAGTTTCCTCTGCCCTTGAAGTATGACCCAGAAGTGGCAATAATCAATGAAGTGGTCAAATAGCATCAAGTCCTGCATCCAGTGCTAGCACAGGGTTCCTTAGTAATCTCTTCCTCACCAGTTGTCAGTTCCCCTTACCATCTTTGGCTTGGGAACTCCTGAATTTGTTTCTGCTATTGCTGTTGTCACCCCCTAGTCCCACCATTGGTATATCATACATGTGGGCTCTAGGTCAGTCCCTACTCCTGGGTCAAATACCTCTTTTTCTAATCTCCTAAATTGCATTCATTGGAAGAATGTTTTGTCCTGATCTTTTGTTGACTCTGCCACTTCAGAATTCAATTTGAAGTGTTATTTTAAAAGTGTTTGAGGGGAATGTTGGAAGAGTGCTTCCAGTTTGATTCTGCTCCTGGAAATCCCTTTTAAATTAATTTTTCAAAATAGTGCCAACTATTTATAACTCAAGCTATGTGAATTTATATTGGAAACTTACTCTCATCTTAATAAAATTAAAACTCAGGTCACTGGCAATCAATCATAATTAGCTTAGAACTCAACATACATTTGATTAAGCCACTGGCCCATAATCAAGGGCATACTTCTAACTTATTGATTAGTTCATAAATGTTGGCATGCCACTTCTTCCAAATGAAAGTCCTCATGTGTTTATAGCATTTGAAGAAGACACACCTCCTGGGAGAAGCTGCAAACAAAATTTATTGATTATGGCTTAATGTCCTAAGTCAAGACTCACTAAAATTCAGTTCAGAATTCACTAGGAATTTTACTTGTATGATACAATATTCATTTATTTGGGGTGGGTTTCTTGCTCTGTGAGAATACATAACCTTCCTTTCAAGAATTTTCTGTGGGAAATATCAATTGACATTTTTAGCTGAGTTGATTCATATTTTTAGTATCAGGTAAGTTATAAAACTACTGTCTTAACAATTGTAAGACTGTTGTAAAACATACATACACACATCAAATGATACTTCTTCCCTATCCGTTTACTGGGAGACAGAAGTCCTCAGAGAAGAATAGATTAGAAATAGGGCCTACCAAGAAAGCAAATGCAAGAAGTTTTGTTAGCATCTTCAGACACAATGATAGTACATATGTAAGAAAATAATTTATAGGACAGTAAGCGTAGCATTGTGGAAAGAGGAGTGGATGGAAATTCACAAAAGAAGAATTTTATTCCTGGTTCAGCCATTACTTGCTTGTAATCTTGGGTGAATGATTAAAATGAAAACATTCAATTCAATTCAGTAAACATTTATTAAGCACCTAATGTGTGCCAAGTACTGAGTTAAGTTCTGGGGATATAAAAAGAGGCAAAAGACAGTCCCCGTCTTTGAGGAGCCTATAATCTCAGTTTACATTATATGCTTCTTTAAGATTTACAAGGCCCTTTGCATATATTATCTTATGTAATCCTTCTAATAACCCTATGAGGGAGATACTTCTATTATCCTTACCACATAGAGGAAGAAACCAAAGTTTAGCAAGGTTAAGTGACTTACCCAGGCTCACACAGCTATTAATTCTGGATTTAAAATCATATTTTTCTGACTACAAGTTTTGTTCTCTATCTCATACACCACACATCAATTTCATAATCTGTAAAATAGGTGGTATGGTGGTGGTACACCAGATGATCCCTAAACTCTTTTCTACCTCCAAGGTTCTATGATTTCACAAAACATAAAACACCTCAATCTGTCTCTGAGAGTAAACAGCAACATTATCTATGTATGTTCATAATGTTCCCATATGGGTAGTTGTGTACTGTATTCATTGCTTTGTGGAAGCTGTAAAAGACAAAGGGGGAAGTTTCATGGAAAACTTCCTAAATCTGGTTGTTCACTGGACTTCTTTAGGAGTAAAACTCCATTGCATAGTGAAAATTGATCCAAGACCATAAAAGAACATGTCAAAAGGGGCAAATACATTTGTTCCAATATGTAAAGCCAATTACAGCAGATAAACCTCCTTGTTGGACATCTCAGTACTATAAACTGACATTTCTTTGTTTACCACTGTCTGAACAATTTTAAAAAATCATTTGAAAGAGAATTATGATTGGCTTTCTAACTATCCAATTAAGAGGAATGATGTCAGTCTGAATTCCTGGAAGGCATTGAATCCATAGAACAGTTAGAATTTTGCCTTCAGGAGTACATTTCTTTTATCTCGCAATACCCGAAGCCTTCGAAATAACTGGATTTCAAAGAAGACTAACCTCTTTTTAAGAGGACTTCAGAGAAAGTACTGGAATGGAAACATATGCTGAGCTGAATGTTAAGATGTTCTTGGGGATATTATTCATTAAATAAAGAAACGGGGATTAGGAAGTATGGAAGATGGGTTAGTTATCCAATAAGCATTTATTAAATGCCTACTTTTTTCCACATACTTTGCTAAGCAGTGGAGATATAAAGAAAGATAAAAAGCCCCTGTTGTCAAGAAGATCTTGGCCTAATGGGGAAGATATGTTTGGTATATAGTAAGCACTTAATAAATGTTAATTGATTGATTGATGAAAACAACTGTGTATGAATTAGATCTATGAAGGTAGTAAAATAGAGATAATCCACAGAGGGAAAGCACTGGAATTAAGGTGGATCTGGAAAATCTTCTTTTATAAAATCTTCTTTTACAAGTTCTCTGGAACTTGAAGGAAGCCAAGAAAGTCAGGAGGTAGAGATTTGGAGAGAGAGTATTCCAAGCATGGGAAATTGTCAATGAAAATGCCCATGCTCTAGATATGGAGTATCCTTTGTGAGAAGCAATAAGGAGGCCAGTGTCACTGGGCTGCAGTATACATGGGCAGAGGAAGAGACAATAAAATGTAAGAAAACTGGAAAGGTAGGAAGGGATAAGGTTGTGAAGGGCTTTGAATCCCTGAGAGAGGATTTTATATTTGATCCTAAAGGTGATAGGGAGCTCCTGGAATTTACTGAATAGGGAAATGACATGAGACAGATTTGACAGATCTGAGCTGCTCTTATACATAAGCAGAGTGAACAGCTAACCATTTAGAGAAGTAAAAAGAACACAAGACTTGGAGACAAGATATATAGGCATGGGTATATACAGATTCAAAGGATATTAACTCTTCCACTACTTGCGTAACTTTGACCAGATACCTTTTGGTGTCTTAATTTACTCCTTTCTAAAAGGAAGGGTCCATTAAATTGTAAATTCTTCCATTGGACTCTTGTCCATTAAGAGCAAGAATTGTCTTTTGCCTTTCTTTGTGTCCCTGGTGGTTAGCATAGTGCTCAACATATAGTAGATGTTTAAAGAAATGTTTATTGACTATTCTCTATACATCATCTAAGGCCACTTTTAGCTTTGATATTCTGTGTCTATGAATATATTTCTTGAGGGGTGCCAGAAAGATCCCTTTGCTCCAAGTCATCCTCTACCCCAATTCTACCATTTTATATTAGTTCTTTGAACAAAGGAATCTTGTCACGTATTACTATGCGAACAGATCTTCTGGAAAATGAGAAAGAAAATCAAATATAAGGAACAAAGTCAAATGTACTGTAGGTTCTCTGTACCTTATAATAAAATCCATTCTTTAGTCCAAGAGTTCTTAACATTTTTTTGTAACATGGATCACTTTGACAATCTAGAGAATGCCATGAACACATGTTTGGTTTTTTTCCAGAATAATGTTTTTAGATACACAAAGTGGAATATATAGGATTGCAAAAGAAACCAATTAGATTGAAATTCAGTTATCAAAATGTGTTTTTTTTTTTAAGTTCATGGACCACAGATTAAGAGCCCTTCCTTTAGTCAGAACTTTTAGTCAGTCAGTCAATGGACATTTATTAAGCACTTACCATGTGCTAGGATGGTTATTAAATACTGTGTTTGTCCTGGAGATACAAAGACACAAGTTTGACAGTCCCTGCTCTTGAGGAGTTTACCTTATAATGGGGAAGTCAAGATAAAGATATATAAAGAAGTACATACTGCATACAAAATAAGTACATGTTTTGGGAGGCAGGGCACTAGTAGCTAGTGGAATCAGAAATGGTTCTATATAGAAAGTGGCACTTGAATTGAGTCTTGAATGATGCCGGAGCTTCAAAAAGGCAGAGGTGAAGAGAGGATTGCCTTCTAGGAATGAGGGATATAGTAGGCATCAAACGTACTGTGATGTTATTCTTAAAAGCAAGAGCTATGTCCAGCAATGAAAGATCTTTCTAGTTAAAATGATGGAAGAAGCTGCTCACTTAGAAATGTCTGAGCTCCCACAGCCTTATGTGATATGAAAGTTAAGACACTCATTAAATTTACCCAGGATGAGAAAGGTAAGAAAGAGATGCAAATAACTGAACTGGATCACCAAACTTTGCAGAGCACCATTCACAGCAGTAAGGCCAAGAGGGTTATTTGCTAAAGATTAAGGAGGAATTAAAAAAAGGATACCATTAGGTTGGATTATATGAGGATTTAGAGATAGACCCAGAAATGTAAGATGTGTATAACGACAGCTTGTTGTTGAAGAAACTAGAAATACCAAGAATGTGTTACCAAGACCTAACAATTAACCTTATACAGTGTTACTACCAAGTTTTAACTCCTTTGTTAAGAGACCTACCAGCTACTTTGTAGCGAATAACTCGGGCTCCAGGACAGGACAAATGGCGAGGCTTTTCTTCAGCTCTTTTCCTGCCACACCCTCACTCTTGCAGCAGCACAGTTTCAGTCAAGGTTTCCTTATTAAAACTTTGACTCTTTGAAGAGGATGGAAATCTAAAATACTCTGGTGGGGGGGAAGGTGGTAAATGGAATGGGACCACTCTAAACTATGACTACTCTCTATTGCGTTCCTGCCATATATCATTCTTGCAAATTTTTTTTTTTTTTACCATATTTTTCGCCTTCATGGTACTACATTTTGCAATCAGGCATGGATCTGAACATTCTAGACATGGGACAACTCCCAAAGTTGCCAGAGTTTTCTGAGTAAGTGTGAACAAATGAAATCATAAAACTGAAAGTTTGTTGGGTTCCATATTAAAAAGTAAGAATTGACATCTAGACCTCTGGCATAATTTTAAGATATATTGGGTTCTTGAGCAGCTCTATAGCATTTCCTTTTAGTGTAAGGGTCATGGGTACCTTCTTTCCAAAATGTTTCTCAATTTCTTATGGAAATATTTTCCAAATCTAAGCATTCACTCAGATCTCTCATCCTGGAGGGCAAAGAGCTCAAAAAAACTTTCTTTCCTGAAGAAACCTGGCGAACTTTTATAGACATGGATCTCTCCACCTTTGCACTTAAGATCCAACACTCCTAACATGATATTATTAACAAGGTATAAATAAGACCTTTTCATCACTTACACAATAATCAGAGAATTTTAAAAGCCTTATGTTCTGCCTTTATTCAGTCTCACTTGGCTCCATTCCTCCTTCTGTTGTAGCTAACCCCTTCATACAACAATGGATGCCTTTAACATACCTAGATAATCATGCAGGGAGTATTATTATGTGTGATTTTAGTCACAAAAGTCTCATCACTCATAGAAGCAAGCACTATAATTGTGCCTGTGAAGAGAAGGGTATACTTTGTGGAGAGAAATTATTCTATTTCCCATACTTGATATGAATTTGGTTTAAAGCCATGGGACCATTTAAAAGCACTAGGTTTTTTATTTTAAATGATTACAGATTAGCATACCCTAAAAAATAACAAAGAATAAACTATCTTTTCATTTAGGGAATGGGAACCCTGTGATAAAGAACTGAGAAAACATTTTTAGCTTCCCATCTCTGAGTCTCAAGAAGATTTCTTGCCTTGCTTTTTCTTTGCCTCCATCCCACTTCCAGTTTATCATGTAGTTTTAATGATTCCTATTGAGGAAGTACAATTACATTAACTGGTTGACATTAGAGTATAATATCCATGTAATACCAAAACTAAGTCCAAATCCATTCCATTTGACAAACACTTATTAAATGTCTACTATGCTTCCGCTGGGCTAAGTGCCACAGCATATTTGCCTTGAAATATATTGGTAGAATTCACAAATGTTGAACTGAGGTTTTGGAATATCCCCAAGGTAAAGGAGAATAGAAGGAATTTTGGGAAAGTGGAAAAACATCATTCTACTTTCATACCTAAAATTACTCTTAATAATCTTTTTGTTGTAAATATAATTTTAGATTTCATTGTTTTGTGGAAAAATGTTACTTGCACCAACATTTGTCATATAACTCCCTACTCACATAAAATGGAACATATCGCACATTAGAATCCTATTTGGATTACGTTATCAAAAGCCAATTAAGTTATATAGTCTATCTTGCAGATAATAAAGTAAACTTATTGTGACATGGTAGAACCTGACCTTAAATAGAGTTTGGGGTTACAACTGGGATTGCAAATTATTCTTTTCTAAATGCTCTAAATCACCATTGATTCAAGAAATGCAAATCAAAACAACTTTGAGTTACCACATCTCACCAGTCAGATTGGCTAAGATGACAAAACAGGAAAATGACAGGATGTGAAAAAATTGGAACACTAATGCATTGTTGGTGGAGTTGTGAACTGATTCAAC
>CM053592.1:114137271-114156669 GCA_028646515.1 Pseudochirops corinnae | reverse complement strand
AGGTGAGAGAGGAATATAATGAGAGGAGATGGGAAGAGACAGAATGGGGTAAATTATCTCATATAGAAGAGGCAAGGGAAAACTGTTACAATGGAGGGAAGAACAGGAAGGCAAAAGGGAATGGGTCAACCTTACTCTCATTGAATTTGGCTTAGGGAGGGAATGACATACACTCTGAATTGGGTATCTTGCCCTACAGGAGAGTAGGGGGGAAGGGGATGTGAGGGCAGATGATGGAAGGGAGGGCAGGTTGGGGGGAAGAGTAGTTAGAAGCACACACTTTTGTAAAGGGACAAGGTCAAAGTAGAGAATAAAACAAGTAGGGGGATAGGATGGAGGGAAATATAGTCAGTCTTTCACAATATATCCACTATGGAAATGTTTTGCATACCTACACATGTACCACCAATATTGAATTGCTTATCTTCCCAGTAAGGGTGGGAGACAAGGGAGGAAGGGAAAGAATCTGCAATTTAAAGTTTTAAAATCAAATGGTTTTTTAAAAAATATTATTATTATTATTATTATTTACATTCAACTGGGAAATAAGATATATAGGCACTGGGGTATGGAGATCCATCTTGCCCTACCATAAAGCCAGAGGAGGCATAGGGGAGGATACAGGAAAGAGCAGACTGGGGAACTGCATATTCAGTGGGATCGATGTTTTGGGGTGGTGGGTAGGGGAAAGACAGGGAGAAAATTTGTAACTCAAAATCTTGTGGAAATGAATGATGTAAACTAAAAAATAAACACAAAAGTTAATTTAAAATAAAATAAAATACTAAAAGAAAAAATATCACAGCACTACCACTGGGCTACCTGTGTGACCTTGGGCAAGTCATTTAACATCTCAGAAACTTTGTGTCCTCATCTATAAAGAAAGTAGGGGACAAGCATTTATTAAACACCCACTACATAACAGATAGTATCCTAAGCACTTTATAAATATATCATTTGATCCTCCCAACAAGCCAGGGAGGTAAGTGCTATGATTATCCCCATTTGACAGTTGAAGAAACTAAGGCAGGCAGAGATTTAATTATTTTCCCAGGTTCACAAAACTAGTAAGTGCCTAAAACTGGATTTGAACTCAGGTCTTCCTGATTTCTTGCTCCAGGGCTCTATCTACTACACTACCTAGCTTAAAAGATTGAACTAGATGATGGCTAAAATTCCAAACAGCTTGAAATCAATGATCCTATAACTGTCTGTCTTTTTCCCTGCTTTAGCCAGATTTCTACCTGACTTTCTCTTCTTTCCCTCTTGAATATTCTTCAGCATTCTGTCACAGTTCTTCCATATTTACAGATTGAAACCAAACACATTTTAATCTTCTACTATGCCTTATTACTGCCCATTTCTAAACACCTACATAGGCACTAAGTAAATGCAAACTACGAAAAATGTTAAACTACATGTTGAAAAAACACCCTAAAGTATCCAGAAAGTGTTAGTAGAGGCGATTTTTTAAATCTATGGTGTCCATATAATTGCTACAACCCTCCACTTTTCTTTCTATGTAAAAAGATAATATTAGTCAATTATATCTCTGGGTAAAGGAATAGCTTTCAAGTTTTAATTCAAGCAAGATTAATTATAGTGAATATTTGCAGTCGCTACAATTAATCATATGTAAATATGACACTAATCTCTATTAGGTATGCATAGTAACATTGAAAAATGCAATAGTGTATATGTGCATAAATTATATGTGCAGTACCCAGGCCTCCCTCAATAGCAACTATTTTAGCTATCATGAGTTGATAGGTCTTTAGAACATATTGCATAATCAAATTCCTAATTGTCTATCTTTATTTCCACTGATTCTCCAACCAAAACCAAGTAAGCCATAGCTTGAGGGTTAAGGAGGGGAGTGAAAACAGTTTGACAAGCAGCAAGGAACTGAAAAAACTGGGGATATTTAGATAGGGAAAAAAAAAATGCCTGAGGGTCATAATAGCTGTTTTCAAACATTTGAAAGGCTGTCACGAGAGGGATTAGACTCATTCTGTTTGGTCCCAGAGGGCAAAACCAAGAATAGTGAGAAGTTAAGAAGACAAATTTAAGTTTCATGTTGGAGTGGGAGGACTTCCTAACAAATAGAGCTGTACCCAAGTAGAATGGGCAACCTTGGGAGGTGGTGGGTTCCCCTTCAAACGGAATGGGTACAAAAAACAGATGATGACTTGATGGATATGTTACAGTTGGGATTCTTCTTCAATTATGGGTTGGACTAGATCACTGCTGAAATCTCATTATAGCTCTAAATTTTGTGATCTTATGAATCACATCATACAGCAAGCAGCTAACACCATCCATACCAAAACTTCTACCTTCCAAACCACAAGGCATTGGAGTCTATTCACTCTGAACCCCTTCCTGCCCATGCCCCCATATCTTCAACATAACAAGAAAGGGGCGGGAAGGTATCTTGTTTTTACCTGCCCCTCTCCATTTACCCTTCTGTCTCCTCAATACTAGAAAGAGGGGAACTTTAAAAGGAAGATAATACTACAGAGGAAATATCAGCAAACAAAATAAACATCACCTCATCTGAGGGCCCTTTTTATTCCTGGTTCTGATCTGTGACTACAGCAGTAGAGGAAACTCTTAGCATGGAATCTCTCTCCACCAATTCAGACTAACAACTTTCTGTAACTTACACTCTTAGAGAGATGCTGGAAGCACTAAAAGATACAGAAACTTGCCAGTGATCATAAAGCCAATATATCTGACAGGTAGAACTTGAACCCAGGTCTTCCCAACTAAAACCTGGAACCTCTCTATCCATTATACCATGCTGCCCCTCTTTCCGATGCCAATTCCTTCTTGTAAATCCTTTGAGAATCTGCCAATAGGTTTAAAGTCTTCCTCTCTAGATCTCTTTCTCTTAGTATAAATGCTAATGGAATGCACGGTCTATTCATTAATTATACCATCACTGCATAACCAGCTCATTTCATTTTCCATTCATATATTTCCCTAATAATATCCTTTATTCCATTTTTTTATTGTTTTGTTGGTGGTGGTGGTGGTGGTTTTGTTTTGTTTTTTCTTTTTGGAGGGGGAAGGCAGGGCAATTGGGGTTAAGTGGCTTGACCAAGGTCACAGAACTAATAAGTGTTAAGTGTCTGATGCCAGATTTGAACTCAGGTCCTCCTGACCCCAGGGCCAGTGCTCTATTCACTGTGTCACCTAGCCTCCCCTTTATTCCATTTTCCATACTGTTCTTCATCAGTAAGATATTACAGCTTACTCATCTGCCATTCTTTCAGTTGCCCTCTAGACAACCTGCCACTTTATTTAGAAGCAATGGCTTTTCATGCTTCACAGTCATCTAGCATCACTGGTAGAATACTGTTGTTAGAAAGTTAGGCTTTTGATTCAGGAAGAATGCTTGGGCTCATGAAAAATACTATTTAATTTCCCAAAATTCATTCATTTCACTCTTTTCTTCATATTAAGTTCTGTGACCAAGTAATTATCCATGTACAGGGAATGTCCAATATATGGTATGCATGCATATGTACACATACACATAAGCACACTAGTGGTTGTCTATTCAAATGCATTTCAAACTATGAACAATTAACATTCTTCTTCTACCTGATTTTTTCCTGTGTGAAGTTAGATCAAAATTTTTTGAGTGATTATGTTCCTTATTCAATAGGCTTAGCAGTGTTACAGAATATAAAGGAATAAGAATGTCATCATCAAACAGGAACATTTAGAGAACGTTCACATCTAGAGAATCCTTCTCTTTTGACTCTCTGACAGTGGCAAATGTCTTTAGCGAACATGATGTTCCACTCCCTTCTCCTTCTTTAACGTTTAATAAGTTAGTTTAAAATTCTAAACCAATATCACTCTTCGATAATACAACTTTCCCATGTGACAAGGAGATGACATGTTTTCTGGTGAGGTGACATCTAGGCTTTTTTTTGGTCTCATCAAAATGATCAATTTACATAAATTAAACTCCCTTGGGAAACGGTCATAGTCTGTGTCAATGGCTATCCTTTTATCTATTTTGTATTTTATTACATCAAAGTATATTGAAATTGTCGGATCATAGTTCTATTAATAGTACGTAATATTTTATTTGCACTATTATTCTCCTAATTTGTTATTGATTTTGATCTTTAACAGATCAAACATATTATCTATATACAGATGGCCAATTCAGAAATAAATTCCACATCTATAACTAGTTGCTTTCTATTAAGATATAATCAATTTCATTTTAATGATATTATTCAGAACTTGTCATGTTTCATGACACCTAACTCTCTTTTTGAAGAAATAATTCACACAAATGAGTGTGTGTGTATGTGTGTGCATATGTGTAGGTTTCTGCTAGCTTCTTTGTTTCTATTGCTAACCCATATATTCTAACATTATTTTGGTTGTCCTTTCTTATGCTAATCTTCATTGGGAAGATACCAAAAAGTTAAGTATATGTTGACTTCATTTTGATTGTGATATTGAATTCTTCTCTAATAAATGCTGGTATACAAGCACAGCTATTTTCTTCATAATTATCTTTTTTGCAAACTCCATCACAAACAGTGCAATAGAAAATGATCACATGACCCATAAAATTAGGTTTCTTGTTGCCTTCTAATGCAAAATAAAACCCACTCAGCCAGCTCCTCTGTTAGCTTCTCAGAGAGGAACCCATAAAGCATCCTTCCATTTATTTGTAACTTCCTTTTGCTTTCTCATTTCATGTATGTCAAGAATGTCAACATTGGCTGGCCTAATTCAGTTTCTCCAGAATTATATCTGTTTTTGGGTCACTGGATAAGCATCTTATATTTAGAGACAATTGTTAGGACCATGTTTGTAGAAAGTCTAAAAATGGTTCTCTTCTTATTCCCTTTCACCCTTTCCTAACACAGTATAAACAGAAAGGGGCTACTGAGGATTCAAAGACCGTTTTACATTTTTCCTTGTTTCAAGAGTTGCCATGACCAAAGAATTAATCATCAAGTGGCCAGCTAATTTGTGCTAAGCCTTTCTGGATTTAATAAGGCTGGCCCTCAGAAGGCTGATGCAAGTTGTTGCCAGGATGCTAGATAGCTAGGTGGTACAATAATTTTAATGTTGGACCTCAAGAAAAGATTCTGCTTTCAGGCTGCTCATCTGTAAAATGGAGATAATAATAGCGCCTACCTTGCAGGGTTTCATGAGGATCAAAGGATACAATATGCGTAAAGTGTTTTGTAAACCCTGAGGCACCGTATATATGCTAACAATCATCGTCATTAATAATATGAACACAGTAGAACTTCTCAGAGTTTATATTTCTCTGACATGGCCTTCAAGAAACCAGCACTGGGGCAGCTAGCTGGCACAGTGAATAGAGCAGTGGCCGTGGAATCAGGAGGACTTGAGTTCACATCCAACCTCAGATACTTGATACTTACTAGCTTTGTGCTCTTGGGCAAGTCACTGAACCCCAACTGTCTTGCCAAACCAAAAAAAAAAAAGATACCAGGATCATCTCTATGCTGAAGTCAATCAAAAGAGTAGGATTCTGTCAACTTTTTCCTTACAAAGCTGCTTTTTTCTAATCAATAAGAATAATGTTAATGATGTACATCCACCACATACATAAATACATACATATATATATATATTATATGTGTGTGTTTGTGTGTGTGTGTACTTAAAATAACTGTGGATTTACCAATTTGTTACTGTTGCTGAGTCAGTTTTCAGTCACGTCCAACTCTGCAAGACCCTATTTGGGGTTTTCTTGGCAAAGATAATTGAGCGGTTTGTGATTTCCTTCTCCAGCTCATTTTACAGATGAGGAAGCTGAAGCAAACAAGAGTTAAGTGACTTCACACACAGTTGATAAGTGTCTGAGTCAGATCTGAACTCAGGAGGAGTTCTCGACTCCAGACCAGGCACTCTACCCATTGAACCATCGAGCTACCCAGGACTTAATAGCTAAAAAATGGTGGCTAGCATTTATACAGGGTTTTAAGGTTCACGAAGTGCTTTACAAATATCAACTCATTTTATACTGACCACAGTCCTATGAAGTAGGTGTTATTAGTACCCACATTTTACAGATGAGGAAACTGACGTGGACAGAGGTTAAGTGACTTGTCCAGGGTCACACAGCTGGTAAGTGCCTGAGGCTGAGATATTGAACTCAGCCTTACTCACTTGTTTTTGCCTTTAATCACATAACAGCAAACACCTGGTACTAATTCATTTTTCATAATTCTGCTTTCTAATATAATTTGCAGAAAGACCTTGTAGTACAAAGTACAAACAACCTTATGTGTAGTGCTCAACAAAATAAGTATCCTGACTCAATAATTATTTATTGATTGTCAGCTAAAGTGCCTACCTTTATTCTTGTGACTTATCCAAACTCTACTCATCCATAAAAGCCCACCTGAAGTCACAGCTCTTTGATGTGACTTTCTCCATGACAAAAGACCCTCAAATATAAGTTCCTTGAAGGCACAGAGTATCTTCAATTTTGTATTTATATCCCCAGAGCTAGAACTGTGCTTGTTGTATAGAAGTACTTAATAAACAGTGATTTTGTTTTCATTCATTCCACCTGGAGATCCCATAGGTCTTTCAAATTCATCATTATCTCCCTTTCCCCCTCTCACCCCTTCTTCTGGCTTTCCCATTTCTCTCGAGGACACCACCATTTGTCCAGGCCCCCTGCTTCACAACCTCAGAGACATTCTCTACTCTTCATGCTCCCTCACCCCAAACTTTCAATCTCTTCCCAAACCTTCTCAATTCCCTCTCTACAACACCTCGGAACTTAACTCCTCTCTACTCTCACTACATTCATCTTAATTCAGGCTCTCATTACCTTTTGCCTGGACTATTAATTGACTCCTAATTGGTCTCCCTGCATTCAGGCTCTTCCCCCTCCTATCTGTATTTCTCTATAAAATTGCCAGATAGATATTCCCAAAGCAGAATTCAAGTCATGTGCCCCACTTTCTCAAGAAAGATCAGTGACTGCTTCATGCCTCCGCGATAAAATATAAACTATTTCTACCAAGAAATCATTGATTAAGTGTCTACTGTGTGCAAAGAGCTGGAGATATGAATAGGGAAAAAAAGACAACCTATCTCAAGAAGTTCCCATTCTATTATGGAAGGCAACTCATATAAAAGATTTTAGTTGCAAATCATATGGAAGAGTCCCATGTTTCTTGGGGGTCAGTGGTAAAAATAGATGTAAATGCCTCTTCTTTAATGTTATTTCCACTGAAAATCATATCAGTTTCTGATGTTAAACCTTTGGACAGTGCCAAGGGTTTTGGTGACAAGAATTTTCTTTTCAGGTGCTTTAGTAGAAGCTCGGGCAATTGCCAAGGTGTATCTCCAGAGGGGCTGCTTCCAGGGTGACATCTGAGCGTACTGGGCTGGAAGTATTTTATTCTCGAGGTTCTTGGGTTCAGGATCTTTGGCTGATCCTATCAAGGCCTAAGAAGAAATAGTCAAGATAGCGGAGCTAGTTTGACACTTTATACCCACTGCTTTCTGTCAGTTCCTCAGGGTGCCTTGCTGCTTCAGATAGACGGACTTGTTTGCCTAGTGTTTGGAAGTTGGCTGGCAGTGGGTGGGAATTACAGACCCCTTCTCCACAGGAGTTGTTTTGTTGGGTGAGGGCTTTGAGAACTGGGTTGAAAGCCAGAATGATGATCTGGGTGAAGGGTGCTGTCCCTCTCAGAACTCCTGTACCTATCTGCCTGCTGATTACCACCAGTTAGGCAATAGTTGTTAGTGGTGATGGCAATGGTGGACCCTTTTTGTGATAGAATGTAATGTTCTCAAAGGAAAGGACTGTATCTTTTTTTGTATTTGTATCCTTAGCACCTAGCACAGTACCTGGTACATAGCATTTTTAAATAAATGTTTGTTGATTGAAAGAGTGATAGATTTAGTATTTAAAGCTTTATATAGTCTGGGTTCAGCTGATTTATTTGTTTCCATATGTGATATTCTATCTCTCTTACTTCTAATTTGTACAAGCTATTCCCAGAATGCTTTTTTCCTTCACCTCCACCTCTAAGAACCAATAGTTCCCTTTAAGGCTCAGCTTAAGGATCATGTCCAATAACAAGCCTTTCCTGATTCCATTACTTGTTTACTGCTGCTGCTGCTGCTGCTACTGCTGCTGCTGTCACTGCTACTGCTGCTACTGCTACTGCTGCTGCTGCTGCTGCTGCTACTGCTACTGCCGCTGCTGCTACTGCTGCTGTCACTGCCACTGCCACTACTGCCGCTGCTACTGCTGCTGCTGCTACTGCTGCCGCCTCCACTGCCACTGCCACCGCCGCTGCCGCTGCTGCCACTGCCACTGCCACCGCTGCTGCTACTGCTACTGCCGCGGCTGCCGCTGCCACTGCAGCCACTGCCACTGCTGCTGCTGCTGCTACTGCTACTACTGCTGCTGCTGCTGCTACTACTGCCGCTGCTGCTGCTACTGCCACTGCTGCTGCTACTGCTACTACTGCTGCTGCTGCTGCTACTGCCGCTGCTGCTGCTACTGCCGCTGCTGCTGCTACTGCTGTCACTGCTAC
The DNA here is from genome assembly GCA_028646515.1 of Pseudochirops corinnae. Taxonomy (NCBI): domain Eukaryota; kingdom Metazoa; phylum Chordata; class Mammalia; order Diprotodontia; family Pseudocheiridae; genus Pseudochirops; species Pseudochirops corinnae. Next base: position 114,148,090 of record CM053592.1, on the reverse strand, counting down.
TGCTGCTACTGCTACTGCTGCTGCTGCTACTGCTACTACTACTGCTGCTGCTGCTGCTGCTGCTACTGCTACTGCTGCTGCTACTGCTACTGCTGCTACTGCTACTGCTGCTGTTGCTGCTGCTGCTGCTACTACTGCCACTGCTGCAGCTGCTACTGCTACTGCTACTGCTACTGCTGCTGCTGCTGCTACTGCTACTGCTGCTGCTACTGCCACTGCTGCTACTGCTACTGCTACTGCGGGTGCTGCTGCTGCTGCTACTACTGCCACTGCTGCAGCTGCTACTGCTACTGCTGGTGCTGCTGCTACTGCCACTGCTGCCACTGCTGCTACTGCTACTGCTACTGCTGCTGCTGCTGCTGCTGCTGCTACTACTGCCACTGCTGCAGCTGCTACTGCTACTGCTACTGCTGCTGCTGCTGCTACTGCCACTGCTGCTACTGCTGCTACTACTGCTGCTGCTACTGCTGCTGCTGCTGCTACTACCACTGCTGCTGCTACTGCTGCTGCTACTGTTACTGCTGCTGCCACTGCCACTGTTGCTGCCACTGCTGCTGCTGCTGCTGCTACTACTGCTGCTGCTGCTGCTGCTGCTGCTGATGATGATGATGATGATATGATGATGATGATGAGGCAGCTATGTGGCACAGTTAATAGAGTGCTGGGCCTGGAGTCAGGAAAACCTGAGCTCAAATATGGCCTCAAACACTAACTGTGTGGTCCTGGGCAAGTCATTGCTTCAGTTTCTTCATCTTTAAAATGAGCTAGAGAAGGAATTGGCAAACCACTCTGTGCCAAGAAAACCCAAAATGGGGTCCTGAAGAATTGTACACAACTGGAACAACAATAAAAAATAATAATAAAGAGCATTTATATAGCACCTAGTGTGTGTTGGCATTGTACACAGAATTTTACAAATATTTGATCCTCACAACAATCTTGGGAGGCAAGTAATATTATCCCCATTTTATACTTAAGTAATATGAGGAAAAACAGAGGTTAAATGACTTGCCCAATGTCACACAGCTAAGTGTTTTATTCTGGACTTAAACTCAGGTCTTTCTAACTCCAAGCCCAGTCCTGTATCCACTATACCAAGTAGCTGCTTCACCCAGAATTATTTTTGTATTTATTTGTGTTTGTTTGAAATACATTTTATGCTTATTTTTTCCCCTCTTCTTCCTCTTCTTCTCCTCATAAAAGGTAAGCTTCTGGAGAGCAGGGACTCCTCCACTGTATCCTGGCATCCCCAACATCATGCATATGCCTGGCATATAAGTCTATGAGTAGGAACTCAGTAAGTACTGAGTGAATTACATTAAACTGAATTGAAAGTTTTTGCTTCTGTTTCATATGTTGCCCTTGTTCCCACTAAACTTTGGTGAGTAGGAAATGTGTATTGCATTTCTTTTTAATGCCCCAAAACGACCAGCACAGGACTGAGCACACAGTATGAGTTCCAAAAAGACCTATGATAAACTGAAAAGACTATACCAGCCAAGGAGTCAAGAGATTATGTAGTCTAGCGTCAGCTATGTAACTAGGGAAAGGATTTTTTTTTATTTTGAGATGACATCATTTTATTTTATTTTATTTTATTTTATTTTATTTTATTTTATTTTATTTTCAATGACTTGTTTATTTACTTTTAGTTTATAAGATTCAGTTCCACAATCCCTTGAGTTTCAGATTTTCTCCCTTCCCTACCCCCCCCCATGGTGGCATGCAATCATGTATAAGATCTTCAAATACTTTCACATTGAACAACAGTCTGGTTGTATAGAAGGGTTGTAACCAACGAGTGAACAAAGGGAAAAAAGAAACAAAACCAAACATGAAAAAGAACGATAGCATGTATTGCTTCAGTCTCCATTTAAACTCTAGTCTTTGCAGATCTTTCTCTGAATGTAGACATCTCCTTCCATCCTGAGACTTGTAGAGTTGTCTTATAACTGTACATTGCTGAGAAGAGTCCAGTTCATCAAGGTTGGTCATCACACATACGATGTGTCTGTGATTGTGTACAAATTTTTCCTGGTTCTGCTCTTCTCACTCAGCATCAATTTGTATAAGCCTCTCCAGGTAGGGAAATGATTTTAACTAGGTAACTAGGTAAAAGTTTGAATCAGAGGATCTGGGTTCGAATTCTAGCTCTTTGAATTTTCTTCCTAGTCATTAATGAACAAGTCACTCAATCTCTATAAGCCTCAGTTCCTTCATCTGTAAAATGATGGAGTTAGATTGGATGAACTCTTAGGTCCCTTCTAGCTCTAAATCTATGATTCTGGGGTGGCTAAGTGGTGCAGTGAATAGAGCACTGACCCTGGAGTCAGGAGGATGTAGGTTCAAATCCTGCCTCAGACACTTAACACTTACTAGCCATGTGACCTTGGGGAAGTCACTTAACCCCAATTGCCCTGCCTTCCCCACTCCTAAATAAATAAATAAATCTATGATTCTAGGATTGCATGGTCCAGCAATTTTATGAACTAGATCCCATCTCAATATGAAATGAGATAATTCTTTGGTTTAGATTGATTCACCTGGGACACAGAGAACTAAATTCTAAGCCAATTTTCTGAGGCTGGGCTAAGCTCCATATCTACTTCAGCTTTCATGCTGTTAACATCTGCTCTTCTGCATCTGTCATTAGTTTGCTAGTGTTGCTTTCCCCTTCATTGGCTGGGAAAAGACAAGTGAGGATTAAAATCTCTCAAGCTGGGAGAGTTATAAAGGGATAATCAATTTGTCTGAAATTCCTCTGATTCTGGAGATTTTTTTCAATAACTTTCTTCTCAGTTCCATAGAAGGGGGTCAGCAAACACACTCCACAATGAATTGAAAGAATCAGATCACCACAGCCCTTTTAAGGGCCTTTCTTCTCCAACTTTGGCTGAATTTTCTGCTATGTTAAGTGTATTCTGTTTTAGACACATGGAGACTGTAGCAAAAACCTGTCCCCAGACTGTCAAAAGGGTTTTATTTCATTCAAGCAGTTCTCCCGTGAATAAACTTAGTTTTGCTCCATCTGCAGAATTGGAATGGTTTCTTGAGAACACGGGCACGTTCCTTCTTGAATTTCACAATAATTCCAGATTGCAGTCACCCTTTGCAAAGCTGAAATCCAGTTCCTTGGCTTAGTGTAGGATATGAAGCTGCTCTAATTGATACTTGGAATAGCTCTCTAAATGAAAATCTGGCTGTTTTAAGTTCCAAGCATGAAGTAATGAAGTGTTCTTACTTAAAAGTATTGCCCTGATAGGTCAGTCCTCAGCTCAAAATCTTTCAATGACTTCCTTTTGCCTTGTTTTTATTTGTCCTTTGTTTTCAAAGGAAACCAACACTACTACAGGGTGAAGTCTTGACTCACACGTAAATTAGATTTAGGTGTGGCAGAATTGCACAAAATCATCAGCTTCACTCTCTCTTCCGGTCAGTGAAGTCCAGTGGCAGGACAAAAGTCAGGACAACTGGGGATGGGCTGGGATGGAATGGATGATTTTAGCATCTTTGATGTCTGACCAAGCTCTAAGTGCTCCTCAGTGCCTGCTTCACCCTCCTTCATGGCCATTGGAAGAAACTGTTCTCATCTTCCCATTCTGCCAAAGGAAGGTCTTCACATGCTTGAGGTAGACATTCCCCCTAACTTACCAACGACACCTGTCAGTTACCCTCACCCTGGTTTAGCCTGTCTGCTAATATGGTTTTACCAGGATGTGGCCACTGCACATGCTGCAGCTTCTTGGAGCCACAGGTGAGGGCTGGATGACCATCTGGACACCAAAGGTGGATGAGTAGCCCTGAAAAGAGCTCAGCAAGCCCCAAAACCATAGGTGCTAATCCTTCCTCAACATCCCATATGCTTCCTTTTGCCTACAAAATAAAGGTGAAAGCATCATAGATATAAATCTGAAAAGGACCTCAGGGGCCAATAAGTCCAATTCTTTCATTTTGCACATGAGGGAAAAAAATTTCAGGGATATTAAGTGATTTACGCAAGGTCTCACAGGTAGTAAATGTCAGAGGCAGGTTTGCAACCCACCCTATGACAGGTTTCACAGGACATCTTTCAACTGAGTTCTATGACTCAGAGTCAATGTTCTTTCTATTAGATCACACAGCCTCCCTCTGAGAGAAATATGGCAGTCAGCCTTCATGGCCTGGTATTTTTGACTGCCCCACCCCAGCCACAATCCAGCATTACCCTACCTTCCCAATCTTATTTCATATTATTCCCTTTCCACTTGGGCTATACTCCAGACAAAACTGAACACTGGTTATCTGACATAAATAGCTTCCATTGTACTTCCTTGCCTTTGCTTTCCTTATTCCCTACTCAAGGACTGACCTCCCTTCTCTGTCTCTACATACTGAAACCTTACCCATCTTTTAAGCATCAGCTCAAATATCATTGCCATTATGAGGCCGTTCCTGATCTCCCTGCTCAGTAACGATCCTTCCCTTTGGGACCTTGCACATAGCACTTGGTTTGGACTTCCCTTGTGCATCTGTGATGTATTGACCAGCGTATCCGTTACTTTCCCCTACCAGATTCTGAGTTCCACATGGATAGTAATCATGTCTCATTCAATATTCATATTTCCCCAGTAACTCTTTATACAATAAGCATTTAATAGATATTTGTTATAGTGAAATGATATAATTTTTGTTTATGTGATGATTTATTTAAGAATTTCTGGGTGCTTTCTTCTAGGTCATGGGGTTTTTTACATTCAGCACCATATGGAAAATTAGTTTTCAGATATACCAATAAATAATGCCGTTTCCTTGGAAACACCTGCCAACCTGAAGAACCTCTAAAATTCAAAAGTTATGGCATGGATCTTGGGGACCAGTCCATTTATGACCACATGTAAGTAAAGTGGTAAGTTGAGAGAGTGAAATCCACGTTCTCACACTAACTTTGGGCAGAAAATATAACCAAGTAACCTACAGTGCATTTTAAACTATTTATTCAATTTAATTCAGTAGATGTTTATTGAACACCTTCTCTAGACAAGGCACTGTGTTACATACTGGGACTACAAGGATAAAAAATGAAATAGTCTTAATACCTCTTATTATGAACCTTATAAGCCAGTGGAGGGAGGGAAAATATGTATGCAAGTCAACTGTATGGAGTGTAGAGTGTAATAGGAACAAAGAAAAGAATTCAGATGAAGTTCTCTAGAAAAAAATTCCAGGAAAAGATATTCTTAGGAGTAAGGATTAGAATGACTATAGAGGAAATGATACCTGAGCTGAACCTTAAAGAAAGAGTAGGTGAAGATGAGGAGGGCATGCAGTCCACACATGGGAGACAGACTGTTCTAATGCACAAAAGCTGGAGAAAGCAGGACAAGAAAAAAGGAACAGATAGCATTTAGTTTATCTGAAATACAGAGAGCATGATGGGAATAAAATTAAATTAAGCTGGAAAGGTAGGTTCAAGTCAGATAGTGGAAGATCTTAAATACCAGACTAGGAAATTTGCATTTTTTTTCTGTAAGTAATAGGAAATAAATATTTTGAGCAGGGCCACAATGAACACAAACTCATGAATATTTTAAGAGATGCAGCTGGGTGACTCAGTTGATAGAGTGCTGGGCCTGCAGTCAGGAAGATCTGAGTTCAAATCTGACCTCAGACACCTACTATCTCTGTGAGCCTGGGCAAGTCACTTAACCTGTTTTCCTTAATCCACTGGAGAAGGAAATTGCAAACTACTCCACTATCTTTATCAAGAAAACTCCATGGACAGTATGGTCCACAGGATCATGAACTGTCAGAAATGACTGAACAACAACAGCAAGGGTGATGATCGGTTTTGCATCGATGTGAAGGGTGGACATGAGAGGGAAGGAATGGAGGCAGAAAGATCATTTAGAAATCTATTCTAGGCTAGAGATGCTAAGTGCCTGAATTAGGAGGCAGTACTGTGAATGGCAAAAGAGGATGGAAGAGAGACGAGTACTAAAGGTAGAATGGAAAAGACCTGGCCACAGAATATATATTAGGGATGGGTATGGCAGGGAGGGAGAGTAGGGAATGAAAGAGAAAGGGAAGGAAGCATCACAAATGACTCCAAAGTTAAGTGTCTGAGTGACTTGGAGAATACCATCAGTAAAAATAGGAAAGATCACATGAAATCAGTATAGGAAGAAATACAATGAGTTCAGTTATAGACATGTTGAGATTGAATTGTTGGAAGGATATTCAAGTGGATCTGTCTAGTCAGCAGTTGAAGATATGTGTTTGAGAGTTATCTGCAGAAAGTTAATAAGTAAAGCCCTGAGAGCAGAGGAGATCACCAAGGAAAAAAAACAGTATGGAGAGTGAGGTAAAGGGCCAAGGGTAGAACTCAGAGGTCACCAATCCTTACAGATCATACTTGATGCAGAGGGTTAGTTGTGAGTTTACCCCAGTTTGTACATTGCATCAAAAAAAATTATCAATTTACAAAGTAAAGACCAAAAAATAAAATGAGGGGGTAATACTAGTAATTTCTAATATCTCTTCCAGTGCTCAGATCCTATGATTCAAATAAGTCATTATTAAGTGAAGGTTAGGAGGAGGGGAGGTTGGAGCAGGCACGTATCCAGTGGTGTCTTGAAGTATTTTGTACAAGAGTTCCGCACAATTTCTTTTTTGATGATCCAGATAAAGCAATTATTTGAAAATATATTCATCAGATTTTCAAAGAAATTGCTCAAGCTTGGTAATACTTTGCAACGTAAGAATAAAATGTTAAATTACCTCAACCAGTTGGGGGAAAAAATGGACCCCAGTTGGGTGTAATTAGGTATGCCTATAATCTCTGCCACTGGGGAGGCTGGGCCAGGTGCACTTGAGATCAATAGTTGTAAGTAGCAATAAATCTGAAGCCAATCTGGTGTCCACACTAAGTCCAGCACAGATCCCTCAAAAGGAATAACTGATCCAGGTCAGAAATTTAACATGTCAGTCTTCTGTGCTGATGAGCAATGGGATCAGCCCATGCACAGCTACTGAACTTCTAGCCAAGGTAAAATAGAGAGACCTGGTTTACAAAAGAAAAACAGATCCAGTAAATCCAGATGAAATTCAGTGATGATAAGGACGTGGCAGTTAGTCTACTGAAGCACAATTTTTGTTTTCAGTCATTTTCAGTCATGTCCAACTCTTCATGACCCCATTTAGTGCTGGAGTGGTTTGCCATTTCCTTTTTTAGCTCGTTTTACAGATGAGGAAACTGAGGCAAACAGGGTTAAATGACTTGCCCAGGGTCACACAGCTAGTAAGTTTCTGAAGCCAGATTTGAACTCAAGAAGGAATCTCTCTGATTCCAGGACTGTGACTCTCTCCACTGTACCACCTAAGCTGTTTTTTGACTACTGAAGGGATAAAATCTTGGAACTGGTGGTTAAGAGAGATTACAGAGTTTCTGTCCCTAGAGAATTGACAGCTCTTTTTCTTAGATATCTATTAGGTCAATTGGTTAAGAATCTAGTGACAACTGGACTATTCCATGGTTGGAGTAACATCATTTGGGGCTGTTAACTTTAATTTGTTCCAAAATAGACCCCAAACCTCAAGTCAATAACCTAGGAAACTACATGCCATTTATCATAAAAGGAATGGAGTGAATAAAAATAAATGGATCAGGCAACATACACAAGTGCATATACCCTCTACAGTGGGTCAGAAGCACATACTAAGCAAAGTCCATTAAACATTCACCTGCTTGAAAGCAGGAGACTGTAGCAGATTATGCTCTAAATTCTTTCCAACTCTATAATCCTGCATTCTCTCATATTCTTGATTATATAAAAAAAAGGGGGGAAAGGGCTTTTCTTAACCTTTGAAAAAATTAACATTTGTTTCAACATAGGGAAAATGTGTCTCATACCACCATTCAAAAAGTTTGACTCTTCTGTGACAAGAGTTGAAATGCATTATTTCCAGTAAGAACTAACTCATCTTTTCATAACTCTCTCAATGACACTGCATGTAAAAATCAGCTCTTCAAATGGAGCATTTTTATGTGGGAGGGATCAAGAGTAATATACCCACTTGTGAGAAATTAAATAAGAAAAGGTATTTCATTCTAAACTATTTTCATTCCTCATAATTCCTGGTTTTAGAAAAAAAAAAATTTTTGACCTGCATATACCTCCCTTCATGTGAAGGTGAGTAGCCAATCGTGGCTATGTTTTGCTTTCCTCTCTTATCTGGTAGGAACAGGTTTTATATTTGCACAGTTGTGCTTTCTGGGGAGAGAAAAACCAGTTACAGGTGAGTAGTGACATTTCTACATATACAGTACTACACTGCTGAAAAGTTCTCTGATCTTTAATAGTGCTTCAGATGGGGAAATGGAAGTTCAGATTTCCTGAAAAAATTCTAAATTCTGAACTTAAATGTAGAGAATTCATCAGGTCTAATGTTGATGAGTTAGAACTGAAAAGGGCAATGTAGACAATTTCAGCCAGCCTTACCTGTTAATAAATACCTATGTGATTCAAAAATGGATCACTTTGTGATAGTATTGCAGGGTTTAAGAGCTGAATAGGGATTTAGAGATCATTAAATCTAACCCTCATGTTTTATAGGTGATGATAATAAAGCCCACAGGAGTAAAATTAATTATTTAAGGTCCCATGGCTAATTAGTGGAAGAGTGATGACTGGAATCCGGGTCTTAATTCTAGGTCCAGTGTTCTTTCTACTACACAGTACTGATTTATTTCCGGCCATCTCTGCCCTCTGAAGTTTTATCCCACTTATTTATCCACTTACAAGTAAACATTAGAAATCATAACATTTTCTTTCCTGTTGCTAATAACTTTATCTGAAACAGTGCACAGAACTCAAAACTAAGAAAAGAGATGACTGTAGCAAAGGTCAGAGACAGAACACTATGACCAGATCAGAGAGCAGATGTATAGTGTACAGACACCATAATCAAGGTTAGCTACATATGGCAAATTTTAGAATAACCTATCCTACAATGTGATTTGTATTGATAAGATTGAAAGCTGTCATTTAGAGGACGGAATATACTTTTTCTACTTGACCCTGGTGGCCAGAACTAGATGCATAGGACAGACTTTGCAAAGAAGCTAAATTAAATTTTATGAATGTAAAACTTCCTGATAACTAAAGCTACCTGAAAATGCTTTAGGAAGTGGTTTTTGTCCCCTTGTTGGAGGTCTTCAAGCATAAGCTACATGGCTTCTCATCAGGTACAATATAGAGGGGACCACTGATAGGACTAGGTATCACCCTGAGGTACCTTACAGCCCTGAGATTCTGTGTTTCCCTGTATTAAGGCAATATTGTAGAGTCCACGGTGCTGGAGCCACCATGAAATAGCAATGCAAAATAAACCATCAAGCTGAAAGTTATAATATATAAAATGTACATCAAGATAAGGAAAAGTGATGATGTAACAAGTGCAAACAGGAGTCCAGAAACTTGAAAGCTGAAAAAGCTAGAATTTGTCAGTATCCAGCACCAGTTAAGCAGAGCAGATAACTAGAGAATGACCATAAATATTCTATTCTGATGGATAGATATACCATGATAATGAATATTATGCCACAATATCAGTGGAGTACTTGGGCTGTCTACTTGTCATCCCCTGCCCCTAAAGAAGTTATTAGAGCAGTAATTCTCTTTGTTTGAATTTCATATATATGTGCAACCAGCAGTCTTTTGATCTGAATTTTATTTCCCAAGTTACGAACGGTGGTTTCCTGTTCACTACTGAAATGAGAATATACCAGCTGGCCAAAATGAATGCTTTGATCTACTTGGAAATCATAACCTAAAAACTAATAAATTGGCATTCCAATGTTATATATGAACACACTTTGGAAACCAGAACAATAATAATAGTTGATACGTGTGCATTTCAAAGTGTTTTATATACATTTCTCTAAGTTATTATTATTATTATCATTATTGTTATTTGAGTTTAGGTGGCACATCTTTTCATTCTTTGTATATACACTGAGCTTTAGGCTCCAGACCTTCAAGGCTAAAAGAATATATCCTGGACCTGTCTATGGTAAATCAACCAAGTTGCAGTGTCCCATGAGGTTTATAATAAACACTCTCCTAGACTTCCTATCCACCTAAGTATAAAGCTTATTAGGATCTAGAATGCTCAACATCAGCAATTTTAAGACCTGCTGTAGTTGTGTTATATTATGTAAAGGAGAAGAAATTTAAATCATCAGCCCATACAAAGTGAAGTAAAGAATTTACGTGATTATCTAAACAATTAAAATAAAAATCCCCAGCAGAGGGGCAACAAGGTGGTGCAGTAGATAGAGAGCCAGATCTGGAGTGAAGAAGACTCATATTCTGAAATTAAAGATATCTATAAGCATATAAAAAATGTTCTAAATCACTATTGATTAGGAAATGCAAATCAAAACAACTCTGAGGTATCACATCTCACCTGTGAGATTGGCTAACATAACAAAACGGAAATGATAAATGCTGGAGAGGATGTGGAAAAATTGCAACAGTGATGCATTGCTGGTGGAGTTGTGAACTGATCTAACCATTTGGGAGAGCAATCTGGAACTATGCCCAAAGGCCTATAAATAAGTGCATACCCTTTGGCCCAGCAATACCACTTCTAGGTATTTGATCCCAAAGAGATCAGAGAAATGGGAAGAGGACCTGTATGTACAAAAATATTTATAGCAACTATTTTTGTCATGGCAAAGAATTGGAAATCAAGGGGATGCCCAACAGTTGGGGAATGGCTGAACAAGTTGTGATATATGAATGTAATGGAATACTAGTGTGCTATAAGAAATGAGGAG
>CM053592.1:114111534-114136771 GCA_028646515.1 Pseudochirops corinnae | reverse complement strand
TACACATATATACACACACTCACATATGTATTCATATGCATATATACCCTTCTATATAGACTTATATGTATGTATACATACACACACACACACACACACACACATATATATATATATATATGTATATACACACACACATTTTTATTCCCTTCAACTATCCTCATACTGAGAAAAGTTTCATGAGTTACAATTATCATTTTTCCATGTAGGCATGTAAATAGTTCAACTTTGATAAGTTTCTTATGATTTCTTTTCCCTGTTTACCTTTCCATGCTTCTCTTGTTTCTTGTATTTGAATGTCAAATTTTCTATTCAATTCTGTATTTTTCATCAGGAATGCTTGAAAATCCTCCACCTCATTGAATGGCCATATTTTCCCCTGAAACATTATACTCAATTTTGCTGGGTAGGTGATTCTTGGTTTTAATCCTAGCACCTTTGATCTTTGGAATATCATATTCTAAGCCCTTCAGTCCCTTAATATAGAAGCTGCTAGATCCTGTATTATCTTGATTATGTTTCCACAATATTCAAATTGTTTCTTCTTGGTAGCTTGTAATATTTTCTCCTTGGTCTGGGAACTCTGGAACCTGGCTATAATATTCCTAGGAATTTTCTTTTTGGGATCTTTTTCAAGAGGTGATTGGTGATTGGTGAATTCTTTCAATTTCTATTTTGCCTTCTGGTTCTAAAATATTAGGGCAATTTTCCTTGAGAATTTCTTGAAGGATGATTTTTAGGATGAAGGATGATTTTTTTGATCATAGCTTTCAGGTAGTCCAGTCATTTTTAAATTGTCTCTCCTGGATCTATTTTCCAGGTCAGTGGTTTTTCCAATGATATGTTTCACATTGCCTTCTATTTTTTCATTTGTTTGGATCTGTTTAATAGTATCTTGATTTCTCATAAAGTCATTAGCTTTCAGTTGCTCCACTCTAATTCTGAAGGAATTATTCTCTTTAGTGAGATTTTGAAATTCTTTTTCCATCTGGCAAATTCAGCTTTTTAAGGCATTCATCTCCTCATTGGCTTTTGGTGCCTCTTTGACCATTTGAGTTAGTCTATTTTTTAAAGGTGTTATTTTCTTCAGTCAGGTTGTTGACTCTCTTTTCATGATTTTCTTGCATCATTCTCATTTCTCTTCCCAATTTTTCCTCCACTTCTCTTACTTGATTTTCAAAATCCTTCTTGAACTCCTCCATGGCCTGTAAGCAGTTTATATTTTCCTTGGAAGCTTTTGGTGCAGGAGTTATGACTGTGTTATCTTCCTCCCATTCCATGCTTTGATCCTTTTTTCCCCCAAAAAAGAAATCTAAAGTTGTATGGCTGTGCTTGCTTTGCTTCCTTTGCTTGCTCTTGTTGCCAGTCAATTATTTGACTTTTGAGCTCTTTGCCACAGTAGAACTCTGCTTCCAGAGGGGAGAACTTTGTCCCAAATTGCTGGTGTTTTCACAGCTGCCAGAGCTGTTAGGAGAGCACCGTTTCTACAGGTGCTTTGGCTCACTGGTCACACACCTCAGGACCATCACCCAAGACCACAATCCTGATCCAGGCAGGTTAAGGCACTTAGCCTCTGAATGGTCACTTGGCCCTTCTAAGATCTGCAGTCTGGGAGCTCTGAAGCAGCCATATGGAGGTGGCTGCAGAGCTGCCACTTCCACCACTTCTCGCTCTGGGGCCAGAGGCCAAACTGCACTCTGTGTCCCCCAGATTTAGCAGAGTTCCACTGACCTTTTACTTTGTCTTTGGCGTTTATGGGTTGATAATTCTGGAAATGGCCACAGCTGTTGATGATCCACTCTCCCAAATGCTCCAGCCGTGGCTGATCTGGGCTGCCACAGGGCTAAAACCATTTGGCTCACTGGTGATTGGACTAGGCTCCTGCCATGCTGCAATGAACCCTTCCTTTCCACCTGCCAGGCTGCCTTCTGCGGGTGATTTGTTCCTCTCTATCACTTTGTGGGTTCCATAGCTCTAAAATTTGTTTAGAGTCATATTTCCTAGGTATTTGAAGTGGTTATGGGGGGAATCACAGAGTTTTCCTGCTTCTTCGCTGCCATCTTGACTTAGCTCTGTAGTGCTGTGATTTTAAATTGGCTCCTCTGACTCTAAATTGAACATGCACTCTTCTAAACAATATTTAAGGTACTAAAATTAGTGATTGATCAGGGAAAAGAAGGAGAATGTTACAATCTGTTAGTTACTAACTAAAACAGTTAGTAACGATGCATACTTTATGCATTGGCTTTTGTAAAAATGGAAATGACTGCAGGAGAGAGCATGTAGGCATCTTGGGCAGAGGAAGGAGTAATTTTTGGCATACAGGAGAAATGGACTATTAAAATCAGATTTCGTCTGCTTTAAGCCGTGGCCCACACAGGAAATCAGCAAAAATCTAAAATATGTCTATTTTTAGGACTCCAAAATTCTGATCTACTGTACCTAATCCTGAGTGAACCAACTGATACCTAGGAATACAAAAAAAGAACAATTGCATAGCCAGGAATGTTATCATAATGCATAATTGTGGTATATCGGATGGGGGGAGTGACACTTCTAACAGTGATTTCTGATCCTGGAAATTTTCTATGAGTGTTTCTTCAGTTATTTCAAGAAGTATTGCAAAATTCTCACAAGGTTAATTGGAATTTGCTTTAAATTGAAAAATTAATAGATGACATGTAGTCTTATAGAAAGAGGTCAGAAATCAAACACTTGACAAGAAAATTAGAAAAAATAGGGATCATATCTTGAGGACAGATGGCAGGCAGGTCAGTGACAACAGCAAACAGATGCTTTTGTAAATTATTCCTTACAAGGCTGTCAGGTCTGTGATGTTCCAAAATATGTGTTTGTCCACTGGGGAAGGAGATAGGGTGCTTATCTGGTGATGTTCTTAGTTTAGTTTCTAATCTCTGATTCTGTCTGCAAATAATTATTTCAGAGCTATCACTCCATTCTCCATTTCGCTTGGCGTGTGTAAACAGTCTAAAAAAAGACAAGAGGAGCTAAGATTCTTTATTTGCTAAGAGGAATAAGCCCTCTCATGATATTTTTGTAGATGGGGAATAAAAAGGTGTAAAATCTAAATTTTAATAGAAGCCTGGCTTGTAGCAACCAAATTCTGGAGCTTGAAGGGAAGAAAAACTATAAGCTGTTAGCAGTGATATTTCAAAATGGTTTTAAGATTTATTAGAAAGAAAACTAAGCCAGTTGATACTACCTTGACCTTTGAAAGAAACTAAAACTAAGTGGGATGGAAAGCCACACAGGTTTTTTGAGGACACTTATTTTAATATTTCACTATAAGACACTTTTGTAATATCTATGGGCATAGATATTCATGTTAAATAAATTATCTGGACATCATATAAACTTTTAAATAGTGTCGTTTGTCTTGAGATTGTAAAGCCACATTTAGTGAGCTTTCTTGTGGTTACTCAGTGTCCCTGTGGCTTACCCTTATGTAGTGTTTTGCATTTTACAGAGAGTTCTCACAACTCTCCATGAAGTAGAATGTGCAAATATTATTATTCCCATTTTACAGGTGAGGAAGTTAAGGCTCAGAGGTCATACAATTAATAAATGGGAAAGTTGGGATTTGATACCACGGGTCTAAGTCTAGTACTATTTGAAGAATACTACACAACCTTTTATTAAATGTAGAATGCGTTTAGGGGTTCATAGCATAATTGTAAATGAAAATTCTAGCATTCTGAATGAATTTAGTTGAGATGAGACAGAGCTACCCCAAAGGTGATATAACATAGGCACTAATCCAACTGCTAATCTCAGTCATTCTCTTGGATGATATGAGTGCCCAAGTTGAACAGCATACAGGGAACCAGTGGGGTGCAACTGAGATACTCTTTTTCCTACTTCATCCAGGGCACTGACATCCGGGGATGAGATGTGTAATTATTTCCAGCTCCTGTTCCTTGCAGCCTTCTGCTAGCCTTGTTACTGCCCCTCCCCCAATCACCAACACCATCATGTGGCATCTTGGGGCAAAGTTCTGATTTCTTTGTGTTAGTTATAGCGCTGGTTCATGATAAGAATCATATTATTTTTTAAAAAAAAGAAACCTGTCACTATTCTTAAAGTGCTTTCTCTAGTTTCTGTACTTACTGGCTATGTGACCCTGGGCAGGTCACTTAATCCTGTTTGCCTTAGTTCTTCATTTGGAAAAGGAAATGACAAACCACTCTAGTATCCTTGCCAAGAAAACCCCTAAATGGAGTCATGAAGAGTCAGACATGACTGAGCAAAATCATGTTAACTAGGAAGAAAGTAGTTCATTTATGCTCTGAAATCAGATTTTATACCTAGGTATTTTTTTTCTTGTGAATGTTCTTCATGAATTCCAACACACTTTCACTTTGAAAACCATTATAGCAGTTAAAATGAGATTTGTTTTAGAGGTAAAATGGGATGGAAGCTGTAATATAAGTTTAAATTCTGAACTCCTAAGGGAAAATGTCAGTCAGGGTTCTTAATAACCCCCTTAAAATTGTGAAACAACCAAATCAACAAAATATTTAGTGTGATTCTATTAAATAGAAAACTTCAGTGATTGCTGAAAGAGAAGAGCCCTTGAAATGATAATTTCTTGAATTATCAATGGAAATTCCTTGAATTCAGGGGCTTTGTGGGCTAATATTCTTACCTATGGGTAAATTACTTAAATTAGATTGATAAATAGCTAGAAAACTAACAAAGAAAATGTGTCCCTAAGTAGCATCTCTCCTTCACATACCAACAGACCCCTTACTTGTTTGTGCCCTGGGATGACCTATAAAAATACTGTCTGTCTGTCTGTCTCTTTTTCTGCTTCTCTCTGTCTCTCCCTCTCTCTGTCTCTCAGTCTGTCTTTCTGTCTGTCTCTGTCTTCCCCCCCTTTCTGTCTTTCTCTCTGTCTGTCTCTGTCTCTCTCCCTCTCTCTCTGTCTCCCTCTCTCTCTGTCTCCCTGTCTATCTCCCTCTCTCCACCCTCCATCTCTCTCTCTCTCTCTCTCTCTCTCTCTCTCTCTCTGTTTCCCCCTCTCTTTGTGTCTTCCTGTCTGTCTCTTTATCCCCCCCTCTCTCTACCCTCCATCTCTTACTCTGTCTGTCTTTCTGTCTCTCTCGCTCTCTCTGTCTCTCTATCATGCTTCTCAGACTCCTGAATGAATAAAATACTTAAGTTTCATCAGGGCATTCTTTCCTGCTGTATTGATTGCCACAACACAGTCAATAGACTTATTGATTGGTCTGACAGTGCTTTTACTTCTCAAGAACCATTAGAGAATGCTTCTCAAGCATTGTCTCAAGAAATGATTAAAATTAGAACAGAAAAACAAAATGTGGTACCAATGGATATTTGGCTGTCTAAAGATTAGGAATCACTAGTAATAACCAGAAAAACACAGATTCTCTCAAGCTATGCACTCTTTCTGAAAAAATAGTCATGTCATAAGACCTTATTCTTCCTTTAGTTGTATACATCTCAAATGGACAGAACCCTAACTAGAAACTGGGCCTGAAAAAAATTCAGTTAAGTAGGTGGCAGAGAATAGCTCCATCACAGGTGCATTCATAGAAAAGGAGTGGGCAACTCAATTTCTAATGTAGAGATTCTTCATCTTTCATGTGTGTGTCATGGACTCTTTGGGCAGACTGGTGAAAACTATGGACCTCTACTCAGAAGAATATTTTTAACTGCACAAAATAAAATACATGGTATTGCAAAGGAAATCAATTATATTGAAATACAGTCTGTAGACAGGAACAATGTGGTCACATGAGATCTAGTGGCAGATGTAATAACTACAGTAATTTTAAAGTAGTGAAAAGTGCAAATGACATTTTGGGATATCTGCAAAAACTTTAATGTTATAGGAAAATATTTTTATTTCTATTGGTCACCAATCAGTTGGTACTGGCAATACTGCTGTGGTTTGTTATCCACATTTATAATTGAAGGAAATACCAAATTTCAGTTGGAGGCTAGTAAAAATAAAGATGAAAATTATTGCTTTGTGTATAGTTTGAAGTTTTGCACTGCTAAGCTCCCTTTGTTTCCATACTTTTTAAATTATTTCTCTTGAGATTCTTGATCTTTTTGTCTCTATATGAATTTTGTTATTTTTTTCTAGTTCTATAAAGTAATCTTTTGGTAGGTTTTAATGTTTTGACATTAAGTAAATTAATTTAAATAGCATTATAATTTTTATTGTATTGACTCCTCCTACATATAATATTTTCCCATTTATTTAGGTCTGTATTTCTGTAAACAGTGGCTTGTAGTTATACTTATGTATATTTATGTCTTATGTCTATCTTGATCAATAGACTCCAAAATATTGTATACATTCTATAGTAATTTTATTTGGAATTTCTCTTTCTGACTCTTGCTGCTGGGTTTTATTTTATAGAAATGATGATGATTTGTGTGGATTTATTTGATAACTTGCAAGTTTGCTGAAGTTGTTGTTTCAATTAATTTTTTGTTAACTTTCTAGAAATTTTTCAAGGGCACAATCATATCATCTGAAAAAAGTATTAATTTTGTTTCTTCTTGTGCTTATATCTTTAATTTCTTGTCTTCTTGCTATAGCCAGAATTTCTGTGTATTATGTCAAATAGAAGTGGTAATAGTGGACATCCTTGATTTACTCATAATTTTATTGGAAAGGGTTTTTAGTTTATCTCTGTTATATATATAATGGTAATTCTTGGTTTAAATATATGCTATAACTGGGTTATGGAGATCCATCTTGCCCTACTGGAAAGTCAGAAGGGGGATGGGGGAGGATATAGGAGAGAGCAGATTGGGGGAGGGGGTATACAGTGGGATCACTGTTTAGGGGTGGTAAGCAGAGGAAAGATGGGGAGAAAATTTGTAACTCAAAATCTTGTGGAAATGATATAAACTAAAAATAAACATAAAAATTAATTTAAAAAATAAATATATGTTATATATCATTTTAAGGAAAGGTTAATTTATTCTTGCCTTTGCTGTGTTTTGTTGTCTTTATCTTTTGGTATAATCATTTGATTTTTCTTAATTTTGCTATGAAGATGGTTAATTAAATTTGAAGTTTAATATTAATTAAACTAACTCTGTAATCCTGGTATAAACCCAATCTGGTTATAGTTATCATTTTTGTGACATGTTTTGTCCTCTTTGCCAATATTTTCTATCAGTGGGACAAATTAACTACCGAAACTACACAAGAAAAAGTGTCTTATACTCTAGTATTCTATAAACACAAAGACTTCAGTTACTGGGATATATAATTTGACAAAAACTGCAAGAAAAATTGATTAGCAGTGTGAAATAAATCAGATCTAGACTAACATCTCATTCCTTATATCAAGATAAGCTCCAAATGGATGTGACCTAGACATAAAAGCTTACATCATAAACAAATTAGAGAGACATTCAAATAACTACTTATCAGATCAATGGAGAAAAGTTTGTGACCAAACAAGGTACAGAGAGGCTCAAAGAAGATAAAATAGATAATTTTGATAACATAAAATTAAAAAGTTTTTGAACAAATAAATTTTAAAAAGTTAATGTTAAAAGAGAAATGATCAACTGGAAAAAAAAATTCTTGCAGGAAATTTCTCTGATAAAGATCTCATTTTCAAGAACTGATATAAATTAATAAGAAATAGAGCCATTCCTCAGTTGATAAATGGTCTAAGTATATGAACAGGTTATTCTCAAGGGAAGGACACTAAGTTATCTATAGCCATATGAAAAACTCCAAACTACTACTTATTAGAAAAATGCAAATTCTGAGTTTCTACCTCACACCCATCAGAGTGTCAAAGATGATTAAAATGGGAAAATGATAAATTTTGGAGGGACTGTGGGAAAACAGGAACATTTGATGTCTTTTCCTTTCCCGCTTTTGACATTAGGTAATTCTGGGTGTTCAAAAATAAAGAAGTTTTGGGGAGAGTTCCATGTTGGCTAAAAGTTCCAACAGACTGCATTGTTTAGCACCCTGGGACCTCATTTCTCCTCAGTTTGCCTTAAGATACAATTGCTGCTGGGAGGGCGGGGTTGAGCCAAGATGATGGAGTAAGAGCAGGAGCTTCCTTGAGCTTGTGCCCCAAACACCTCCAAATACCTGTAAAAGTGACTGTAAACAAATTTTAGAGTTACAGAACCCACAAAATAACAGAGTGAAAGACATCTCCAGCTGAAGACAGCCTGGCAAGATGACAGGAAGGGTCTATTAAACCAGGCTGGGAGTGGAGCACAGTCCCACAAGGGCCACAGTGGCACAGATCTGATCAGAGCAGACCTTAAGACTGAATCACTGGCAGCTGTGGTGGTTTCCAGACTTCTCAACCCACAAACACCAAAGACAAAGTAAAAGGTCGGTAGGGAAACTCTGTTGGATCTGGGTGAGAGAACAGCATGGTCAAGCCCCTGCCCCCAGGGTGACAAAGTTTGGCAACTGTGGTGGCAGCAGAGGCTGCTTCCAGAACTCCAGGCCCACAGATGGTGGGGGGGATCAAATGACTGATCAGAGGGCAATTGCAGGAATCTCTTTGCTGGTGCTGAGGCAGAATTCTTTTTCTTTGCCTTGCTTGGATCTGTGTCACAGTCTTGGGGGGCAGTCCTGGGTTGAGGAGTGCTTGTGTGGCAGAGCTTGTTGAAGCTGTGAAGAAGCAGTCATCCTGACAGTTCTGATGAAGTTGCCTAGAAGTAGCTCTGACAACAGCTGTACAAAGCCCCAGAAATTTGGAACACAGCACTCTCCATTCTGGAAGCAGAGATCTACCATGGCAAAGAGCTCAAAAGCCAAGTAATTGGTTGGGAAGATGAGCAGAGGAAAAAAAACATCAGACTATAGAATCTTTCTTTGGTGACAAAGATCAAAACATAGAACCATAAGAAGACAACAAGGTCAAAACTCCTGTATCAGATGCCTCCAAGAAAAATATGAACTGGTTGCATGTCATGGAGAAGCTCAAGAAGGATTTTGAAAATCAAAGAAGAGAAGTAGAGAAAAAATTTGGAAGAGAAATGATAGTGATGCAAGAAAATCATGAAAATGAGTCAACAGTTTGCTAAAGGAGACCCCCCCAAAATACTGAAGAAAATAACACCTTAAAAATAGACTAACTCAAATGACAAAAGAGGTCCAAAAAGCCAATGGGGAGAAGAATGCCTTAAAAAGCAGAATTGGTCAAATGGAAAAGGAGGTCTAAAAGTTCACTGAAGAAAATAATTCCTTCAAAATTAGAATGGAGTGGGGTGGCTAGGTGGTGCAGTGAATAGAGCACTGGCCCTGGAGTCAAGAGGACCTGAGATCAAATCTGGCCTCAGACACTTAACACACATACCAAAAAAAAAAAACCTAGCTGTGTGACCTTGGGCAAATCACTCAACCCCAATTGCCCTCCAAAAAAAAAAAATTAGAATGGTGCAAATAGAAGCTAATGACTTTATGAGAAATCAAGATATTATAAAACAGAATGAAAAGAATGAAAAAAATAGAACACAGTGTGAAATATCTCATTGGAAAAACCACTGACCTAGAAAATATATCCAGGAGAGAGAATTTAAAAATTATTTGACTACCTGAAAGCCATGATAAAAAAAGAGCCTAGACATCATCTTTCAAGAAATTCTCAAGGAAAATTGCCCTGATATTCTAGAACCAGAGGGCAAAATAGAAATGGAAAGAATTCACCTATTGCCTCTTGAAAAAGATCCCAAAAAGAAAACTCTTAGGAATATTATAGCCAAATTGCAGAGTTCCCAGATCAAGGAGAAAATATTACAAGCAGTCCGGAAGAAACAATTCAAGTACTGTGCAAACACAATCAGGATAACACACAATCTAGCAGCTTCTACATTAAGGGAATGAAGGGCTTGGAATATGATATTCTGGAGGTCAAAGGAGCTAGAATTAAAACCAAGAATCACCTATCCAGCAAAACTGAGTATAATACTTCAGGGGAAAATATGGACATTTGTAATGGTGATGGGAATCTGAAAATCTTCACTTCCCCTTGGCCCTTTGATAGGCTTAAGTGAATCTGAGAACCTTCCCTGGTTTGAAAATATACTCTGCCCCCTAATAGGCTAAATGTGGTCACATGGAGCCTGTGGCAGGAAGCTTGTTTTTTTCAGAAATGCCCATGCCTCATTACTTTGTGATTGGGCAGTGGCTCAAGAAGGTTGTGACGTTCTCTGATCCAGGAGAAGGCTACCCTGATTGAGGTTTTGCTTTGGGGATCACTTTGGGAAGAGTTGTGTGATTTGGCCAGATGAGACTCTGGACAGCCATTGAGCCCCCCCCTCCCCATCTTTGAAAATCCAGATGTTGGTGCTTCCCTCTCTGGTAACTAACTAGGTATGGATTTAGTGGTCAGACAGCTGGAAATTCTGTCTACAGTTTCTCTGTCTGTATTTTTGTCTGCTTGTAACTTCTGTTTGTATTCTCTGAAGTTCAGGGTGCTGACTTTTTCCCCTGAAGTAGGTAAATATGTTTGATTAAAGTAAGATTGTTAACTCATTTTGAGCTAGCTGTCATCCTGGGTATGCTAGGGTACTTGTTGCTACAATATTCAATGAAATAGAGGACTTTCAAGCATTCTTGATGAAAAAGACCAGAGCTGAACAGAAAATTTGACTTTCAAATACAAGAATCAAGGGAAGCATGAAAACATAAACAAGAAAGAGAAATCATAAGGGACTTTTTAAAGTTGAACTGTTTACATTCCTACATGGAAAGATTATATTTATAACTCATGAGACTTTTCTCAGTATTAGGATAGTTGTATATGTATATATGTGTATATATATATATATATGTGTGTGTTTATTTTATGTGTGCATGTGTATGTGTATATGTATGTATATGCATACATAGAAGGCACAGGGTGAGTTGAATATGAAGGGATGATACCTAAAAAACAAAATTAAGAGGTGAGAGAGGAATATATTGGGAGAAGGAGAAAGAGAGAGATAGAATAGGGTAAATTATCTCACATAAAACAAGCAAGAGAAAGCTGTTACAATGGAGAGGAAGAGCAGGGAGGTGAAAAGGAATGAGTCAACTTTATGCTCATTAGATCTGGCTTAAAGAGGGAATAACATATACACTCAATTGGGTATCTTACCCTACAGGAAAGTGGAGGGGGGAAGGGTATAAGGGGGGGATGATAGAAGGGAGGGCAGATTGGGGAAGGAGATAGTCAGAAGCAAACACTTTTGAAAAGAACAGGGTCAAAGGAGAAAATAGAATAAATGGGGGGCAGGGTAGGATGGAGGGAAATATAGCCTTCACAAGTATAACTACTATGGAAATGTTTTGCCTAACTGCACATGTATAACCAATATGAGTTGCTTGTCTTCTTAATGGGGATGGGTGAGGAAGGAAGAAAAGAGAGAATCTAGAACTCAAAATTTCAGAAACAAATGTTAAAAAATTGTTTTTACATGCAACTGGGAAATAAAGGCAATGGGGTAAAGAAATTCATCTTGCCCTACAAGAAAGTAAGGGGGAAGAGGGTAAGGGGTGAATAGGAGGAGAGGACAAACTGGGGGAAGGTGTAATTGGTATGCTTGCCATCTTGGGTTGGGGGGTAGGGGAGAGATGGGAAGAAAATTTGGAACTCAAAATCTTGTGGAAATGAATGTTGAAAACTAAAAGTAAATCAATAAATTGTTTGAAAAAAAGATAAAATTGCTGCTGACATCCTGGCTGTAGAAATTCAATATCATAGAATCATAGATTTAATTAGGAAAAAAATCTTAGATTTCATCAAATCCAGGGATCAGCAAACTTTAGTCCAAGAGCCAAGTCTGGCCTGCTGCCTGCTTTGTATGACTGGTAGACTAAGAATAGTTTTTTTTATGGTTTTAAATACAATAAACTTATTCTCAATTGTAAAAAAAAACCCACTATTCTTAGCTTGTGGGCTGTACAAAGCAGTTGGCTGGCCTGTGGACTGGAGTTTGACAGCCCTGATCTACTAATGCTACCTCCTTTATTTTTCAGATTAGGACAATGAGGCTCCAAAAAGTTACCAAACTTGTCCAAGGTAAGACAGGTAGTAAAGTGGTGAATCCATATGTGAACCCAGGTCCTCTGATATATAACCTAACACTTTTACTTTATAGCATCATAAACCTCTCCCAGATTTTTTTTTAGGGAGAGGAATTAGAGGAGATTCTAGCTAGTGTATATTAGACCAAGATGTCTCATGTTTTAGATAGGGAGACAAAAGGATTGACTCTACTTGGAGCATCTCAGCAATGAAAGCTTTAGCCACTGAGACTGGAACCTGATATAGGGGCAGTTGTAATAAGTATTATAGGTCTTTCTCATCAAAAATACCATGTGTAATTCCTAGTCATGAGGAAGTGGTGAAATCTCACCTTCTCCAGGAAGCCTTTCACAATCCATCTTGATTTTAGTTCCTCCCCTCTGTTGATTATTTCCTATTTTTATAAGAAAACTTTTCTGTATTCACCATTTCCTTAAGATAACATGTCATGTAACTAGCTGGAGCTTGCTCAATTTAGCTGAGAGCTCAAAGTCTGGTGATTAACTGGTTAGTGTTAAGAATTTCTGGCTCAGTTTTATTTCTTCCCATTTACTTAAGATGAACACGTCGAGTAATTAGGTATAGCTCTGGTGTTAATGTTAATGATTAATCTCCAAATTCCAGTTACATCCCTAGTGTTTACTGACCAGTTTATTATTTTATCTGATGCTGATCTTCCCTTTCTGCTGTCTCTTCTTTGATGTGTAAATTTTTACCTCCCCCTACTGCCCTCTATAAAATTACTTTGTATTGATCCTATTGATATAACTAAGGTCTATATAAGGTTGCTGAAACTGATGCTTGGGGCCCACTGGTTTTTTTTTATAATGTGTTTATGTGCTAAGCATATAATTAATCAGTTTTTAAAAGTTTCTGCCTGTTGAGAAGTATGATTAGCTACAGTACATATTGAATTTTTGGACAATTTTGTCACTATTTGTTCTGTATATAAAAGCCTGTTTGTACATGGTTGTTTGTATGTTGTCTTTCTCATTATAAGGTGAGTTCCTCTAAGGCAGAGACTGTCTTTTGCCTCTTTTTGTATTCCTAGTGCTTATCCCAGTGCCTGACTTAGAGCTGGTGCTTAATAAATATTTATCGACTGACTTGACAGAAACTCTGGGAGCTGAGGGGCTGATTCAATGCTTTTCTCTTCCGTTCTAACTTCTATAGCAAACTTAGGGCTGCACTGGTAATACAATGGAAGAAAGGTGTGGCATTAAACTAGCTTGCCTACATGATGCTTTCTCTATCTCCCCAAAACCCTTGGTCTAAGAAGATCAGCCAAGAAGACATCTCTTACACGATCCCTATGGGCTATGGGCATAAAGCCCAGATATTAAAAGTAAGAGCTGTTATAAATGCTCATTAGAGAGCAATTGTGAGGCCCTGTGGCCTGCTGTAGGGCTCCCTGGGTAAAAAGCAAGCTTGTTATAGGTGTACTTCGTACTAAATCTGAATATTTGGTTTTACATAAAAGATCAATTAGGGAGTATTTCCTTACAAAAGGATTCACCATAGGATTCCTTTAAATAGGAAGCATACTTCTTACATTTAAAATATGATTCAATTTGTATGCTACTTTTATGCAAAAACTGAACAATAATAGTATCTGATTTTTTACCTGGCATCTGTGATTTCCTTGGTATAGGAAAACTCTGGTGAGGAAACTACCAAAGTAGATCTATATTTGTGTATGCTACATATACACATATGTGTATGAGTATTATATGTGTATATATATATATATACACATAACTGTAGGTGTAAATGTATGTGTGTATTGCATATGTGTGTATATATAGTGTGTACGTATTTGTATATGTGTGTATATATATGTATATATAATGTATATTCTTAGAGAGTTGATTGAGAGATTAAATGATTTACTAAGAGTCACACAGCCAGCATGTGTCAGAATTCAAGACCTTAGGTCTTCTTGACTTAGTCTGGGCTTCTGTCCACCCTCTTGATATTAGCTTTTGAGTCTCAATATTAGCTTTAGTTGGAAGAGCTGGATTCAAATACCACCTCTAATGCTAATAGCTTATATGACCTTGGTCAAATCACTTAGCCTATATGAACTTTAGTTTTCTTCTACAGGGATGGCTACATGGTGCAGTAGATAGAGTCAGGAAGACCTGATTTCAAATCTGGCCTCATATAGTTACTAGCTGTGTGACCTTGGGCAAGTCACTTACATCATTTAACCTCTGTTTGCCTCAGTTTCTTCATCTGTAACATGGGGAAAATAATAACTCCTTCTAGGGCTGTTGTGTGAATCAAATGAGACAAAATGTATAAAATGCTTAGCATAGTTCCTGGTATAAAGTGGGTGCTATGTAAATATCAGCTATTACTATGATGATTATTATCTCTAAAATAAAGGGGTTTGATTAGACCATGGTCTAGGTAATTTCTAGCTCCACATCTGTGATCCTATGGCTTTATATCCCTTATCTTATTTTGAGTCTCACAGCACCCCTATCAGGTAGGTAGGCACTAGTATCCTTATTTTTACAGGGGAAGAAACTGAGGCTCAGAAATTTTAAGCAATTTACCCATGCTCAAATGACTAAGAGGCAGAAGTGAGATTTGAACTCAGGCTATTTTGACTCCAGCACCCTATCTGCTACACTTTTGTGCCTCTATTTATTGGATGTGAGGAAATGAATGTAGGGGCTTAGGGGAAAAAAAAATTTCTTTTCTAGCCGGAGAAGGAAGTAGAGAGAATCACCCCTAGTCATGCTTGACCTATGCTGTTGGCTCTCCTACCTCATGATTTTTCATCATGGGATACAGAGCAGTCATTAGGCACTATTGATAGAGTGACTCAGGGTTTGGAAAGTACAAGTATGGCTCTTGAATATTCTTGTTTGAATAAACAAGGCAGGGGTGGTGGTTTGCATTAGTTTCTGCTCTTATAAATGTCACATATTGTAAATAAATAATATAGAGTTATATAATTGAGGTGCTATTACATAATGGATAGAATTGGCTCCTCAGAGTCAGGAGGACTTGAGTTTTGATACTGGTTGTGCGACCCACAGCAAGTCCTTTAACTACTCAGTGTCCCCAGGCAACTCTGTAGGATAAGTTGAAGAACAATTCTGAGTTCGCTCATCAGCAGTTCCCTTCTGAAATGAAATCACAAGTTTGATCTCTTTACCTCCCCCCAAAAAAAGTTTTAAACCTTAGTAGGACAAGTATTGGTTCTAACACCCAGGCTACAGGTGTTTGTGTAAGTTTTATCAGTGACAAAGGGAAAGCACAGTTTGAGAAACCCATGACAGTTAAGAAGACAGATCGGTTTTTATGAAAATAAAAAATATATCATAAAACCTCAGGGTTGGATGGTACCATGGTGGCCATCTAGTCCAAACCATTCTTGAAGAGGAATTCCCTCAGCAGCATCCTGACAAGTGGTCCTTCATCCTCTACTGGAAGACACCAGTGACTATGGAAAGAGAGAATTTAGAAATTCCATTCTGGCTGAGTTTGATCAGCAGGATGGGATTAGTGAAGAGACCCTCTACCATGAGTCTCTCATACTAAGGAAATGTTGGGATTTACTTATATTTTGAGTATTGATGATTGCTATTGACTCTCTGTTTTGTTTTCCTCCTTTTCATAGAACTTTCTTCTGTAATACTGTGAAGTGTTTGCTTATAAGTGAGGAGTTTGTCTCAGGTTTGTTCTGGTGGGGCCTCTGAGTGAAGAGAGTGAGAAAATCCTTAGAGGCACACTAGGGCCCCTTTTTGTCATAAGCCAATTTGACACAAGACTCGTGGGAATTTGTTTTGAATTATTCATTGAAGCATACAGTTTATGTCTTTGTACTCAACTGGGATAGTTCCCCTTGCATTCATTAAGGAAGGCTGTAAAGTTAAGGGACAATATATTAAGATGCATTTGTGGTAGAAAGTTAAGATAGAATTATTGAACATTGAAAAGAACTTGAAGACTTCTTTGTAGTTTCTGGGGGAGGTGTAGATTACTAAGATGTTTAAGAGGGAGGATGATGCAAAGGGTGTTCTGTGTAAATTTTCTGAGGTGGTAGAACCTTCTAGATTTTCTGTAGAATGCATAGAAAATTGATGGGCATAGGGATCTCCCAGAAGTGGAAATTCCATGTTTTCAGGCATTTCAGAAGGTTGCCTATGGCATCAAAGCTTCAACTAACTTTTCCCAGGTCATAGAGCTGGTGTGTATCAGCGGTGGGCTGTGAACCCTAGCTCTGCAGCCATCTCTCAATTCATTCCTCTACACTGCCTCTTAACCTAGTCGTGTCACCAGAACTATGGACCCAAATCCTTGACCAGACTCTGAGACAAAAAAATATGATAAGCCCTGAGCTCCTCTCTGTTAGAAAGCTGTTATTATTCTCAGCAAATACTGATGCCCTAGAAGGAGAGGAAAAAAGTCAGATCTGGCTATCCAAGTCAATTTACCAAATATTTTATGGAACAAACAGTTATTAAGCACCTACTGAGATGCAACCCAAGTGGCAGGTGTCAGACAGGAAAGCAAAAATGACTGTCGGAGCACCTCAGAGGGTCTGCATGTGATGTATTATGTCCATTAAAAATAGAAAACCCATCTGTTATATTGCATGAATATTTGAAGGCATTGGATGATCACCTGTGGGGTTTGGAGAATGTTGAGAATTTTCTCATCAAGTTCTTAACTGCAACCCAAGAAAAGGATGAAAATCATTCTAGCTAGCTACAGCAATTAGAATGTATTGTCAAAATAGGTTATTTTAAAGACATAGCAGCCTTATAGGACATGAACCATATTAGGCTTCTTCAGTTGCTCTGGTAAATCTTAAATCATGAAGTCTTATTGGTATTGCTTTTGGAAAAAATAAAACAATCTTGCCAATTTCCAATTTAGGGAGTAGGTAATTGATAATGGAGAACAGGGTTTGTACCTCAGCTGCCTGGGTTGTCAGAATCACTGAAAGAGAGAAAGTATGAAGGGCTAGGAACATGCTAACTCTGATCTCAGGCTTACTATCATTTTTTGGAGAGAAGTGAGTTGAGAGAGGCAAGTAATTAAGCTGTTTAAGGTCTTCCCTCAAGGGCCAACCTTGTGGCAAGTGCTACTCTTGCATTGTGTGAGGCCCTGTTAGGCCTACCTCAAAGAAGTCAGGAGAATGTGAAGGGATGGCCCTGGAGATGTTCAATTAAAAGGCAGTAAGTGATTTTGCAAGGTTAAAGAAGTAAAAGGCTAGGGGTAGCTCTGGTACATGAGAGAAAATTCTGAGGTAAGTCCAAGATGGGTACCATGATCTGGAGCTGGTACAGGGTGCATAGGAAAGCCACGGGGTAAAGACTGAGGTCTGGAGCTTAAATGGTGGTCAGGAGGCTTTCCACTGGAATGTGGGATTTTCCCAAGGTCAGACCACTAAGTGAAAGATCTGGGATTCAAACTCATGCTTTCCTCTGTACTATACCACAACATGGTAAAGTAGAAAGAATGATGGATTTGGAATTAGAGGGTGTATGTACAAATCTTGGCCTTGCCACTTAGTAGCTATGTGATCTTGGCAGAATGACTTTATTCCCTCTTGGCCTAAATATCCTCATCTGTAAGCTTGATGATCTAAATATCGTCATCTGTAGAACTTGAGGATCTCTAAGGCCCCTTTTAACTTTAAATCTTTGAGTCTATGAATCCATGGACCTCACTGACTGGCTAGGTATTTATGGCATTGGTCTGAATAACAAAAGGGCTGAAATAGCCTCTGGGGCTGAAAACTCAAAGAGCTGAGAAATGTGTCCACTAAGTGGAAAAAAGCCACTTAACGCAAGGCATGTAGCTGATCTGACTGAGAGCAGCTCAGTTGAGACACCAGCAGATGGCATCTCAGCAAAAGCAGTAGGGTCTTCCCTGAGAAAGCATCCTGTAACCTTATGACATTGGAGGCTGGTAGGGTAAATAAGCAAAAGGATTAGAGCCAGAGAGACTCATCTTCCTTAAAGGATGAATTTTCTTACCTACACATATTTTCTGGCCATGTGCATTCTCTATCCATATGCCTTTCTACATCTATTACCCATTCATGTTCCCTCTCCCACTACTGGTGTAGTAATTTGCAGGAGATTATGCCCCTGTGTGTATGGGTGAAAATTTTCATGTCATTTATTTTCCTATGCTATTTAATGAAATGCATTTCCCCTTGAACTAGAGTGTTCTATGTTTGATCAGATAAAAGAAACATCAGTGGAAGCTCTTAAGTTGTGGTTTTCAGTGTATGCTGATGCAAAGTATGTCTTGAATCTGGGGTAGGTTTTATAGGGACCTCTTCAGTCTACTCTCATGAGTAATATAAATTGATCAGAGAAAAAGAAAATAAAGCTGTTAAAGACGATTACCAGAATAATCTAAAGTCAACCGAATAAGTCCAAGCCTTGGAGGCTGCATTTTAGGAAGGTATTTGGTTTCCCATTTTTCCTAGAATTAGGAAGGCTTAAGCTAAAAGAGGAAGTTGGTCAACACAGCATCTGTCCCAAAGAGCTTATGGGAAGGATTTGTTAGTTTTCTGTTTTCAATAGAGGCAGTACAACATTGTGGATGGAAAAGTGACCTCCAAGCCAAGTCTTGGCTTTAATTCCTGCCTCTGAAAAGTATTGACTGGGTCTTAGGCTCTTAGTTCTCTGTACCAGCACTTCTTAAACTGTGGGTCATGACCTCATATGAGGATGCAGAAAAATCTGGCAACAGTAAAGGGTTTCTGAACATGAAACAACCAAAAATTAATTAATGAATCCAAGGTGTTTCTGGCATTGTTTTCCCATGCTGCATTATACAACTTCCTTCAGCCTTGCTTTTGAACAAAGGACAAAGGACAAAGTCCTTTTTGAACACATGTCCTCGGGCCATGCAATGCTAATGGAAAGGAGTCCTGAGTGGAAAAAGTTTAAGATGTCCTGCTCTAGTCCAGTGGTGTCAAACTCACATAGAAATGAGTACCATAAATTGATTTAACAAACTACAAAATAATGTTATATTGTATCATCTTTATTTCTTTAGTTAAAAACTTTCTAATTACATTTTAATTTGTTTTTTTTTCTACATTGGGGAGTTTTACCTTGCTGCCCTTTTCCGCAGAATTTGACGCCTCTGTTTTTGGAACTCTTTTAAGACTATGAACTACAGAGAAGATGCATTTGGAGAGAGAATTTCCTCACCATTGAGTACGATAACAATGAAATCAAAGCCTCATTTTTTATCCCATTTGTTGTCAACATGTATGCAATAAACACTCTTATTCTCAGTGCCCTCTACAAAGAAAATAACCTTGTATATGCCAGAGACCACAGTCTGATGGACAAGTATCAGGAACAGGAAGAAAATGGAGGTAGTAACTACCCCAGTCAGTGACTCCTTGGACCTTTTTCTCCAGGGCTCATAGGAAATTGCACTGAAATGATCTGTAAAGATCTGGGAGAGAGAATGTTTAGCTATGCTTAACAATAAGTCTCAAGTGACCATTATATTTGAGTCATTAAATGAGTCAAACTTGAGACATATGCTTTAATAGCCTCTGAAGAGTAGGTCTCAGTGTCCTTAGAGAAAAAAACAACACAACTGGTTATATAATGGGTGTATTATTATACATGTGGACTTTCCAAAGGGAGTCTGTGGGCATCAGTAAAGAGTTGACCACAGCTGCCTTGGTATGCCCAGGACTAAGCAATATTCCTAGAATTTCTATTTGGATTGGAACAAAAAATTATATCGAGAGGATTCATTGAGTATTAAAAGCTATAAACAAGAGCTCAATTCCTAAACAGTTTAAAAGAATGTTTAAAAAGCGCTGCTGAAAGGACCACCATAGCAAATATTCATAGTCACTGTAGGTGCTGTGAATATTGTGTTGGGGCTACACTACCTCAGCATTAGCATCATTGGTGGATCCTAGGAGACAGATACTTCTTGGTGCTCAAGGGATAGATTGTTTGAAGAAAAACAAAAATGCTAGGTTTGAAGTTCTAGAATGAGCAAATACATTTATGTTCTAGAAAATGTGCCAGGGATCTAAATACAAAAATAATTCAGTCCTTTTCTTAAGGAGTTTACATTTTAATAGAGGAAATAACAGATATAGGGGAATGATGGCTAAGGAAGGAACCTTTGGCCTGGAGAGTCACAAGGACCATGAGTTGAGGCAATACTTAAAAAAAAAATTGTTCTGTACTTTTCAGAAGCAAAACTTTTGATTACTATTCAGAAAGCAAGAGGTAGAAAGTAGAAGTGGGGTAATAATAATGTGATGATAAGAACCAACATTTATATGGTGTTTTTAAGTTTGTGGGTGTCTTATTTGATCCTCATGACAGCCCTGGGAGATAGGTGCTCTTCCAAACCCCACTTTAGAGGTGGAGAAACAGGGGCATGAAGAGGTTAAATGATTTTCTCATGCTCACACAGCTAGTACAAGTGTCTGAGGTGGGACATGAATGCATCTTCCTTACTCCAGTTCCAATGCTCTGTCCACTATGCCACCTGGCTGCTGGTGTGTGTGCAGTAGGTTGGGTGGCAGGATGCGTAGGTGATGGAATGTGGAGCATGGTCTGGGCTCCAGCATATACTCACTTACTCACTCACCAAGCAATAAGGACAATTGTATCCCAAGGTTGAGTTACAAATCTGAGTGGTTTAACTCTCTCAGGAAGGTGAGAAGGGCGTGGTCTCTTGATGAAGAAGGGTGGGAAGGAGAGGCAGCTCAGAGGACCAAGTGCTTGGGATATATTGCTAGATGGCATCCAGAGAATAAATAGTATGACTAGCACTAATAGCTTATGTAAGTTTATACTCACCATAAGGAGCTAATAAATGTTGTTTACATGAGTGTAATGTAGAATGTGTAGTAGGGAAATATGCTCACTATTCACCTCGATAATGCTTAATGAGTCCTTTGAAGGGTCACAAAAAGTGTTGAGGCAGTGGACCTAAGGAACCATTTGAAAGATTCAGTTTTAGAATGTAAATTCCTTGAGAGAGGGACTATTTATTTCATCTAGCACATGTATCTAGCACAGGGTCTCACACATAGCTGGTGTTTAATAAATGCTGACTATCAATAGTATCATTATTGGATCTCAAGTTACTTATCACATATAGTGGTGGCATGAAAGGAAACTTGAGAGAGATATTTAATGGTCTTTAGCAAGTATAGCCAGTCCTCAACATTCCCATGTTTAGCTTTCTCAATTTCAAGCAGTTGCCTGATTTTATTAGCAATTTCATTTCCCCTTGTGCACTGGCAACCATGAACGTTCCTAGCTATGCTTGCAGAGAGAAAGAAAAGAAAGGTATGATGTGTGTAAATTTGTGGAGCAGTTGATATCCTACTAGGCACTTCACTGGTCTTGTTCATCCTACCATTGTAAAGAGCTCCCCATGCATTCATTGTTTATTTTTAATACTCAAGTTTTGTGTTGAAATTATGCCCACAAAGTGCAGCACACATCCTTTGGTCTTTAACCCTATGTGTGGAGTCAGAGATGTGCCTTAGTGACAAAACAAAGGCATCAGATAAACTTTGTGCCAGAACTGTTGGTCACAAAAGTTTGGTGTTAACAAACTGATGATTCATGATATCCACAAAAATGAGAAAAGCATTTGGAAAAGTGTTCCTAAATCTACCCCAGAAAGCACTAAAGTAACCTCTCAAGTATACAATGAGGGAATTGAAAAAATGGAAAAGTGACTGAGTTTGTGACTAAATGAGATGGTTGAAGAAAGAAAATGTATGGTCAATATGGCAACCATCTGCTTGAAAGCCCAACAGATTTATAAGTATGTAACAAAGGACAAAGAAAATATGAAGCCTTTTGTAGCTAGCCAAGGGTGGGTTTATTTGATTAAGTTATGGTATGGCTTATAAATGTGAAACTTTCTGGTTCTGCTGATGCTATAGCTGCTGCCAAGTTTCTAAACATGTTAAACAGTCTGAGGAAAGAAAGTTACCTGCCAGAGCAAGTGTTTAATGCTAATGAGACTGGACTGTTTATGAAATACGAAAGAGTACATACATAACAAAAGCTATTGCTAACATCCCTGTAGGACTTCAACACAGCAGTGACTTCAAATGTGAGCCACTGATGATCTACCAAGCTCTAAATCCCAGGGTATTGAAAGGAAAAACCAAGGCCAGAATGTTGCAGAATTGGCACTGGAATAGAAAAGCATAGATGACTGGAGAGATCTTCTGGGACTGTTTCAACAACTATTTCATTTCAGAGGTTGAGTGATATTTGTAGGGAATGATCAACAGTGTGCCAATTCATATTTGTGAGCAGCTGGAAAATACCCACAAAATGCAGTTGTTTTTTTGCCACCCAGTACTACATCTTTAATACAGCCTATGGGTCAGGGAATCATAAAAGCCTTCAGGTTCCATTATACCAGGGAAAACTACTACCATGCCTGAAACTATCTGGACATGAACCAGGAAATCACCACAATGGATTTCTGGAAATCTGTCACTGTGCTGTGATTATATCAGTGTAACCTGGGGAAATGTTTCACAGGCTACCTCTAATAACTCCTGAAAAAAAGAGGTGTGACATGCTTGTGTTTGGGAATTTGAAGGATTTAAAAGTGTTGATAAAGTAGTGAGGCAGAATGTTGAAACAATCAGGTATCTAGATCATACCATTGGGGGTTAAAGACTTGAGGATATGGGAGAGGAGAATGACTCTGACATTGCACAGGAGCAGTCCTAGGCTAAGCTGATGAATGAGGAGTTAGATATGACAGCTTGAGGAGATCTTCAGGACCGCAAAGATGAGGATGATTAACAAGTAACCAAGATCGTACGACCAACAGTTTCTAAATCTGAAGCATGACTTGGCAAAATTGAGCAACTGAGTGGAGACATAAAGATTGCCAGTCCCATCACTGACTGTAGCCTTGAGGTTAAACATCAACTCATCTCTGCTATGCTCCCATATTCTGAGACTCTTAAGGATCTCAAATAGTGTATGAAGCAGACACTGCTGACAGATTATTTCAAGATGATGTGTCCTTGATGATCTCCAATGCTATCCACCATTCATGAAGGACAGAGTGTTAGAAGTGATGTTGATGTCAGAAGCTGAGACCTCACCAGTCTTGGTGTCTTCCAACACTAGCAACTAAAGTCACAGCAACCTCTCCCTTGATTTTCATAGAGTGACTATGGTAGAGAGAGGTTTCCTGCAGTATAGTATACAGTACAATACCCTTACACCATCATCTGACACAGTGGAAGATAAGATTCAAGCTAAAAATGTTTTAGTTTTAAGAATTTTATTTGCTGTACAGTATTTGGTGTACTATAGATTTCATGTATTATGAAAAGTGAATATTGTCTGAAATAAATATTTTTTTAAATTGTGATATTAGCACAAAAGGTCACAGAATTCTGGGGACTACTAGCCAAAAAAATGTTTTGCATGTTACCAATTTTATTTTGTGTTCTGCATTTCATGGGTTATTTCATGCTTACTGTGCTAAATAATGCTTTGTTATATGTTTTGTTATAATTAATGTTTTGTTATAAAGAATTACATACAGAAAAATGTGTTTTTAGCAATGTCTAGTGAAAGATTAAAGTTTTTGGTGGTCACAGGAACTTAACCTCTTCTCTCCCGTAGGTTCAATGTACCAACATTGCATTAAAAAAAAATTTTGTGCCGTTTTCTAGAAATATTACCCCTATAAAAGTTGAGATTGACTGTACAAGAATTATTGTGGAAATTCCTAACTCAGTACAAACACACAAATCTACCAAAAATTATTCTTTTACAATGAAAATAAACAACCTTTGACCTATATCTAAATAAGTGCCAAGTTGGATGCTACTTGTCAGTAATGGAATGCTTCCCTTGACAACTCTGAGTTCAATATAAAATATAGCTTGTAAAATACTAACTATGTTAAAAAAAATTCTCTGTCCTGTAGGCTACTTACCCCAGAATCCATGGTAATTCCTATAGAGGGGGTAATGGTGGTCTATGAGTTAGGAGGAATCTGACATGGAAAAGTATAGCAGAGAGTCGGGAATTTTCTCTTGTGAGTGTGTTGTCAGTAGAAATAAATTACATAGCCCTGAGTTAGTCTTTCATATCCAAGCTCAAAAGGGATTATTGGCTCTGTTGCAGAATGATGATATATTAGGTCATTCACTTTCATTGTTATGACTGTTAAGTTTTGTTTTTTCCTTCCAACAGATCCTGTTATGATCTTCCTTCTATTTCTTTTTTCCCTTGCTTCTTTCCCTTTCATTCCTTTCCCTCCCTCTCTGTCTTCCTTCCTTCCTGCCTGCCTTCCCTGCCTGCCTTCTTCCTAGTACTTCTCTCTACTTGAGTCTTTAAAGATCTTAGTTATTGGAGTTAGTCACTACTCACTGCAAAGTTTCTCTATGATGGGCAACCCTGGAACATGTTTTTGGCCAAAACAAAATTCAAATCATTCAAGTTTAATACTGCTCTCCTGAATGAATCCTCTTAAGACTCTTCAAATGGTTGACAGTGGGTTAGCAATGACATTCAAGTTGCATATGTGCTTCCCCAAATGATTATTTTAGTTTCAGCAGTCAAATAAGTAAAACAACAACTCAAATACAGATATCTGATTTCAGTGATGTGGGACAGGTAACAATCATCCCCGACCATTCTGTAAAACCTTCATCTATAGCTCCCCACAGGATCTCCACCCAGCATCCCTGGGGTCCTTTTGACGAGGTGCCTCTGAATATTTTGGGGTGATCTTATAACTAACATTGTTGTAACTTCAATCTGTAAAAATCTCATTTGTGTTATCAGTTTGTAACATTGGCCTGTTGTAAAGACCGCAAAGCATTAACTCTCTCCCTTCCCTGCCCCCAGCCTAGAGGTATTTCCTCTGAAACCATTAACTCTATAGCTATGATAACAAGAATCCTTTAAACGTGTTACCTCCTTTTGTTCTAGTAAACAAGACTCATCCATTTGCAGACTGGATGGGTACTTCTCATTTAAATTTGACCTCAAATTTGACCACTAGTTGACTTTATGATGTTTCAAGGCAAAAAACATACTTCCTGCTCCTAGCACCCTGGAGTTTCTCCCAGTGAATTATGGGCGGGGCACATGTGCAGTTGAGGTGAAGGATGCATGTTCCTTTAAGTATTAGTCACT
>CM053592.1:114083796-114111434 GCA_028646515.1 Pseudochirops corinnae | reverse complement strand
CCCCCCCCCCCCCCCCCCCCCCCCCCCGCGCCCCCTGCACTTTGCAGGCTTCCTAACTCTGCCTTAAATCCCGGTCAGCTTGCAGGTCCCCTTACCCCACCCCTTGCCTCAGTGTAACAATAAAGTTTTATAACTCTGCCAAGGACAGCTGAGTCCAGTAATTCTTTTTGGATGAAGAACCTGGAAAGGATTTCGCTAGAAATCCCCCCTTACTTATACCTCTTCACTTTCTTATTTTCTCTTGACACAGGTAAGATGACAAGAAAGTACATGACTGTCCAATAGTTATGAAAGATCCAAAATTAAAAAGAGAAAAATGGAAACAATACCCAAATCTTCCCATTTAGAGAGTACTGGTTTAAAAGCTCTCTCTGTATGTCATGGGTACCATTCTGTGCCCTCAAGTACAGGTTTCCAGCAGGCAGAACTCATGTGGCCTACATAGCACCTTGTATGCTCTGTGGGTATTCAACAATTATTAAATAAAATCATTTCCCTATATTTCTAGTATTCTGCAGAGCTCATCATGGAAAGACAGAAATGTAAAATGCTATCTTTTAAATAACAAGCTTCTGGTTCTATGAGGCTCAAAGAAGGGGAACAAAGTCACAGTTATCAAGCATAAAATAATTTGAAAGCTCATTAACAGCCCTGGCAATAGAAAAGAATTTGCAGTACCATATATGAGATCAGAAGAAGAATGAGCTGGCAAGCTACCTCAGTCTGCTGCCAAATGGTATTAGCAGGTGGCCTTATTCTTTTGTCTCACCAGACAAATAGTGACAATGCTTAATAAGCACATAAGGAAGAAAGAAAGTTGTTGACACGTTATTCTACAAAAGCTTGTTAAGTGGTTTATGAACAAGAATTGAGAAAAGATGTGCTGCTAGTACAATCAGGGTAATCCACAATGAGGGCTGGAATTACTGTATTTCAAATGCTGATACAATTGCAAAAACAACTCTCCCAGGTATTATAGTCTTTTCCTGAGATTTTTTAAAATTGAAGTAATTTGGGGGGGAAATGTTTTGGTTTTACAACTAAGAAAAGAAAGCCGCATTGTTCTCTTCCGTCAAGTCTTCCCTAACAAACCCAGTTCACAGTGACTTTACTTTTCTCTTACGACTTGGGCTTCACTCA
The DNA here is from genome assembly GCA_028646515.1 of Pseudochirops corinnae. Classification (NCBI taxonomy): domain Eukaryota; kingdom Metazoa; phylum Chordata; class Mammalia; order Diprotodontia; family Pseudocheiridae; genus Pseudochirops; species Pseudochirops corinnae. Next base: position 114,110,294 of record CM053592.1, on the reverse strand, counting down.
CACCCAGAGATACTACAGCTACAACTAGATGAGTCAGGTATTTGGTATGGTTCGTGGTACCATCTCTTGGGGGTCATAATACTCTGATTTCCTATGACATGTATAATTTGTTGATCTAGTGTTTGTTCACTGTATTACATAGTTGTTTTAAGTTTGCTGTTATTTTTCTAACTCAACTAGCAAGTCCTAGAGCTTACTGTCTCTGTCTGTCTTGCTTCTCTCTCTGTTTTTCTTTCACTTTTCTCTGTATTTTTGTCTCTCTGTGTTTGACTTACCTTTGGTAAGATGTCCTTGGAGGTCCTTTGTGGCTCATGATCCCCACAGCACTCAGCATAGTGCTCAGCACACAGTAGCTCACCTTTTTTATAGCACCTTTGGCTTTATAAAATGCTTTCTTTACAGCAACTTGGTTTGTTGTAAGTATTGTTAGCCTCATTTTAAAGATGAGGAATTTGATGATAGAAAGTTTTTCTTGATTGTTTATGGTCAAACAGAGGTTAGAACGGGGATTCAAACACAGGACTTGTGATTTCCAAGGTACCTCTCAGCCTACCTCCTATATCACAATCACTCAATTACTAAATAGCCTTTGTTCTTTCTGTCTCTGTTTTAAAATAGTGATTTAATTCAATTGCCTAAATCATATCTTTTACTGTAATCAGTTAGTCAATCTATGTATTAAGCAGTATGCCAGTCACTGGGTTAAATACTGGGGATATAAAGGTATAAGCGAGATAGTCCCTTCTTTCAAAGTGCTTCCATTATATAGGGGGAAACAATATGCTCACAAAAAGGATACATGAAATATACATAAAATAAATAGTCATTTTTGGGAGGGATGAGTACTAGCAGCAGGGAGATCCTTATTTAAGAGGCTGAGTTTCAACTGAACTTTGAGGAAATTAGTAATTTAATTTTTTTTTTGCTTTTTGGAGGGGGGAAGGCAGGGAAATTGGGGTTAAGTGACTTGCCCAAAGTCACACAGCTAGTAAGTGTTAAGTGTCTGAGGCCAGATTTGAACTTAGGTTCTCCTGACTCCAGGTGCTCTATTCACTGTGCCACCTAGTCACCCCACAAATTAGTAATTTTCAGAGGTAGAGGTGAAGAGTGCACATTTCAAACACGGAACACAATCAATACAAAGACCAAAAGATGGAAGATGGAATGTTGTAGAAATTCATGGTGTAATCATCACTACTGTCTACAAACATTTAGAGAGCATTTACCAAGTACAGAACAATGTAGTTGGTGCCTAGAACACAAAGAGATGTAGTGTGGTCCCATTCCCCTAAGACTTTTATGACCTACTTGGGGAAACAGGTAGCATACATGAAAATGTAACAGTACAAAGCAATACATAGTAATTGCTGAAAATGAATCATATAGACAATGTCTACAGGAATTGGGATGAAAGAGATGGTGTTTGAGGAATTCACAGAGGAGGCAGGGGCTGAGCTGGGCCATGAAGAAAAGATAGGTCCTAAATACATGGAGAGGAAGAAGAGAGCATTCTGGGTTCTGCAACAGTATAAACAAAGGCAGATTTATAGGAATGTTCATGGAACATTTCAGATGCTAGTTTGTGACTTTTTTTGGTTTGAGGAGAGGACCATCTCCCACATAGACTATCGAAGGAGTCTGCTGGTCGGACTACCTATCATGAGTATTTCCCCACTCCAATCAATCCTTTACTCAGCAGATATGACCATGTCACCTAATAAACTCCAGAGGCTCCTCATCACCTCCGGGTCAAAGATGAAATCTTATGGTGTTCGAAGTTCTTTATAACCTGTCCCTCCTGGCCCCACCCTCTCACCCCCTGCCACCTTCCAGTCTTTTTATACCTTATAATCCTCACCTAGGGAAGCATGCTCTGCCAAGCCAATGACATTGACCTTGTTATTTCTTGAATTAGACACTCTATCTCCTGACTCTGGGCATTTTCACTAGCCATCCCCCGTACTTGGAATGCTCTCTTTCCTCATCTTCACCTCTTGTCTTCTCTGGCTTCCTTCAAGCCCCAGCTAAAATCCCACTTTCTACAGGAAGCCTTTGCTGATCCCCCTTCATTATAGTCCCTTACCCCTGTTGATTACTTCTAATTTGTGCTATATGGAGAGGCAGCTAGTTGGAGCAGCGGATAGAACACTAGATCTGCAGTCAGAAAGAGATGAACTCAAATTTGGTCCGAAACACTTAGTAGCTATATGATCATGGACAAGTTGCTTAACCTTAACCTTAACTGCAACATGTAGCATATTTTCCCCAGGGTTGTTGTGAGGATCAAATGTGATAATATTTATAAAGTGCCTGGCACATAGTAGGTGCTTAATAAATACTTGCTTTCTTCTTGTCTTCCTCCTTATTTGTACATAGTTGCTTGCATGTTGTCTCCCACACTGAGAGTTCCTTGAGAGCAGAGACTGTCTTTTGCCTCTCTTTGTATTGCTAGCATTTAATCCTGTTCCTGGAACATAGTAGGTACTTAATGAATACTTAATTAACTGATGGATTGGCTGGTTGAGGGGAATAGTATGAGATGAGGCTGGAGTCAAATTGCAGAGGGACTTAAATGCCCTGATCAAAACTTTGGATATATTCTGTTACTGGTATAGTGCAAAGAGCACGGGATTTGGAGTCAAAGGAATTGTATTCCTGTCCAATTAATTCTACTTACTGCTTACCCTAAAATGTAAATGCAGTGTGTTCTATGAATTAGTAATGGAAGAACATTTGACCTAAAGATAAACATTTTTATAACCTCTTTGATATATATAAACTATGCTGCCAAATTTTAAAATTAATTTTAATTTTACTTATCTTACTTTTATCTTTTTAACTATGTTGCTTATAGTACAAGAAGCAACATAATCATTTGTGCTTGCTCCCTGCTTGATATATGTGGGTCATCATGATTTTTCAGAGTGACAAATACACTATCAAATTACATCTGGTAGGCCCTTTAGAATGGATTTTCCTGGAAGTGGCTCATTCCCATTAATTCTAAGATTTATATTGAACATGGTAAATACCTACGTAAAGGTATTGGAGGGCAGACAGTCAACCTATTTTGGGGCATCCAGGTGGTCAGGTGGATAGAGCACTAGGAATCAGGAAGACTTAGCTTCATGAATTCAAATCCGCTGTGTGACCCTGGGAAAGTCACTTACCCCTATTTGTCTCAGTTCTTCGTCTGTGAAATAAGCTAGAGAAGGAAATGACAAATAATACTTGCCAAGCAAATTCCAAATTGGGGTCATTGGAAAGTCAGACACGAGTGAACAACAGTTGATTTTACTTAGTAGTAACAGTTAAAGATTTTCCTATAGTTTCATTCAATATCACAAATTTGGTTTCCCACTTATTTTAATTGTTCTTGCTTTCACAAATGTCTCCATGCCTGGAATATATTCCATCCTTATTTGTTAAATACTTCTGTTCCTTTAGGGTGGTCCAGCTTGTTTGGCATTTCACTCATGAAAGTCTATAATTTCCAGAGTACTATACTAGGTGCCCACAAGGTAATTACAGTTCAATAAGGGACATGCCATATACACAAAGACATATAATAGAAACTGGATACACTAAAGACAAAGGAGGAAGAGGGAGAGATCACTTTCATCTGTGGCACCCAAGCTAGGCCCTAAAGGAACAGAAATATTTTAATTAGATGAAAATGGGCAGGAAGGAGAGATTTAGTGAGAAATAAAATTGATAAAAGTAAATTGTTGAAAGTCTTAAATGTCAGTCTAGGGAATTTGTATTTTCCTTATAGTCACCAGGGAAGCAGTGAAGAGTTTTTAGCAAGGGAATGACATAATTAGAGCTCTGTCATTCAGCTTCAAGAAGGATAGACAGGAAGGCTGAAACTTTGGGTAGTGCCTAATTGTAAGGTTATTACAATAATCCAGGTAATGTTGGCTCATTTACACTTATCATTATCTATAGGATCACTGGATCTTTGAAAGAACCAAGGCCATCTAGTTCATCATCTCATTTTAGAGATGAAGAAACTGAAACCTAAGGCGGTTATGTTACTTGTCAAGGGTTACACAGATAGGGTTGATACCTTTCAAGAAGGCATGGATTGTTTGAAAGGCAGAGAGGAAATGGGCAGCATTTCTGGGTCAGTGGTCACATGGAAGTCATATTGACTTTAGAGCCAAGTCTATTTTGTTTTCATCTCAAATGCAAAATATACCCTACCCCCCCTATACACAGTGAATACATTCACAGCTTTCCATGGGCAGGATATCACCCAATTTCCCTTGATAAATTGGATTCTTTGAAGAAGACATCTGGAAAGACACGGGGCAGGCTTTCTTCTTTCTATGCCCAGAGAAATGTGTCATGAATTCTCTCCTGGACCTCAAGATAGAATATGAAACCCACTGACATCAAGATTCTCAAGGTCAAAGCCTAGTGGTGAATCCCATCTTTAGAGAAAAATATTAAATTGTCCTATCTACAAAGGACAATTAACTAGTGACTAATCAGTAAGCATTTAAAAGTACTTACTGTGTGCTCTGTACTACAGTAGGTACTTCATGCAGGTATGATACAATCCCTGATTCCTGTTATGTGTAGGATCTCAAAGACATCCTTGTAGCAATGAGGCAGAGTCTCAGAACTGGCATCATGTCATAATGTCTTTTCAACAAGAAAACTGACCCCTTGACACATAGAGATAGCATCAAGTGTAGCCACAAGACATCAGACCCGCCCCCCCACAGACACACACACACACACACACACACACACACACACAGACACACACAGACACACACACACACACACACACACATACACATAGATGCTTTAGCCCAGTTACCTTCCTTACAATTAGCAGACAAGCAGGGCCATTTCAGGAAAGCATCTGCTCAGGAAACTCAGACAATGCAGCAATGTCCTTCTCATTCCCTGGAGGCTCACCTGGGTCTTACTCTTGCTTAATAAGCAATCCAAATTGCCTTAAGACACAAGGCATGGCCAGCCTAATTAAATGTACTAGCACTAGTTTCATTTTTTTAATCACCTGAGAATGCCCCTTCCCAATGCCACCCCAATATGCCTATTGCAAGGGCAGTGGAAATGCAGTCCAATTGCAGTGTCTCCCCTTCTCTCAGCCTTACACCAACTGCAGGAGGTCTAATCCCTAGCCATGGTGCTGAATACTTCTAGAACTACGGGGCTAACACAATCTAATTAGAGAGACATAACTCACACACATGAAACAATTAAAGAACAATTGAAATCTCAGCTGTGTGGTACTGACTGCAGTAGTTCAGAGAAGAAAAAGATCAGCGTGGGCTGCTTGCAGTGGTTCAAAAAAGAGAGAGATGAGTCACCAGAATAGATTCTGCTGAGAAGGTGGGACTCTGACTGGGCCTTGAAGGGTAGGTAGAATTTGGATAGATGAATTGAGAGGGATTCTAGGTGTGGAAATTACCTTAAGAAAAAGAAGAAAGGAGGACTAATCATGATGTACTGGGGGTAATTAGATCAATCTGACTGGAGAAGCTGGTGCATATTGGGAGTGGGAGAAATAGTGTTGAATAGGTGGAAGGAGCATAAACAGTGTTTGAACTGAATTGAGTAAATAAGATAGATCCAGATTATGGAGAATTTAAAAAATCAGGCAGAAAAATTTGGACTTGATATGGTAAGCAATTCAATTAAATCTAACAAGCAATGGCTAATAGCTAACTATAGGCAAGGCACTGAGACTACAAAAAAGAAAAAAGCCATCCCTGGTCTAAAAGAACTCATGTTTCACTGGCAATAAGGAGCCAGAGGTTCTTGAGTAATATATCATCTTTCTATCTTTCAAAGTGCTTTGCTGTGAAAGGGTTCCCAGCACCCCCTAAGAATGTTCGATTTACTACCAGGAAATAACTTGTCTGAAAAAATTTTTGCTAGTATGTTTCCATGCATTTTTTTCACGAGATAATACTCAGTAATGAAAATGAAAATTGTTGACTTACTTTGAAATTTATAATATATTATTGTAAACTTCTATAAGGTTTATACATTGGCAAGGGAATTTTTCATCATAGGATGATTCATCTTCTAGTTTTGGTCAACACCTTTAATTAGTCACATATCCACACCATAGATATGGAGAATAATGCCACTAAATCTGTCAGTAATGTGTTACATATGACAAAATAGTATTCTTTCATTATACCCTCTGTTTTACTTGTGACTGGGAATATACAAATAATAAAATCAGGTGAGGAATTTATCTTCCACCACTGTTTTTATTCCAGGAAAGGAGTGGAGGAAAATTTAAGGAAACCATTTCCTGTGCTTATGAAAGACCATGTCAAAATGGCCTTGTTGATTTATTCTTAGCTTTTCTATGATCTACCAATTTATTTACTTTGACCTCTATGCTCCCTTGAGGATTATTATGAATATTAAATTAAATTGATATCACACAAAGCCTTTGACAAATTCTCTAAATAATAACTAGAATCAGAATATGTGAAGAGTTTCAGTAGAATTGAACTGATTACCACATTCCTAAAATTGCATTTGATATTTCTTGAAATACCTTTCCTAAGACAAAAATAGCAGGCTAATGTTGATTATATATTTGGAAGTACTCTTCAGCTGGACTTATTTTTCAGTATAAAATGCCCTTTTGATTTATTTCTGAAATATTAGGTACTAATAGCCATTGAATAAATATTTCTTGATGAATATTTTTTGATTTCCACCAAACACTTTAAAAGGAAAGGTGCCACCGATGATGTGGTCATTTCACCTGAAATGGGGTTATTAAGGGGAAATAAGAAGGGAGAGAATAAGCTGTGTGCCATGGTTAAGGGCAAAGGAGTTGAGAGTTTTGTGCCAAGTGCTCAAAGGGGAATATCTTAAAATGACCTCTGTCCCGTATTTAAGGGCTCAATATTGGAGCAAAGTATGGGAATAGGGAAGATAAGTTTGGGGTAGGGACTAAGCACAGTGGTGCTTATTATTGCAACTATTACTTCCCATATTGACTTTATATAGATAATGGTGTGTTGTGAGGCTATGAGGTAGAAGACATAACAGGTGATTCTCTGTGCAGTGTAGGACAGACTTTATATCTTTTTTCCTTATGTGTAGACCTACCTAAGGTGTGTAGGAGTTTTGGGTAGTTGGAAAGCTGTTGGTGTATGGAAGTTTGGTGGATAGAGAAAATGGCCATTACTGAAAGAAGTACAGGACAGTGGTGCAGAATTCAGTGTTTAGTCTTGGGTTTTCCCTTTTATCATCATTGTAGTGGGGGAGGGTGTCCATGATTGTTTGTGCGAGTGCAAGCCATGACTCCTCTTGGTGCTACTGAGGCCACTAATTCTTTCATTCACTTATTTACCAGTCACTGTGATACCATTGTGGGTAGCAAACTCTACCCAAGGTATGGGCGTAGAACTAATAGTCAACAAGAACCTTGAAGGAAAGTTGAAAAGATCTTTAAAGAGAAAGTTTAGGGGCATCTGGCTAGTGTTAAGTGCTGGGGATACAAAGTAAAAAATGAAGCAGTTCCTGCCCTCCTCCAATAACTTACATTTTAATATAAGGAAGCAATATTTAGATAAATCAGATATATGTGCAAAGTAATTTGGGGATAGGTGGGCACTAGTAGTTACTTGGAGAAATAGAAAAGGCATCCAGTTCAAGATTTGAAATTATTTTAAATTATTATATTAAATTATTTTTAAAAAGAAACAAATAACTCTTTATAAGGCAGATATTAGGAGGGGATAAATTCCAGGCATTGGAGATCACCTATGGAAACACAGAGGAATAGGGAATGGAGTGTTGTATATGAGGAATAGTAAGAAAGCCAATTTGACTGCAACATAGTAGTGTGGGAAGAAGAAGAATCTACAACAACTCTGGAAAGGCAGAATAGAGCCAGATTGTGAAGGGCTTTAACTGCCAATGTGGACCCTATGGCAGTCCTAGGAATTGATGCAGAGGGCACCATAACTCTACACATTACATGCTCTGAAATGTAAAGTAAGTAAATTACTGTGAAGCTATGGATTTGGAACCAGCCAAATATTTATCAGAAAAGCACCAGTTGAGCTTTGACAATCTGGTTTTTGCTACTGCCACAGACCAGGGGTAGTTGTTATGAACTCATAGGTACTAGGCAGGATAGATGTTTTCCTTTTAACATTATTAGAAAGATCCCATTTTTTTGAGAGAGGAAGGCAGGGCAGTTGGGGTTAAGTGACTTGCCTATGGTCACACAGCTAGTAAGTGTTAAGTGTCTGAGGTCGAATTTAAACCCAGGTCCTCCTGACTCCAGGGCTGGTGCTCTCTTCATTACACCACCTAACTGCTCCCAGAAAGATCTCTTCTTATGTTATTGTGGTAACATAGATAACTCAAGTCTAGTAACACAGGTGTGCTGTGCGCAGGGACCAAACTCTCTATTAGCCAATCCCAAGATATAATTGGGTAACCTCTTCTGGATTTATACTACTCAGCTTTCAAATGAGCAATGTCTTAAATCAAATAATACTGCTAAATATGCAATGCCAGAGGAAAAGGGGATTGTGATAAGTCACCAACTGATATAGGATCCTCCCTTTCAAAGGTTTATTAACAATTTAGACATTTGTTAATTTAAAAAGTTTCATTGACTCTAATGCGTATACACACAGACCTATATTACCATCCCCACATAATAATAGCTAATATTTATTTGGTGTTTTAAAGTTAAGTACATGACATATATTATCTTATTTGATTTTCACAACAACTCTATAAGGTAAGTGCTAGAGGAAACTGAGTCTAAGAGAGCTTAAGTGGCTTGCTCCATGTCCTACAATTTATTGCCTATAAGGTTACTTATAGCTCTAAATCTATGAGCCTAAGTGTTTAGGGCAGGATTCAAACTTAGAGCTTCCTAATTTCAGGTCCTGCACTCTCTCTTTCAGTCTTCAATTATTTTGTCTGTTCTATGGTATAACACTTGGCCCAAAGGGCCAGTAGTATGGGGCTATACTCAGTGGTAGGTGGAGATTGATTATTCAATGCTGTATGTCTGTGTGGTGGGTGGAGTTGGTAAAAGCATAAGATCCTGGTTTTCTGAAGGGGAAGGCAGAAAGAGAGGGAGAGAGAGGTGGGGGAGGGAGGGTAGGAGAGAGTAAGAGAGAGAGAGAGAGAGAGAGAGAGAGAGAGAGAGAGAGAGAGAGATATGCCACTATTCAAGACTCTTCAAGTCCCTGGAGAGAGAAAGAATCAGGAAATAAGTTGACATGGGAAGCCTGGACTTCCATCATATTCCTATTCTCAATTTATGAAACTAAAGATTTCAGGAAATTTCTTGTTGGGTGAGATCTGGGATTCTCTCTGACTCCATTGAGTGAGTTCATTCACTCTCAATATTGGCTGGTATGTATTCTCATGTATACTTTTTTTTTTTTTTCCAATTTCTCTTTGCCATCTATTTGGATAAATGTGTTTATTTGCTATCTGCTATTGTAGAACTGAAATTTGGTAGGAAGGGGATCAAACCTTGGATGTTCTGCTTGGGGGCATGCCTTCCCTGTTAAGGGATAGCAATCTGGATTGAAGCTTGAACGTAAAAGTTACCTTTGCTAGCATAACAATAAAGGAGCAGATAGATATAATTCGAATCTAATATCCTATCTCTTTTAGTACAACTGAGTGGCAAGTCTTTAACTTCAATCTCCTGGCAGGAATCAAAGTCTTTCTTGGAGAAGGGTGGAGGGGAAGAGATTGTAGAGCTCTCTGTTTTTGTCTTCATGTGAACCACATGTAGACAGACATATGTAGATACACATAACTTATGTGGATAACACAGCATAGCACATTTACACACAACCCCTACTGTAGTAACTTGGATTTTCATAGAAGGATTTCCATACAGTCATGAACATTAACATTAGGTTAATAAACCGCTACATTCCAACAACAGAATGAAATAAAATCTTAACCTGATACCTAGATTTTAACTTGCTATGTTGAGATTGACACATAAAAATAACATTTTTTTACTACTACAAAGTAAGATATGATGGTGCTATAAATATTTTTGCACATATGGGCCCTTTTCCCATTTTTATGATCTCTTTGGAATACAGCCCTAGAAGTGATATTGCTGGGTCAAAGGGTATGAATATTTTTATAGCCCTTTGGGCATAGTTCCAAATTGTCTCCAAAATGGTTGGAGCAGTTCACAACTCCAACGATGTGTTAGTGTTCCCATTTTCCCACATTTTGAAGTAATATTTTTTTAAACATACCCATTTACTTAGCAATAAGGTAAAAGAAATAACATCACAGGAATGTGTAGCAAGCCAAATGTAATAATAATAAATACGTTACAACTATGCACAAACCTGGGTGACTTTCTTCCTCCAATATGCTTGGCATCTGTGGAAGAAAGTGGTCATACCCAGAAACCTGTCAAGGAAGCACATGAAGGAGGAAAACCCATCTGCTTGGGTTGATTTGCTGCTATAGGCTGAAAACTTTGATGTCGTTGATCCCTTCAGGAGCATCTTTATTTTGGGAAAGCACTTTTTAAAAAAAGTAAATTTATTTATTTTTAGTTTTCAGCATTCGCTTCCATAAGTTTTAAATTTTCTCCCTCTCCTATCCTCCCTCTACAAGATGGCATGCAGTCAGATATAGGCTCTACATATACATTCCTATCAAGCATTTTCACATTAGTCATGTTGTATAGAAGAATTAGAATAAATGAGAGGAACCATGAGAAAGAAAAAAAAAACAAAACAAAGAAAGAAAATAGTCTGCTTCGCTCTGCATTAAGACTTTTATAATTCTTTCTCAGGATGTGGATGGCCTTTTCCATCATGAGCCCTTTGGAACTGTTTTAGGTCCTTGCGTTGCTGAGAAGGGCTAAGTCTATCAAAGTCAGTCATTGCACCCTGTGGCAGTTACTGTGTAAAGAGTTCTTTGGGAAAGCACTTCTTTGATAACTTTGCTGGTCCTCACTTCTCTTCTGAGACAAATCTGTTCTTGAATTCAACATAACATTTACAAGCTTTCAACTTACAATCACTTTTTTTTGGGGGGGGGGTGAGGGGGTTGCTTAGGATCACACACCTAGTAAGTATCTGAAGCTGAATTTGGACTTGAGTTCTCCTGACACTGGGGTCAGTGCTCTATCCAGTGCACCACTTAGCTGTGCACAATCACTTTTACAATGTTGTTGAGAAAATATTATTTCTTAATTTGGATAGCTCTTCCCTGTAAACCAGAGAACCACAAAGCTCCAGTTGACTCCAAGCAAGGCAAACAAATCTATCCAGCTCTTTGCTCTTCAGGAATCTGTTATGTCCAATTAAATCTCAGTTTCTCTTCCTATTAGCAGTTGCAAAACCTCTCATCCCCTTTTCTGCTTTTACCTTTGAAATTGAAGGGATGAAACAAAGAGCAACGATCTTGAAGTAATATTTAAAAAAAAACTTTCTGCTGGTGGCACTAAATAACAAAGTTTCTTAAAGAAAATTTTATTTTTACATCAATTTTATTATGAATATAACACTAATACAAAAAAATACAAAGTAGCAAACAGATGATGAATATTATTAATAACTGAAAACAATGCTTTTTAAAGTTTCTAAAGTGCTTCACAATTTATGTAAACCAAGAGTTATACTTCATCACTTTTTTTTGTTTAAGAAATTCAAGAGCTTTGCTTTTAAATGTCCATCAATGAACATTGTTTTAGAGAAATGCAGTTGAAAAATAGTTCTCCTACAACAGCTTACGCACCAAAAATAATTATTTTTATATATACGGAAAAATGCAAAAAGTGAATTCAATACTAAACTGTTAATCTCTATTTTATTTATACCAATCACTTTTTAAATATACATACGTGTATATGTGTAAATTCTACACATTTCAAAATTGTCCTTGTAAGCTCATTAATGGCCTCCTCTTATTTGTAGTAGAAGTTGCTAGATCTTTGTGATCCTGAGTATTCTTTGTTGGTACTTGAACTGCTTCATTCTGAATGTTTGTAATATTTTTTTCTTTGATGTGAGTTCTTGATTTTGACTCTGACTTTCCTGGACTTTTCCTTTTGGAGTACCCTTCATGAAATTATCATTGTTGTTCAGTCATTTTAGTTATGACTGACTTTTTGTGAGCCCTTGTGGTTTTTTTTTTTTTTGACAGAGATACTGGAACTTCTCCAGCTCATTTTATAGATGAGAAAATTGAGGCTAACAGGATGACTTGCCCAGGTCACACAGCTAGTAGGTGTCTGAGGTCACATTTGAACTCAGGTCTTCTGACTCCAGGCCCAGCCCTCTATCCACTGTGCCACCTGCTTTCATCTTTCCATTTGATTCTAATAACTCTGGGCAATTTTCACATATGATTTCTTAAAATATAATGTCTAGAATTTTAAAAAATCATTATTTTCAAGTATTCTATGAATGCTTGATTTTTTTGTCCTTTACATATTTTTAGGAAGAGGGGGTTGTTTATATCATATAGCGTATGCTTTTTGGGTTTTAAAAATTTTTAATTGTCATATTCCAAAATCTCTACTTTCCTGCATTACTCCTCTACCCATTGAGAAGACAAGAAATATGATACTGGTTATATATATGAAGTCATATAAAATATTTTGAAATTAGCCATATTGTGAAAAAGGCAAGAAAAATAAAGAAAAAATATGCTTTAATCTGCACGCAGAGTTCAGTATTTCTTTCTTTGAAAGTGTATGGAATTTTTTGTCACGAGTCTTTTGGAACTGCTGCAAATTATTGTACTGGTTCAAGTAGCTAAGTCTCACAGTTGATTATTGTTACAATATTGCTATTACTTTATACAGTATTCTCCTGCCTCTGCTCACTTCCCTTTGCACCATTTCATATGTCTTCTGAAGTTTTTCTGAAATCATGTCCTATATTATTTCTTACGGCACAGTAGTAGTATTCTATCACAATTATATACCATAACTTGTTCAGCCATTCTCCAGTTGATAGGCATCTCTTTAGTTTCTAATTCTTTGCCGCTCCAAAAATATTTCATAAATATTTTTGTACTTTTCCCCTTTTCTTTGATTTCTTTGTATTACAGACATGGTAGTAGTATGTCTGGGTCAAAGAATATGCACTTTTTATAGCCTTTTTGGCATAGTTCCAGATTGTTCTGCAGAGTAGTTGAACCAGTTCATGTCTTCACCCACAATGCATTACTGTAACAATTTTTTTACCCCACAATCCTTCAGCATTTGTGGTTTTTCTTTTCTGTCATGATAGCCAATCTGATGGGTGTGTGGTGGTATCTCAGAGTTGTTTTAATGTACTTTTCTGTAATTATTAATTACTTAGAGCATTTTTCATATCACTATTGCTAGATTTGATTTCTTCTCAAAACTTCCTGTTCATATCCTTTGATCGTTAAGGAATAGCTTTTTAAAAAAGAAAAATTTGTCTCAATTCTCTATGTATTTGACAAATGAGATCTTTATCAGAGAAATGCTATAATTTTCCTCCAGTTTCCTTTTTTCCTTCTAATTTTGGTTGCATTTGGCTTTGTTTGTGCAAAAGATTTTTCACTAAGTGTAATCAAAATTATTCATTTTTACCTCTCACAATCCTTTATATCTGTTGTTTGGTTGTGAACTTGTTTCTTATACATAGATCTGAGAGGTAATTTTTTATCTTCCCCTAATTTGCTTATGATATAGCCCTTTATGTTTAAATGATATACCTATTTTTACCTTATCTTGGTATGTAATATGAGATACTGCCTATGACTAATTTTTGCTGGAGTACTTTCCAGTTTTCTCAGCAGTTTTTGTCAAATTGTGATTTTTTGCTCCAATAGTTGGATTCTTTTGGTTTATCAAACTCTAGGTTATTGTGGTCATTTATTTCTGTATATTGCACACCTAATCTATTCCATTGATCAATTCTATTTCTCATCTAGTACAAGGTTGTTTTAATGAGTATAGTTTTGTAGTTTAGTTTGAAATCTGGCACTGCTAGACTGCCTTCTTAACTTTTTTTTATTCCCTTAATATTCTTCACTTTTTGTTCCTCCAGATTAATTTTTAAATTATTTTTTCTAGTTCTATAAAATAATTCTTTGGTATTTGATTGATATAGCACTGAATAAATAAATTAATTTAGGCAGTGTTGTCATTTTTATGATATTATCTTGACCTATTCAGGAACAATTACTATTTCTTCACTTATTTAGATCTGTCTTTATTTTTGTGAAGAGTGTTTTGCAATTGTGTTCATATTCCTGTATGTGTCTTAACAAATAGATTCTTAGATGTTTTATGCAATTTTTAAAAATGGAATTTCTCTTTTTATCTCTTGCTGCTAGACTTTGTTGGTGATATATAGAAATATTTATAATTTATATGGATTTATTTTATATCTTGCAATTTTGTTAAAATTGTTAATTATTTCAACTAGTTTTTTCTTGTTGTTGACTATCTAGAGTTGTCTAAGTATATTATTATATCATCTGCAAAAAGTGTTTGCTTGTTGCCTATTATTCCTTCACTTTCTTTTACCAACTAGTATTTCTGATAGGATATTGAATAATAAAGTTGATAATAGACATTCTTGTTTCCACCCTGATCTTGTTGGAAAGACTTCTAGTTTATCCCTATTATAGATAATGCATGTTTTTGGTTTTAGATACTACTTATCATTTTAAGAAAAGTGCCATTTATTCCTGTCTTTTCTAGTGTTTTTCGTAGGAATGGGCATTTTATTTTGTCAAGAACTTTTTTCTGCATCTCTTGATATAGTCATATGGTTTTTTTGTTGTTTTATTATTGATGTTGTCAATTATATTCATAGTTTTCCTAATATTGAACCAATCTTGCATTCTTGATTTAAATCCTACCTGGTCATAGTGTATGATCTTTGTGATATATTGCCGTAAATTCTTTGGTACTGTTTTATTTATTTTTTTACATCAATGTTTTTTTTAAAGGGAAATTGCTCTATAGTTTTCTTTCTCTGCTTTTCCTCTCCCTGGTTTAGGTGTCAGCACCATATTTGTGTCATAGAAAGAATTTGGCAGGACTGCTTCTTTAGCTATTTTTTTCAGAGTTTATGTAATATTACAACTAATTATTTTTAAATTTTTTTTGCCTTTTTTTTGAAGGGAAATTGGGGTTAAGTGACTTGCCCAAGGTCACACAGCTAGTGAGTGTTAAGTGTCTGAGGCTGGATTTGAACTCAGATCCTCTTGACTTCAGGGCTGGTGCTCTATTCACTGTGTCACCTAGCCGCCCCAATATCATTTCTTTTCTTTTTTTCTTTTTGGAGGGCAGTTGGGGTTAAGTGACTTGCTATAATAGTAATGAAATTTGAAGATTGCTTTGTATTGCTAAGCTAAGAGGAACTTAACACTTAGTTTCAAATTAAGCGTCTGTTAAAGAAACAAAAGATATGAACCCCTGTTGCTGACATGACAGGAAGAGGATGAATAGGGAGGAGCAATACTGTATATAAAAAAAAAAAATCCTAGCTGGAATTTCAGATCTTCTTGGAGCCAGGTTGTGGAGGCTGAGGAAGAAAGGCCCAGGCTGGAGAGAATGATTTTTATTTTGAGAACCTGGATGAAGTGATTTTGATTCTGGCAACCAGCTGAAAATTCTGCTGAGTCCGAGGACTTGCTGGAACTGCTGAGTAGCTGCTGAGTCCGAGGGCCAGCCAAGCTGCTGAGGATTTCTGAGGACCAGCTGGAGCTGCAGAAGAATGAGGAAGCATGACTGTGGTGCCAGTATTTTGTCTGTTTGTGACTTTGTTAAGCCTTGACTTCCCAGGAACAGAGACTGGAGGATTTAAGGTGGACTGGATATTGTGAGCTTCAGTGTGGAACAGAAACTACACAGAGAGCTGAACAAAGAGCTGGGAGCTGTCTGCCTTTGAACCCAGGTGACAGTTTGGTGAATCCAGGTAGGAGCTGGGACCATGGAAGGGGATCTGGGGAATCTGAGAGCCTACTGTGAGTCAAGCTGAAAGAAGACTTTACTTGGATATTGTGTACTGATGGAGAAGATTGTGATTTACTTGTGACCAAGGGATAGATGGCCTATGTATTTTCTGATGATTGAATAGTGAATGATGACTGAATAGTGACCAATTTGTAAGTTACTGTGCCCCATGAGTGGAGAACTTTGACTGTTGTATTTTGTGACCCTTAAGGGGGAAAGGCTCCTTAAGGATGATTGAGTTGATTGAATGATTGATTTACTAAATGATTGATTGAGTAAATGGTTATACTTTTTCAAGACTATGTGAGCACTGTGGTCAAAACTATGTGGCCATTTTAGTGATGTCATTGTGAATGCTGTATTTTGATTTTCTGTGATAAGTTGTAACATTGTGAAAGCTGTACCTTGATTTTCTGTCAATGTTTTGCTCTGATTTGTTATTGAACAAATAGAGTGTTCACTATACTATGTAATTGGAACCTTGAAAGCTGTTCGCAGCAGCCATCCTCTGGAAAGCTGCTCGTGTGTGGCTTTATACTTGCCCAAAGTCACATGGCTAGTAAGTGTGTCAAGTGTCTGAAGTCAGATTTGAACTCAGGTCCTTCTGACTCCAATAGAACACTATTCACGGTGCCACCTAGCCACTCCCTTGTTTTAAATTGTTTTTTGGTAGAGCCACTCCCTTGTTTTAAATTGCTTTTTGGTAGAATTCTCTTGTAAATCCATTTGGTTCTGGAAATTTTTTCTTAGGGACCTAATTTATGGCATGTTCAATTTCTTTTTCCAAGCTAGGATTATTTAAGTATTCTATTTCCTGTTCTATTAATCTGAATAATTTGTATTTCTATAAATATTCATCCATTTCATTTAGGCTTTCAGATTTATTAGCATATAATTGGACAAAGTAGCTCCTAATAATTGCTTTAATTTAAGCTTCATTGTTTGTATTTTTATTCTTTATTTTTGAGACTGGTAATTATTTTTTCTTTTTTAAAAACAAAGTTAGCAAATGGCTTATGTGTTTTATTTTCATGAAACCAGATCGTATTTTTATTAGTTGTTGTTATTTTTACTTTCAATTTTGTTAATCTGTCCTTTGATTTTCAGAATTTCTGTTTTTGTGTTTAATTAGGGATTTAAATTTTGTTCTTTTTCTACTTTTTTTAGTTGCATTACCAATTCATTGAGCGGATCTTTCTCTTTTTTATTGGTATATACATTTAAAGATATATATATTTCCCATAAGAACTGCTTTGGCAGCATCACACATATTTTGGTATGTTATCTCATCATTATCTTTAATGAAATTATTGATTGTTTTATGATTTGTTCTTTGACTCATTCATTCTTTAGGATTAGATGATTTAGTTTCCAATTAATTTTAATCTTGCTTCCAAAGCCCTTTATCAAATATAATTTATGTTGCAATATGGTCCCAAAAGGGTGCATTTAATATTTCTGCTTTTGTAAAATTTGTTTGTGAGGTTTTTATGTCCTGATATATTGTCAGTCCTTGTGAAGGTGTCATGGTGGTATTGTTTGTCCCTTGTTTTTGAAGAGGATCAGTGACAAAATGGAGTGATGTCTTGACTTACATATGACTTGGATTTAAGTGAGGCAGATGTGCACAAAGTCATATCACTCTCTCTTCCAGAGTCATTGAAGTTTAGTATCAAGACAAAAATCAAGATGACTGGCAATAGCCCAGCTTGCAGTGGATGACCTTGGTGTCTTCAGTGTCTGACCTAACTCTAAGTGCTCCATAGTACCTTCTTCAGCTGCCTTTATAACCATTGGAACAAATTGTTTTCATCTGCCTGTTCTCCGTAGTGGGAAGTCTATACATGTTTGAGATAGATGTCCCCCTAACTTACCAATGGGTTTGAGGCCCGTTAGTTATTCTCATTCTGGTTGAACCTGTCTGCCAAGACAGTTTTATTGGAGTATGGCTGCTGCACATACTATGGCTTCTTGGGGCCACAGGTGAGAAATGGATGTTAGGTAAACATCAAAGTTAAATGAGAAGCCCTGAAAAGGGCTCAGCAAGCCCTCACACCAGAGGTGCTAGTTCTGCCTGAAAACCCCAGGTGCCATGCATAACTGAGTAAAAGGTATACACCTTTCTATTCCCATTCATTCCCCCTCCCCCCCCCCCCAGAGATCTTTTGTATCTGTTTTTTTCTAAAATTCCATTATTTCCTTAATTTCTTTCCTACTTTTTTTATGATTAGGTTTGTCCAGATCTGAGAGAGGTAAACTGAGATCCTCTTTCCAGTCTCATGACAGAATATTATGAACCTTAGATCCCCTGAGCCACAGATATCCTCATTTGAGTGTTGAGGCACCATGCTGGTCACTGGTCACTGCTACTCCTGCTTTCCTGGTGTTTCCAAGGGCCCTACCCTTTGGCTACATGACCACCCTGGGACTTTCTAGGAGATTTCTCTTCCTGCCTTTAGATATAAATCTGTACAGGCTTAAGTGTCTCTGGTTACTTTCTGGTAACTATGAGAGACTATTCTGTACTGTCATTGCCTTTTTTTGGTGACTCATTGCTTTTGTGTAGTTCTCAGTTAGGGCAAATAGGTGGTACAATGGATAGAGCACGGGGCTTGGAGTCAGGAGGACCCATCTTCCTGAGTTCAAATCTGGCTTCAGACACTTACTAATTGTATGACCACAGGCAAGGCACTTAACCATGTTTGCCTCAGTTTCCTCATTTGTAAAATGAACTGGAGAAGAAAATGGCAAACCACTCCATTATCTTTGCCAAGAAAACTCCAAATGGAGTCACAAAGAGTTGACATGACTGAAACAGCTGAACAACAAAGTTCTCAGTTAGAAGACATTACCTACCATTGTTGGAATTCTTGATCATTATACTCTCTAGTATGAATATTAGTGTTTTTCTAGAATACATATATTAGAGCTGGGCCATCTGCTCCCATCCAGAAAACCATTGTAGCCAGAAGTCCTCAACAAGAATTTATTAAGAGATAATCTGCCAGCCACTGTGTTTAATGCTAAGGAAACAAAAAATGCAAAAAACAAAAAGATTCTAGCCCCTCTCCTCAAAAAAGTTTATATTCTAAACATTCACATAACTAGATAGATATAAGACATATACAGGGTAAACAGAAAGTAATATGAGGGGTGTCTCATTTGTCTAAGTGTCTCTGTCATTTGACAAAACCAAGGATATGTAAAATATTTATTAAAAATAACACACAACATATGTCAGGATAAATAGAAATCAATTCAAGAGTTAGAGGCAGTGAATGTCATATTTGTGTTCCTTTTGTTTTGGAGATTAATAATTAAACTAGGTTGGCTGGATGGCAGATTGCTTGATTATCAGTGTCCAAGTTATTCATACTTTTTGCTTTCTTGCTTCCTCTTACTTCTGATCTTGCTCAATTGTAATGAACATTGGTAAAAAATTAATTGTAATAAAAAGATCCCTGGGAATTTAAATGTGTCCCAATGATTTTATGCATACTGCTGAGACCCAGCTGGCTAACTTGGCATCAGACCTAATTGACCATATCCAATGATTTCTTTTAGACGAATAAGAAGTCAATTTTTGAGTCACATGATTGATTTGGACTAGTTTTTAGTGGGTCCCTGTGTTGTCTGATACTGTACATCATTCCTGAATGACATAGGTAACAAAGAAAAAGGACTTGTTATTTGTACTAATCTGTCACCACATTGTTTTTCTTCACAGAACTCCTTGGGCTGATTTCTAAATTTATTGGCTCTCTGCAACACCATCTGAGAAATGCTGAAGCTCTAAGTCTTCCCCATTTTGCCCTGTTTTAATCTGGATATGAATGTTTCAAGACCTATTAACCCAAGTTCATGTTTTAGCTGTAAATC
Organism: Pseudochirops corinnae; assembly: GCA_028646515.1. Lineage (NCBI taxonomy): Eukaryota > Metazoa > Chordata > Mammalia > Diprotodontia > Pseudocheiridae > Pseudochirops > Pseudochirops corinnae. The sequence goes on along the minus strand of CM053592.1, from coordinate 114,090,436 downwards.
TAGATAATTTGCTAAATTAAGTCATGTGAATAGGATAATGGATTAACATATATTTTATTTTTTAAAGTGTAATTGATGTATGAGCTGATCACATATAACCAAGAGAGCTCAGGATTATGAGTCAGGTGACCTGGATTCTGTTTCTATGTGACCTTGAATAAATTACTTCATCTCTCTGGGCTTCAGTTTGCTCATTTATAAAACCATGTAGTTGGGCTAGATGATCTCTAAATTTCTTTCCAGCTCTATAATTTGGAGTTGGTGACTTTTAATAGGGGTCTTCTGCCTTAATGCAAAGGAATGTCTGTAATGGTAGGAATTTCTGTCAACATGGCAGGTAAATGAGAGAATCAGTGCAGTGGAAAATGTGTCAGATTTCCATCAAGGATCTTAAGATTGTCTAGCAGCTTTGCAGCTTCCTATCTTTGTTACCCTGAGCAAATGGCTTAATCTTTCTGGGCCTTTTTTTCCTTATCTCTAAAATGAGGGAGTTTGACAACATGACCCCTAAAGTCTCTTCTAGCTCTAAGTTTATATCTTTTAGTATTTTTGATTAGCCACATCTTTTGCACTTCTGAAATCATACTATCTCAGTAGCCATCAACTCCAAAGACAGATCATGGTTCATTGGTCTAGAAACAACTTTCATATTGCATTGAGCTAGAGGCTAATTCTTACATAGGTATCCTCAGGTTCCCACTTGTTAGTTCACCTCATGTGAATATGCAAAGCATCTATGATTTCCATAGTGTAAGGAAATCCCAGTGTGGCAACTCCTTACAGAAGTACGGATTGAAGCTAGTCTGTAATTCAGTTTTGAAAAAGCCTAGGGGATTGCCTTAGGTATATAATGGCTAAGCAATTCCTTAGTCGCACAACTAGTAAATGTCAGAGGAAATTATCTGAACCCAGTTTTTCCTTACTCCTAGTTAAGAATTCTACCTTTTATACCATTTTGTCGCTCCCTACCCCATCCTCCTTTCTCACGTAGCCTTTTAATTAAAGTTAGAAATGGTTTGGCTTGATCACCATAGAGATTCTAAAATTTAATCCTTCAGCTATGATTCCAGGAGAGAAGGGATTTTCACCGCAATGGTGGAAGTCTGAAACTGGAGCCTGACATGGAGGGTTACAAGCTGTGCTTACTCACATTGACAGCACACTCTTGAAAGATGGTTATCTCTAGCAGGTTTATCCCTTTAGTTTTCTCAAGTCTGTTGAAAGATTGGAGAGTAATGACAACAATAGTAAGAACTGACACTCAAATCATACTTTCATGTTCACAAAGTGTTTTTCTCACAACAGCCCTAGGAAGTAAGTAGCCCAGGTTCTGCTTATTATCCTTTTTGCATTGCCCTGGTCCCTAGCTGTGAACTGTTATGGTCTGTAAGGAGAAGAAATCTCTAAACTTTGGGTCTTTGCCTTTGAAGTTCCTCCTGTGCCCTGCCCTCGGCATGGTTACAGGGAGATTAGACTTGACTCTTTATGACACAGAATAGGCAGTTACAAGCTGAGCAAAGTATTTTCTGCTCGGTGATTTTCTTGAAGTAACCATGGCTCACCAACCACAATTGCATCCATGCTGCTTGATTTTCCATAGCACAATTTCCAATTGAATGTGCAATGGTTTGTTGTGAGCCTTCAACTGAAAGCATCAAAATAATTTCCTAGGGAACTTGTGGCTTTAGGCTAAAGTAAAGGCACAGTGTCTTTCACTTCTACGTAATGAATTCAGACATGGACTAGATCAAGAAAGCATGTCTGTAACAACTGGAGCGTTCCTTGTGGAGCAGGATTAATTGCATATCTTGGCCCTTCAGTCATGGACCTGTCAATTGAGACTGGATCTAAAGCAAGGAAACTAAAAAAGGTGGTTCATTTTAATTTTTTATTCTGGCCATGGTCACTTTCATGCAGGAATTTAAAAGGGGCTTCATTTCATTAGACCTTTAGGAGATTACACAAGTTAGTGGCATCTATTAATTTGAGAGAATAAACTCTCAAAGGGGAGTCTCATCAATTTAGAATTCTAGTCTAGTGCATGAATTCAGTCTATTTCCCCTTGAAAACAAAGGGGAATTGAAAGTGTGTAGTCTTTAATTCAATAACTATTTATTAAATAGTACTATATGTAATGATCCTTTTCTTGCCTAAACTTCAGATGTTTGTGATGCCAGAGAAAGTTGAGTGCAGAAGACTAGTGATTGGGTAAGCCAACCACTGAAGTGTAGCAGTGTATGGAGTTGCTGCTATAGCTCCAAGCATTGTTAAACATCTCTGCTTTCAGTTGAAAGAATGGACTGATGGTTCTTGATTTTCTGTTTGGGAGATTAAGTGTTAGGCTATGACATTGGTCTGCTTTTTTGAAACTTCCCCATCCTTTCTGCTGGGTGGGGCAGAAGTTGAATCCAGAACTTTTGTTCAATACAGTAATTGTCTAATTTCTGTTTAAATAGTTTTAATTTCTTCTACCAGCAAGGTAAATATTATAGACTTTTTTTTAAAGCTGCTGTTTATTGGTGCATTGCCTTATTTGTGAACAGGGGGGTTGTAGTAAGGATAAACAGTGTTTACATATCTATACAGAGAGCCAGAACAGACCAGAGTTTGAACCTTGGTTTCCCAGTATCCCAGTCTGTCTCTTGACTTCGAACAGAGTCAAAGTAAAAGAGAATGCTATGATTTTGACCTATTTATTTTGAATCAACCTTCCCCCCAAAGCAGAAATAACCCGGATCCTCAGCTTTATGTTTGCCCTTTGGGCTAAAATAAGCTTAAATAACATTTTTTGCTAGCTGGGACAAAGTAGGGGGTTGGGACAGTGGTCTTACTCCTTCCCTTCCCTCCAATATGTGTAGGGGGAATTTTCTGTAGGGGTGAAATCAAGGACTAGAAAGTAGGAACTGTTTGGTGGGAAGATAAAAGGTGTGACTGGCTATCAATGGTCACTTTCTAAAGGAGCAAATATGTTTTTCTTTTGGACTTAACCATCTACCTCAAAGCATTCAGCTTTTATGCAGATAAACACAGAAAACTGCAATAATAATGTAAAAACAGAAAGGCATCAGTGAAACAAAAACAAGGCAGAAAATGAAGGAAATAAAAAATTTCTCAGTGCCTTTCTAAGAATTTCTCAGTGTCTTTTCAGTTCATTCTCTAAAATAAAAACTGTCTTTTTTATTCTAATATTTTTCATGTAAGTTTACATGTTTGCAAATTATGGAATACAACAATTCCTAAAGGATCAAAATTGTAGGTCTCCCAAAGGACAATGGAAAAAATGTATATTAGGCAAAAATTGGCCATATATATGGCCATATGATAGATCTAGATGTGATATAGATATTAATATGTTGCATATTATATTATATAATACAAATATGATATAAATATATTATGTCTATATACAACTAGATATAATATAGATCAGTTTTGACTTTATTATGAGAAATGGTATAAAAATATCATCCAAGTCATGTACGACTGGAAAAGAAACTGACTGGTCTTCCTTAAAAATGAGCAATAACAAATGGAAAGACTTTATATACTAGAAACTACGAGATGCCTGGAGATGACTAGAGTGAAAAGTTTATGGGAGGAACCAGACAATTAATTGCACAGAATGAAGTGGTCAGTATGGGATTCCTGTACCAATGGAATAAATTAACTCATTGATTAAATTACAATTCCAATGAAGTACTGAATGTTAGATTGACACACTTTATTTTTTTTTTGTTTCTCAAATTTGGTAATGGACTATGTTTATTAGCTTAGATTTAAACAGAACAAGGGCAACTGGAAACATACACATCCCAATGGTGGATAACAAAGAAGCCCGCCACTATCTCCTGTTGGCAGGGAGGTGGGACTGTCCTTATTTGGTAAAAGCCAAGCAAGGGAGGGGAAAAAGTCACAAGCAAGGGTGGAGGTCAAAAACTCCTGAAAAAGGGCCTAATGCTTAAGATTGTGGTATACAAGGGTGGAGGTCTAAAATTCCTGAAAGGCACCTAATGCTGATGACAACAAGGGAAGGGAGGAAAGGTCCTAGGTTGTGTAAACCCAGGACTCAGATCTGTCCAGTCTTACAAAAGTCTATCTCTGGTTTCCAGATAGTTTCTCTCCCTTCTCATTCTGAGGAGTCTTCACAGAGGGTGCAGAGAGGGTACCCCACTCAACAAGATCCTCCAAACCAAGTCTACAAATATATGTTGGTATTTAGTGACATCAGTGCAAAAGTGGGCTCCAGGGAGGGTCATGAAAAATACAATCAATCTAATTCAACTTGTAGTTATTAAGCACCTCCTATAGACCAAGTTTTTGTTCTAGGTTCTGAGTATAGAAAGAAAGATAGGAAGTAATCCTTGCCCTCTATAGTGGGAAACAACATGTACACAAAAAAGTGAATACAAAATAGATACAAAGTGGTTCTAACTGGTAGAAGTAGGTAGCATTGTTATGAGCATGGAAAGGAGCAATGAATTATAAGTAATGGTTGGAGAATAGAGAGCATTCCTTAAATGGGGGACAATCTATGCAAAGGTACAGAGGTGGAAGATAGAATATCATACATAGGGAACATCAGATAGGCTACTCAGACTAGAATGTAGGGTATATGAGAGGAAGTAATGTGAAATTATTTTAGACAGATAGATTAGAACTATGTCAAGAAGCACTTGAAATACTGAACAGAGGAGTTGATATTTTATGCTAAGGAAGAGAATGAGCCACTGAAATGTCTTGAATATACTTGCAGCATGATCTGACTTGTGCTTTAAGAACAAGAATATGGCACTGGTGAGGACAGATTAAAAAGGAGAGCACTTTGAGGCAGGGAGACCAATTAGGATACTATTGCAATAGTCCTGGTGAGCCAGCATCAGAGCCTGAACTAACATGGTGATTGATAAATAAAGAGAAAGGGATAGATATGAGAGCTATTTAAGAGTTAGAATAAATAGAACCACCCTGTCAGATATTGGGGAAGTGTCTTTTACGTGAGAGTAAAAAGTTGATTATTACCTCAAGGTTGTAAACTCAGGTGACAAGAATGTGGCTTTAACTGCATTAAGTTATTTGTGGCTTTAACTTCAAGGTCAAAGAATGTGCATTTCTTTGACAGATATAAGGAAGTTGGGAAGAGGGATGTGCTTTTTTTAGGGGGGCACAGACAGCAGTGGTGGGGGAGGTAATGAATTCTGTATTGGATATGTCAAGTTTCAGATCTATTGGACATTTAGATGGAGATGTCCAGGAGGCAGCTGGACCTCAGAATTAGAGTCATCTATTTAGAAATAGTATGATTCAATATTTAGAAAAGACAGAGTTCAAAGCATTATAGGCTTTAAAGACTCCCTGTTTTAGATTATAGACCCAAAGTCTCTTGCCTATATATCATGAATACTTTTTCTGAAAAGTAAATCAAATAGTAATAGATTGACAAGCACTAAATTTACACTTTGAGAATCTATAATTTCATCAGCATGGGTACTCTCCACTGATACAGGTCACAACACTTTCATAAATGATCTTTGACAGTTGCCTAGGTGGAAACATTCATCCAGACTGGTAATGAGGCTCTCAGGAATTAGTGAAGCTAGTCTTTAGAAAGCAGCCAATGGTCCAGCACAGGGCATATATATTTGCAGCCTCATTTAGTAGGAGCTTCTAGAACTGACACTTCATAAGAATAGCTTTCAAGAACCCAGGTTCAGGAACATTATTATCTTTAATTATAACCATTATTTCCTATTAAAGATCAGAAGTGCACACCTGTTGGCAAGGAACCACTAGGTCATTGTGATGGGAAACAAGAATTCTGTAACTACTTCTTTGCCTATGCCTTTTCACTTTGCACTCATCACAAACCTCTAATTGGACTATTTTTTAAAATTTATTTTTAGTTTACAATGGTCATTTCCACAAGATTTTGAGTCACAATTTTTCTCCCCATCTTTCCCCTACCCACCACCCCAAAACAGCAATCCCACTGAATACCCTCTCCCCCATCTGTTCTCTCCTATATCCTCCCTGATTCCCCCTCTGACTTTCGAGTAGGGCAATACTCTAGTGCTATATCCCAGTTGCATGTAAATAATAATATTAATAATAATTTAAATAACCATTTGATTTTAAAACTTTGAATTCCAGATTCTTTCCCTTCTTCCTTTGTCACTCACCCTTAGTGGGAAGATAAGCAATTCAATATAGGTTGCACATGTGTAGTTATGCAAAATATTTCTGTAGTGGATATATATCTGACTATATTTCCCTCCAACCTATCTTGCCCTCCACTTGCTCTATTATCTACTTTGACCCTGTCCCTTTTCAAAAATGTGTGCTTCTAACTACCCTCTCCCCCAATCTGCCCTCCCTTCTATCAACCCCCTCTCTTTTCCCCTTCCTCCCTACTTTCCTGTAGGGTAAAATACCCAATTTAGTGTGTATGTTACTCCCTCCTTAAGCCAAATTCAATGAGAGTAAGGTTGACCCATTCCCTTTTGCCTTCCTGTTCTCTCCCTGCATTGTAACAGTTTTCCCTTGCCTCTTTTATATGAGATAATTTACCCTATTCTGTCTCTCCCTATCTCCTCTCATTATATTCCTCTCTTACCTCTTAATTTTATTTTTTAAATATCGTCCC
>CM053592.1:114062070-114083296 GCA_028646515.1 Pseudochirops corinnae | reverse complement strand
GCTAACTGGATAATGAAGACTCCAAGACCAAGGCCCAAGACGACGATCTGGATCCAGGCCGCTCAACGCGAGAGCACTGGTCTGAAAACAATCGCTCAGTCCCCCTGCTTTTCGCAGGCCGAGGGCGGGAAGCTACAACATGGAGGCGGGTGCAAAACCTCTGCCTTTCACTTTTCCACTCTGGAGACCTTTCGGCCAGATGCTTATCTCCCCCTTTCACAATCCACACTGGCAGCTGTTGCTAATCTGGCTCACCTCAGAGGCTTTTGTGCACCTCCCACCCAGCCACCCCTGGGGCACTGCCGGGGCTTCAGGCCAGGCTGGTTTTGGATAGCAGTGCTGATATGGTTCCTCGTAGCCGAGCTGACTTTAGTGGGAAGTATCTTTGTGTGCGTTTTGAAGTCCTAGAGTTGGTCCAGAGTCCTATTCCATGGGTATTTTGGGGTGGCTATATGAGAGCTGCAATAAGTTGCTGCTGCTATGCCGCCATCTTGTTTTCGCCCCCCTAAATCATACAATCTTAAAGAATGAGTGGACGAAAGAAATTGAAGGAATTAGAATAGGCAATGAGGAAAAAATACTATCACTTGTTGTAGATGAGATGATGGTACATTTTGAGAACCCTAGAGAATAAACCAAAAAAACTATTTGAAATAATGAACAACTTTAGCAAATTTTCAGGATATAAAATAAGCCTACATAAGTCATCAGTATTTCCATATATTATCAACAAAGTCCAGTAACAAAAGATACAAAGAGAAATTCCATTTAAAACAACTGCAGACAATATAAAATACTTGGGAGTCTACCTAAATGCAGAAGCTAAATGAACAGAAGTTCAAAACACTTTTCACATAAATAAAATAAGATCTAAACAATTGGAAAAATATTAATTGTTCATGGGTAGGCCAAGTCAATATAATAAAAATGACAATTAAACCTAAGTTACTTCAGTGTCATACCAATCAAACTAACAAAAAATTATGTTATGGAGCTAGAAAAAAATAAACAAAATTTATCTAAAAGAACAAAGGGTCAACAATATTAAGAGAATTAATGAAAAAAAATTATAAAGGAATGTGTCCTAGCCAGACCAGGTTTCAAGCTATATTACAAGGCAGTAATTATCAAAATGATCTGGTACAGCTAAAAAATAAAATGGTGGATCAGTGGAATAGATTAGGTACACAATACCTAGGAGTAAATTGCCATAGTAATCTAGTGTTTTATAAACACAAAGATCCAAGATTTTGAGACAATAGTTCACTATTTGACAAAAACTCCTGGAAAAACTGGAGAGCAATTTGACAGAAACTAGATATAGATCAACATATCACACCATTTAGCAAGGTAAGGTCAATGTGGGGACATGATTGAGATATAAAGGATGATACCATAAGCAAATTAGGAGATCATGGAATAGTTTACCTGTTAGATCTATGGATAAAGGAAGAATTTATGACCAAACAAGAGATAGAGATCAATAAAGGATGCAAAATGGAGGTTTGATTACATTTAATTTAAAAGGTTTCACATAAACAAAACCAAAAGTGACCAAGATTAGAAAGAAAGCAGAAAACTGGGGTGGGGTAGGGATTTTATAGCAAGTTTCTCTTATAAAGGGGTCATTTCTCAAATAAAAAAAGAACTGAGTTGAACTAATAAAAATACAACTCAGTCCTCAATAAATGGTCAAAAGTTCTGACAAGGCAGTTTTCAGAAGAAGAAATCAAAGCTATCTATAGCCATATGAAAAAATGTTCTGAATCACTATTGATTAGAGAAATTTAAATTAAAACAACTCTAACATACCACTTCACACCTATCAGATTGGCCAATATGACAAGAAAAGTTAAATGACAAATTTTGGAAGGTATGTGGGAAAATTGGAACACTAATGCACTCTTGTTTGAGTTGTGAACTGATCCATCCATTTGGAGATCAGTTTAGAACTATGATCAAATGGGGTATAAAACTGTGTATACCCCATGACACAGCAATACCACTACTAGGTCTGTATCCCAAAGAGATTAAAAAAAAAAAAAAGGAAAAGGATCTATAATTTTTATAGCAGCTTTTTTGTGTGTGGTGGAAATTGGAATTGGAAATTGATGGGATGCCCATCAATTGAGGAATGGCTAAACAAGTTCTGGTGTATGATTGTAATTAAATGCTATTGTGCTATATAAAATGATGAGCAAGATGCTTTCAGAAAAACCTGGTAAGACCTAAATGAATCGATAGGAAAGGAAATTAGCAGAAACCAGGAGAACATTGTACACAATAACAGCAATATCGTATGATGATCAACTGTGAATGACTTAGCTATTCTCAGCAATACAATGTTCTAAGATAATTCAGAAGGCTTTATGATGAAAAATGCTATCTACCTCCAGAGAAAGAACTGACAAAATCTGAACTGAGCACAGATTGAAGCATACTTTTTTTCCTTGCTTTTTTTTGTTTTGGTTTTCCTTCACAACATAATACGAAAATGTTTTGTATGACTGCACATTATAACCTATTTCAAACTGCTTACCTTCTCAAAGAGAGGGAGAGAAAGAATTTGGAACTCAAATTTTTAAAAACAAATGCTAAATATTGTTTTTACATTTAATTGGAAAAAAATAACATATTTTCTCAAAAGAAAGGAGCTGGACATCACTGACTAGATGAAGATAGGTTGCTCAACTGCTGCTAGAAGCTGGACCAGGGGTGGGGAAACTGCAGCCTCGAGGCTACATGTGGCCCTCTAGGTCCTCAAGTGTAGCCCTATAAATTCTGTCAAAGGGCCACACATGAGGACCTAGAGGATCACATGTGTCCTCGAGGCTACAGGTTCCCCATCTGTGAGCTAGACTGATTAAAGGGTAGCTTTGAAATTCCCAAGAGCTGCCTGGAGGAGGGGAAAAAGGTTTCTCAGCATTTTGAAGAACTGCCTTGAAAAAGTAAGACTAGGCTGCCATGCTCTTTACTGCCACCTACAGGTTAAAAGGTAGCAACCACTCAGAGATTTCTCTGCCTTGTTCTTTACCTTTACCTAAGGCTTGAGAAGGAAAAATCCCTCAGAACCCATAAGTAAAATAATATTAATAATATCTTTGCAAATTGAAGATGGGGGACAGGGGCAAGGACTAACTTATGGAGAGCTCACACTCCCTAGGTGCCCAGCCAGGGAGTAGATGAATACCTTGGCAAACCCCTAGGTTTAATGTCTCTGATTTCAATAAAAGAGCTTACATTGTTTCATTGATCTGATGCCCAGGAAGAGAGCAGAGAGACCCAGGAGAGAATTTGCCCCACCTAGCTGGTGAAGATCAAAGACACGAAGGCCAAAGGTCAACGTCTTGAGTTACCTGGACACATAAGTTTCCCTACTTTAAGTGCTTCTCTTCTATATTGCTATAAATCTGTGCCCACTCTCCTCTATGGATCCTATGGGCATTGGTCGGGGAAAAGTGCCTTTGGTCATGTTATGATTTTTCTTGCTTTCACCTTATTGTTCAGTAAATGTTTCATGATTAAGAATTAATGGTGCCATCTTGGCTCATTTGTTTAAATGGGAAGTACTCTGATAGAGCCTCAGGAGCTATACTTGTGGATAATAGATATATAACTTCCCCCATACTGGGGTTACCCCTTGCCTCATCACAACCACCTACTCTGGGAATGTCTACTTTCCAGAATGAGTGCAAGTGGAGTGAATGAGAGAAAGACAAAGAGTGAGAGAGAGAGAGAGAGAGAGAGAGAGAGAGAGGAGCTGTGGGTGGATTTTTCTGCTTGTGCTTATATTACTATTTGAGGAAGCAATTATATGGAACATTTACCAATTGTGGCACAAAACAGATCTGCTGATACATGCATGTCACTTCCAAAAAGAGAGATGTTACTGAAAGCCAGTAGCACCTAAAGAATGGCTGGGAAATTTTTCCAGTTCTGCACAGACATTGGCCTTGGTATTCCTTTGAGAGTTTGGCAAACAGAGCTATGAATGATTTCTTTAGTTAGCTGCTTGAGGTAGATGATAACAGATCAAATGATGAGGAAGTGCTACTCGACTAATTTTGCTTCTTTCTTCTCTGGCAAGCAGATTGATTTTTAGAAGGGAAAGGCAGAAAAAAAATGGAGACTACAGAATTGAAACCAAAGATAATCAGGGAAATAGTAAAAGAGCACCTCCATATCTCCATTAATCACAAGTCACCAACTAAATCCCAAGATACTAAATAAACAGTGTGGAGTCTTTGATCTGTATGTCATCTGTAACTGATGAATTCTTACAAGGTCAACATAGGGACTATAAGATGTCCCTGTCCAGAGGAGTGGTTCTCCATACTGCTCCAATTTTATTCCAGTTCAATAGTTTGGTTGCTTTATAGAACGTTAGAGGAGAAAAAAACTTTGGAAATGATCCTGTTCAATGCATTCATTTTATACATAAGGGAATCTATGTCCAGAGAGGTTAAATAATGCCCAGGGTTGCATAACTCACTGACAGATGACCTGAGAGAAGAATCCAAGTTGTATTGCCTCTGTTCTTATACAGAGTAATAGCAAAGTATCATAGAATTTCAGAGATATGAGAGATCTCAGAATTAACCAAGTCTAATCCCCTCATTTTATGGATAAGCAATCCAAGGCTTAGAGACTTGCCCAAGGTCACAGCTTGTTGATGGCAGAGACAGAACTATAGCACAGGTCTTTTGTTCATAGTGTACTCTTCTTTCTGCTTTATCATTCTCTCTCTCTCTCTCTCTCTCTCTCTCTCTCTCTCTATTTCTCCTCCTCCTCCTCCTCCTCCTCCCCTTCCTCCTCCTCCTCTTCCTTTTTCTTCTTCTTCTTCTTCTTCTTCTTCTTCTTCTTCTTCTTCTTCTTCTTTAGCAAGACCTTGGACAAGTCACTTGACCCCAATTGCCCTGCCTTCTCCTCTCCAAAAAGAATAAATAAATAAATACAAACCTTGCTTTGGTTGATTGTTGTTTTTTTTTTTTAAAGAAAATAAGAATGTGGTTTGGGATTCAGTAGATGTGTGTGATTTCTAGGTTTGAGGATTCCTGTCATGAACAGATGTTTAGGCTCTCTGTTCTATCACTTGAGGAATGTCTTCAAGTAGGAATTATGAAGTAACTTCACAACAGATATGATTGTGATAGAAGATTGGAAGGTAGCTATGGGAGTGGGAAGCAAACTCTATGTCAATTTGCTTTGTGCTATAAAATGATCAACCTCATTTCACCATCTCTAGCAGCAGATGAATGATGCTGCTGTAAAACAAGCCTTTAAGGGATCCTGAGAACCTTGAGAATGAAATATACTATGAAACTAGCTAATACTATCAGAGTGAAAAACGTTTAAAATTAAGGGTTTATTGGGCTGCTATGTGAGGCATAGAATCACCAAAGGGTGATTTTAAACAGCCTTAGTTTGACAGCCTTATAATATACTGAGAACTCTCTTGAGCATCTCAGTTCAAGGAAGATATCATAAATTCAGCTCAATAAAAACTTAAGACAGACCTAAAAAAGAAGACCCTTAACAATTATCAATCAATCACTAAATGTGTGCCCAGTGCCCTCAAATAGAGCTAAGAAGTTTAGAAGATGGCAAAGAACCAAGAAATCATTATTTTCCCTTTTCTAGGAGTTTACACCCTGGATGGAAAGACAACATTGCCTTCTAGAAAAAAATGGAGACGAAAATAAAGAAATTAACTGCTAAAAGGGAATAGAATAGACTAGAGTCCTCTAGGACTTCAGAGGAGAGAAAACATCATACTGGACTGGAACAGTCAGGAAGTATTTCCTGATGTAAGTGTGTCTTAGGTCTGACCTTGGAGAAAGTATAGAATTGAGATCAGGATAGAAAAGGAGGGGCAGGCACTTCAAACAGAAACAAAAGCTGTGAGCACAAAATGAATGTGGCCAATGATCAAATGAGATAATATTTGTCAAAAGTCTTTAGCACAGCACCTGACATGTAGTAGGTACTACATAAATGCTTCTTCCCTTCCTCTTGAGGGCAGGGGTTATCTAGCCTTAATGTTGTTATCCCCAGAGTTTAGCACAGTCCTTGGCAAATAGCAGCTTGATAAATATTTATAATTCCTTCTTACAGCCAGCAGCTACTTCAGGTGCCAGATCCTTCCCTTCCTCTTTCTTTCCCCCTTTTTAAGTTTACATAGTATAGCTCCTAATTCTTCAGATCATTTTCTGATACCTGACTAATCTGACAAATTAATTATGCTAATGTGCTGATTGGGTGCTAAATAATGATTGTGTTACCCCTCACCAGGTGACATGTTTGCCTTTTAACAGGGACCTTCTGGAAATCGTACCTAAATGAGAAACTAATGGCAGGGAAGTCAGTGGAGGGAAATATTTCTGAGCTCTTCAACAAGCCTCAAACAATAGCTTCTGTATTAGACAGCTGTTGTGAGTACAGTTTGACTGAAAATAAAGAAACTAATGAAAACCATCTAGGTGTGTAAAGAAAAAAGCAATTTAATGGATGGAAAATTAAGGGATATAAGACACAAAAGTAAATAAAGGAGAGGAAAGAAAGCACTATTTTCTGGGGAAATGCTAAAAGGAGAATGAAACTACAACACTGATTTCTATGGAAAGTAATGAAGTCCCACAACTAGAGTTATACTAATAAAAACACACAAAATTCCCTAGTTCAAAAGATCTACTCACAACCCTCAGCACACAGAGAGAAATGCACTATTTGATAAGTATTTCCATTTCTTTATTAAGCAACATTATAACTGTCATCAAGTAACACTGTAAAATATCTCCCCCATCCCATACACAGGCAACATTTTTAGGAAATATAAAGTAACACAAAGAGAAATGTAGTTGGAGTCTTCCTAAAAGCTAGAGAGGGTAAAGAAACACAAACATTTTCAATGGTACAATATCCCAAGCACAAAGTAATAAACAATTTCCCTAATCTGCTTCTTCTACATGCTCAGAGCAGGATCGTAACATGTAGAATTGGTAGGGAACCTTAAATATTATTTAAACCAACCACTTCATTTCTGAGATAAAAAAAACTGAGTCCCAGAGAAATTGAGTGATTTACCCAAGGACACACAAACAGAATAGAAGTTAGGTCCTTCAACTCCAAGTGCAGTGCTCCATCACCACTGGACCCAGATGTCTCTGGAGAAGAAAGTGAAGTTGGTGACTTTGCACAGTCCTCTCACACTTAAATCCAATTCATCTGCAGGTCATGGCCTCATCTTCCTGATGTCATGGTCCTCTTCAGGAACAAAGGACAAACTACTTAAAGGGCTCTGTCCATTTCTGTCTATAGTAGGAGCCACCTCTCCCAACCACCGACACACCTCCTTAGAAAAGTCAATTGGTTCTCCAGATTAGATTGGATTGGTTTAGCTATGAGATATGCACACACACACAAACACACATAAATATACACACATATACGTATGCATATGTGTGCATTCATTTATATAAATATGTATATAGAGAGATAAAAACATATTTGTTTATGGAGATATTTTAAGTATAGTTTATTAATATAAATAATATACTTCCTCACTGTTTTATTGGATTGTGTACTCTGTAGTCCCTGGGACCCCTGGAAAGTTAATAGGAACAAATTATGGAATTGGGGGGAATTAGAAAAATTTTCACTATACCTCCCTTCTAAATTTTCTATTCCAACTGATCTATTGACCCTGTTTGAACAGAAAATCACAGAATGTAAGTTAGTTCCTACACTTCTGAAATGATGGGCAATAAATGATGTTTATTAAGTATCAACTATGTGCCAGGCATTGCACTCAGTGTTGGGTAGTGAAATACAAAAGTCAGACAGTCCCTGCATTTGAGGAGCTTACATCATAAAGGAGGAAACAACACATATAAACTGGTAGAGCAGAAGGGGTACATATACAGTATGTACAGAAGCAGAAGGGGTATATACAGTATGGGAAACCACAGGGATGGTAAGAAAAATGGGGTAGGAGGTGGCAGTGTGGAAATCAAAGAGCAGCACTGCAATGGCCAAGGTGAAAGAACACGACCTCGTATTGGTAGGTAGACAAAGTAAGGTTTCAAGAATCAAGTATGCCCATCATCAGGGCAGGAATTCCAGAGCTTTTCTAAGGTTTGGTTTTGAAAGGGCAGGAAAAAGAAAAGGGAGGGAAAGGGGAACTATTCCACTCCTACGGTGAGGAGAATCTTGCCCACCTTCTCCCTACACCTAACTTTTCTGTTGCACTTCCCTAATCTCCAAACTCTGAGTCCCAGAAAGGGCCTCTACAGAAGGTAGAACTAAAACCAAAGGGTAAAGGGGTGGGATTTCAGCTCAAAAAAAACTTAAAACTACACTTAAAACTTTCTGAAAATGAGATGGGCTACCTCATTAGGTAGGGTTTCCTGACACTAGAAGAGACATTGCCTATCCACCTGTTGAGGATGCAGTATGAAGGGTCCCCTCCATATCTGAGAGGATATGATATCATTTCCATGCTTAGCTAATTCTTTTATCAACTAATATTTAATAAAAGATTACTACTCACTACTTCATTTCCACCCACATAAAACTCCTTGCTGTTCTTTTCAAATGGTTTTACCACTTCTGACTGTGTGTTTTCACACCTGCTGCTTACACATCTACATGTGTCCTTGGCTTTGTCATGCAGTCTCCCTCCTCTTCCCTGACATGTCTATTAATAAATTACACCTCCTCCACAGAGTCATCTTTATTCCATGGTTCACCACCCCCCATATCATCAAACCAACTTTTCTGCTTATTCACTTTTCACTCCATGCTATGGCTACACATTTCCATAATTTGTACAGTGTCCCTGTCCTTCTGTACCCCTTAGTATAGTTATGTATGCCAAGGCCAGCTGTTTTAGATAGAAAATTCCTTTTGAGAAGCACCCAACTAACAGCACAAGGACCTGTGGCATCATAGAATCTTCTCAGTTTCAATCAATTAATCAACAAGTATTTATTAAGTGCCTACTGTGTTCCAGGCACTGTGATAGGTGCTGAAAATACAAAAACAAAAGCAAAACAGTCCCTGTCCTCAAGGAGCTTACATTCTAGTGAGAGATGCAAAATGTAAATAAGCATATTAAAAATCTATACATGACAATTTAAAGGTTATTTTCATGAAAAGGTACCAATAGCATAGCTACAACAAGGATACATTAAGGGTTTATTAAGTGCCTGTGCTAAGTTCTAGGTATCTGAAGACGCAAATGAAATGGTCCTTGACCTCAAGGAGCTGACATTCTATTAAGGAACACAACATGTACACGTATCAGAATATATAAACTACAAGGAACATTGGGTAGGGCACAGATGCTAGTAGCTGTGGGAAACATGTAGGAAATGATGCTTTAATTTACCATTTGAAGGAAACAAGGGATTTTAAAAGAAAGAAGTAGGTGGGGGAATCATTTTATATATTGGATACAGCTTGTGCAAAGGTACAGTGATAGGAGACGCATGTGAGGAACAAGCAAGGAAGAGGGTTTAGCCAGATGCATGAAAGAGTAAATAGTATGTAAGAAGTATGAAAAGTTAGCTTAGAGTCAGGTTGTAAAGGGCTTTATAAATGCTAAACACATTGGTCAGTTGTTATCCTTTGCTCTCAAAGAGGGCCAAAATGACACCACTATGTTAGAGTCAAGTTACTGTATATCCGACTATGGCTGATCAGACCAATAGGAGCTTGGAATGCTCTACCACAGGTAGGGCACAAATAGTCTGTGTGAACATTTGGGGTGGATTCTTTAAATTTGTGCATCTCATGTTTCTCTGGAGCTACTTCAATTCTGCTTTGCTCATAAAGCACAGTACCTTCTTTGATGCAGGTACACCATGCTGGGAGATCCTTTGCAAATGTCTCCCATACCACATAATCAGTTCCAAAGCTAAACACATAGTTGTTTATAGTAAGCATTTAAAAATGCCTACTGACTGACTAAATAGAGGAGTTGAGATGATTCTTCTGTAATTGGAATAGCAGGCTTTTAAGGGCTAGCTACTAGGGCCAACAATTTTATCCCTCTAGAGCCGATCTGGTCATAAAACTGTGATTTAGTTGGGTTGGTACTAGAACAGGGGTAGGGAACTTGTGTCCTCAAGGCCACATGTGGCCCTCTAGGTCCTCAAGTCAAAGGGCCACACTTAAGGACCTAGAGAGCCATTATGTGACCTCAATGATTCAGGTTCCCCACGCCTGTCCTGGAATGATAAACATACAAGCTGTTTTAAAAGCTTTTCCAGCTTGGTAGAACAGATCAACCTTACATTTCATTACTACAACCTTCAATATCCCAAGGATATATCCCACAATATTCCACAGATATTGTGGGTATCAGAGTGGGATTCCAAGGGAAGATTATATTGGGGGGGGGGCATATTTGTGTGTGTTTGTCCATGTGTTTGAGCAAGCCCAGCTGTGATTTCATTCCTGTGGAGAACTGTCTCTCTTCATATAGACAGGCTCTTTTAGGTAATTGCCTGGGGCATTGAGATTTTAGATGACTTCCCCTTTGAAGGGGGGAGGTACGTCGGAGGTCATATTTAAACCCATCTCTTCCTTATTCTGAGACCATTTATCTGTGCATTATACTATGCTTACTAGGAGTGGAGAAAGATAGATGCAGAAGAAACATGAAGTTTGTATTTAGTATATCAAGAGGCTGACAGATGTAGAAACTTTGTTCGATGTAAGCAGAATTGAATTTTCACCACATAATCAGAAATCTAGATTCAGGAATAGCCTTAGAAGTTGTCTAGTCCAGGTGTGGGGAACCTGAGGCCTCAAGGCCACATGTGGCCACCCCTGATCTAGTCTAAACTTTTCATTTTACAGCTGAAGAAACAAAGGTCCCAAGAGATGACCTGGTATTCCAAGAGTCAAGTAGTTAATTGGTGGCAGATCTGGGATTAGAATGCAGGTTACCTACTTCCCAGTTCATTGTTCTTTCTGTTATGTTAACTATAAATATATAACTGAAATGGGTGTATCCCATTGTTATTTTTTTTTCAAATCAAGTAAAATTTTTTATTAAATAAGTATATTGGATATTTAGAAGAATCTTGAAGTGAATCCTTTGGAAATAAAGAATTCTTTCATAAAGCAAAGAATCATTCTCTAATGGAAAACATCTATTATGAGGAATGCCAATTTGGATTTTTGTGGATGAGCTTTGCTTAATATAGATCTATACTTACAGGTAAGTTATACCGACAAGGACTTACCATGACTTGATTCTCCTTTTATTTACATTTTTCTTTAAAAAAGAATAGATGTCATCTCTCTGTGTAATATAAATCCATTACCCTTATGTCCTTTTTGAAGTACCTATAAATATGGTACCTCAGGTAGCAACTCTATTACCTTCCAAAGGGTAAGTCATTTCCAAAAGGTCAAAGCACTGGGTATGTATTAGAACAGGGAGTTCCAAAGATGGAGCCCGCCCATGAAAATCAGCCAGCCTTTCAGTGTTCTGAGTACACTAATTCAATATAGCTATCTGTTGTAGATAGGACAGGAAATATTCACTTCTCTTGTTTTCCTATGTCAGCCTCTCTCTCTCAGTAATACCCCCCTACACTTAATTAAGTGTTGAAACCTATCAGCACATTCTTGTCTGCGATAGGACAGAGGCACATTTCACATTGGGAAAAATCTTAATGAAAAGTGACTACCTGCCTCCTCACGGTGATTCAATTTTAGTCCATCCGAGAATCTGCTAATAAATTTGGCTCCTGCTTGATTTCCATCTCCCTTAGTTTTCTGTTGATTCAAGATTAATCAAGCACATCATTTTCCCCCCATAAGTAAATTCAGAATCAATCCAAATCTACTCTCCATGTAAAGCTTGGCCTTGAAGATACTGGACCTTATTTTGTTTCTCCTGGCTCCCTGAAAAGAACAGTAACATGTCCCAGGAATGAATGCCAGTGAATACACAGCCCTCAAGCCCACTGTGCATCTCAGCCTGGAACTCACCTCTGCAGATAGAAGTGGGGCAGCCCCTGTGGTTCAGAGCCATACAAACATTCAACTTGACAAATATCTATGAAGCATCTACTGTGTGGCACTGTGCTAGGCACTGGGGAAGACACTAAGTTTTGACAAGCTATGGTCTCTATATTCACGGAGTTTATTGTCTAGTTGGGATTACAAATAACTACATGACAAAATACAGGTTACATCTCATTAAGTATCTATTATCCACAAATTTACCTAAGACCTTCTTGAATCTTTATGACAATATGTACATATGTATATATGACTTTATGACCATATATGTATCATAGCATCCACATACAGAAATAGACATATATAGAAAAATATACATATGTGATATTTATATTGTATATATATACTCATCAGTGATTGCCATATAATAAGAATTTATTAAATGCTTGCTGGCTGGCATTACTGTACATGCTGCAGGTCTTCTATAAAATGCTGATTCACCCTATTTCACTTCTATCAAATTAGAGTGGAAGGAATCCAAAAGTTCAACCTAATCTAATTCCATCATTTTATGCAGAGATGAAGACATTAAGCTCTGGACATGGTGATCCCTCAGCTTTTGCAATAGAACTAAGACTGGAACCCAACTCTCATGACTCCAGTCTTGTTTTATTTAACCAAATCATGATACCACAGCATCACTGTCACATGGCAAGAAATTAAAGTTTTTCTAAAGATGAAAAACTTGTCCATTTCAGCTTTTATGTAGTGTTCAGGAACTGGATGACCAGAAGGTGGGAAGTGAGGTTAAGCTGAGAATCCATTCTATGGTTTGTCAGGCTATTATAATGCAATAAGGCTCAAAACACCCTTGAACCCAATGGGGGCATAATTTTTTTCTTCCAAGAGGGAGCAGGAAAACTGTTTTCCCCAATATTTTTATAAATAGGCAGATAGATAGATAGATAGATAGATAGATAGATAGATAGATAGATAGATAGATATAGAGATATATGTGTGTCTGTGTCTATATATTTGTGTGTTATCTGTGTCTCTGTGTATGTGTACATTCACCAAGCAACCTATTTGTCCCTGGAATTTCAATATGTCAAGGAGGGATTGTGAGAGAAGGAAAGAGTTCCTCTAAGTTAAGTTAGAGTCCCAGAGAGGGGAAATTGAAACCGCGTAAAGATTTTCCTTCCATTAAGTTTTAGGTTCCCTGAGACCAGGTTCTTTACCATATCCACTTTTTACTTTTAGTGCCTTTCACCTATATTACTTGTAAAATGCTGAACAAACTAAATATTCAGTCTGACAAAAGCCTTTATGGAGAAGGTAGGACTTGCAAGGAACATTTAATGATAGATAACATCTAGCTAGGCAAAAAAAGTGGAGGTGGGGAGAGAAAAATTCCAATAGTGGGGAATTGCATGAGTTAAAACATGGAGCCAAGGTTGTCTGAGAACAGCCCCCTAGATTTTCGTTCTTTTTTTGCCTACATCTATATGCCTTGTCTACATAGCCAGACTACAAACTTCACAAAAACAAAATCTGAACTGATGGCATCATTCTGTCTGTAATCCTTGGCATAGCCTTATGATATTAGTAGATATTTAATAGATGTTTGTTGAATTGACTAACTCCTTCAGACAAAAATAAAATCGAGAAACTTATTTACCCTTAAGTGTAGTCACTTGGATTAAACAATGCCAATGGGAACTGTCAGTGGGACAGATTTTTGCAAAGAAAAAAAGGAAAATGAAAAAAGAGGGAAAAAGAAAGTGGAAGAGAAAAGAAAGATGCATGTATGATGAGCTGTCATATACCACCAATACTATTTCAGGTGCCCTTTTCCTGGAAGACCATTACATACATGTCTTCTAGTATAGCGTGCCTAACATAGTAATAACATTATTATCTTAACTAAAACCCTCCTCTTTTAGTGATTTACCTATGGATTGTTGTCCTTGGTTCTCAAAGAGGACCACAATAGTATCACTATGTTAGAGTTAAGTTACAGTGGGTCTGACTGTGGCTGATAAAACCAATACAAGCTTGGAATGCTCTACCACAGGTCAGACACAAATAACCCACATGAACATTTGGGATAGATTCTCTAAATTTGCATAACTTGTATCTCTTTTTAACTACTTCACTTCTGCTTTGCTCATAGAGCATAGCACTTCCTTTGATGAGGGCAAGCCATGCTGGGCATTCCTGTGCCAGTGTCTCCCATGTCTCACAATCAGTTCCAAAGTTCTTCAGAGAGTCCTTGAGAGTATCTTTGTATCATTTCTTCTGACCACTATGTCAGTGCTTGCCTTGTACGAGTTCTCCATAAAAGTCTTTTAGGCAAGCATACCATTGGCATTCTGCAGTAGAGTTTGAATGCTTATCAGTTTAGTTCAAGAAAGGATCTCAGTGTCTGGTACCTTATCCTGCCAAGTGATCTTTAGAATCTTCCTAAGATAATTCAAATGGAATCAATCCAGCTTCCCAGCGGGGTGGCTGGTATACTGTCCAGGTTTCAGAGGCATACAATAATGAAGTCAGCACAACAGCTCTGTAGACTTTCAGTTTGGTAGTCAGACTAATACCTCTTCTCTCACACACTTTCTTTCAGAGTTCTGGCAATACATGTGTCAACCTAAGCATCGATGTGCATGTGCCTGGAAAGTATATTGCCAAGGTAATTGAACTTACCCACAGTCTTCAAAACTTCTGCATTTTATATAACCCATGGTTCTGCATATAGATGGTGTGATGTAACTGTATTTTCTTGGCATTAATTGTTAAGCCAAACTTTGTTACATCTCAGTTTCAGAAGCCACAATGAGTGCACAATCATCTGCAAAAATCATGCACCAACTCTCCCTTCACTTTAGGGCTTGCAGCCTTTTGAAGTTTACCTATTACTCTTAAGCATACCACCATCCTTCCAGTCACCCAGTCTCACAACCTAAGTGTCACTTTCTAGTCCTAATTCTTTCCCCCCATACCCATATCTAACCTGTTGGCCAAGTCCTATTAATTATAATTTCACATCTTTTTTTATACATTTCCTTCTCTCCTCTGACACTTCTACCACCTTGGTGCACATATCATCAACATGTTACTAGATTATTATAATAGCTTTCTAATTGTTCTCCCTACCTCAAGTAGCTTCCCATTTCTAGTCACCCTCCACTCAACTATCAAAGTAATCTTTCTAAAGCATGGGTTTAATTGGTTTTAGTTTTTTTCTATCTTCAACACAGATTAGACATAAAATAAGCAATTAATAAATGCTTGTTGACTGACTGACCACTCTGAGGGACAGCAAGAATAGGATTTGATAGAGAGGACTTCTTTGTGGCGAATTGGGGCAATTCTAACAAATCTGTTATATGGGTGATATGCTCAATACTAAGAACCATAAGTCCAGTCATAGAGGGAACATCACCCATACAGGGGAGAGCCTTATGCAGTGAAATCTGCTACAATTTCCTTCAGATCTTGAGACACAACATCTGTTAAAAGTCTGAGCAGTAACAAGAATGTCAAAAGGCCAGCAGCAGCTTCCTCCTTCCCTCTTGGGCATGCCAACATTTGTAGAACCATGTTGACAAAAGTTCATAAAACGTATTTCTTTGTTTCTGTTTCCTTAAAACATCACAATACCCTTCTGTAGGTCTGCAAACATTTATTAAGCACCTCCTATGTATGAGCACTGTGCTACCTGCTGAAAAACCAAAGAAAGGCAAAAAATAGTCCCCGCCCTCCAGGGGCTTATCTACCAATGGGTAATATTCTATAAATAACCAGGTACATATTCAATATGTACAGTTTAAAGGGAAGATAATCTCATGAGGACGGCACTAGCAGTTGAGGGAAACAGAGGAATGACATTTTTTTCAGGGGGAAAAACTCTGCAAAAGAAGGTATTTGAGCTGATGTCTGAGAGACAATTATGGAAGCTAGGAGGCAGAGGTAATGAGGAAAAGCATTCCATGTATGTAGACAGGAAACAGTTTCAAAGGCATATATTTTTTACCAAACCTTAAATTTGGGCAGAAAAACTTAAATCTCTTCTCAGCAGTACCCTAGTCAGATTTTTGTCAATCTACTGGCCATGACCTGGAAAAGACCTTGCCTTTTGCTACCTAGATACAAGAATAAGAAAGACTCTTCTTTTTTCTCCCTTAGGTTTCTTTTTGTAAGCTTCAGGTTTTAAGAAGCTAGAAGTTATTCCCTTGCTACCTCTTTATATTCATGGTGTCTCAAGCCTCCAATCTGCTGGAAGCATCATCTCTTTTGCTGTTGACCCATTCTATCCTGGTGGGTTTGAAGAGCAGTCTGTAGCCAATGGCAACGATTACCAGTGTCCTCATTTATACTTTACTTAGCTAGCCTAGGAATTTACCCCTGTTTCTAGGCTCCTTCCTCTCCAACGCCAGCTGTCATTATCTTGCTTCCTCTATACTGCTAATAGCCTGGGGTCTTTCCTACAGGCTGAAAATATCTTCCTTTTCAAAGATGCGTTCCTCTGTTCCTATTTCAAATACTGGTTCTTATATCATAAGGTCCTAGGATTTGGAACTGAACAGATCCTAAGATACCTTTTGGTACCTTCTGTTCATTTTACAGAAACCAAAACCTTAAATAGGGAAATGATTTGTCCAAGGTTACACAAGTGGTAAGCTCAGAACCAAATGACCCAAGATCCACTGGCTCAAAATCCAAGAGTCTCTTCTCCAATATATCCCTCTTTGTTCCCCCTTCTTCAGAAGGGTAATAAATGATAATACATCCCAAGTCCAGTCAACAATGAAAAGTTCTCTTATTGCTCTACTCCCTGCTACCTTTTCTAAACCTCCAGACACTGAAACATAGAGCTTAGTCCCTTCTCGTAGGAGTTTTTTTTACTATCCACCTCCTAGGGCTAATAGATGAGAGAATATATTTAGGGCACTGTGTAAAGTATTATTTATAAATAAGTTATCCTTATTATTCAAGGTTCTTTATACATTATCTAGAGCTTCTCATCCTCTCTTACTCTTTCTCCATGTCCTTTAATAAATGCTTCATAAAGAACCTACTTAATCTGCAGAAATGCTTTCTTCTAATGCATTTAAGTCTGCATGCATGTGGATTGATAGTAAGTATTTCTTGAATATAAATGCTGGTTGAAATTGTGATAATAGTGCAGTACCAAGACTGTCTATTATACCTTACTCTTAGTACATGACCAACCCATCTCCTTTTCTCATCACACATGATGACTTCTGCCTACTTCTTGTGAGCAAGGTCATTTTGGTAATATATACTGCAGCCTGCTTATATCAACCATGTATCTCTCTCCATTGCTTTTTGGTTCAACTTCAATCCAACCTACGATTCATAGTCACATAATAGGCATATGGCATTACCATGAGAATATTGCTGTTAATAAAGTTGCAAAGTCAATGCATGCCAATTCTAGACAATACGTATTCTTCATCTTTGTGGTGGTTCTTAAGTAGATTTTTGAGCCAATCTCTTTTGAATGCCCATAAATCTTTTTGAGAAGCCCATGCTGTGTTCTGGGACTTGATACAAGGAATGTGATAACACTATCTGCAAGCAAGAATACAGTGACAGCATATAATACGGGCCTAATAAATATTTCTTGATTTACTAACAATGTCTAAGAAGCCTTTTCTCATAGCAGTGATACTATTTAGAAAAAAAATAATAAATAATTTTATGTAAATACTCCTGAGAGGATGACACATAAGCTACCAAAATTTTACTATGAATTAGTTTATGAAAGAATCTATGAAAAAGCATTTAATTGCTCTAATGTGCTAGGCTCAATGCTAAGGGCTAGGAATACAAAATTGTAAAAAGAGACATTCCATGCCCTCAAGAAATTTAAATTCTAATAAGGGAGGATGATACATATAGGAGCTTTGTTCTGGAGAGGTAGAAGGTAGGAGCATAAATAGACAGATATTGAGATGGAATGGGTGGATAGTTGGATCTGATGTGAAGATGAATCATTGCTGGTGTCAAGAGCCAGTCAACAGATATAATGGGCTACTTGAACTAGTTTATCAAAGACTGGCACTGCCTGTAACTTTGCAGGACCTGGAGGGAATGAGATGACTGGGGTGGAGTAGAGTCAATTATGTATAGCTGGGGAGGGGGCTAGAAATCGATCAGATTCAGAGCATGAATGACTAGCCTAGATGGAGCACTCTACAACCAAAGGAGACGATGAGTCTATTTGCTTCATGGGTGAGAGAGTCAAAGGAAGAAGTACAGACAGGGGAAGCCAGGCGGTGCTATACACAAACTTAGCAAACAGATGACACTGCCTATTGATTTTAACTACTTTTCTTTCAAGAGCCAAATTCTGTCCTGGAAAAAGTACAGTCTATTTGCCAAAGATAGAATCTCATCCCATAACTCACTGAATAAGGTTATAGAATGATGCATTTTGGCAAAGGCTGAATCTGCAATATGAAAACATGCCAAGCACTACTGATTTTGATGGGTGTTTGCCTAAAGGGAGAACTGCAACAAAATCTTGCCATTGGCAAGAAGATGCTCACTCCTACTGGAGCCAGTTGGTCAGATATTTCAGGTGCTTAGAAGGGAAATGGTAAGAACAGGAGGGGAAATCTCAGGTTATATGCCCAAAAAAATCCCTTTAACAGAACATCCTTGAAATAGTAACATCTTTGTTGTTGTTTTTCAATTTTGAACTGTTTATTATGGCTACAAATGTATTACTGATCTGGAAATATTTTCTGGGAAAAAATATTTCACAATCTTTCTTGTGTAAGACAATTTAGATGACTCCTTTTTCTTAAGCTGAGATATCAAGTTAGACTTTAATTGCTTTTTTAATAAGTTAAAATATATGTAAAACATAGTAAAGGAAATGACACTACTTCAGACCTTTTCATTTTATGGAAGTTGGCATCCAGATATCTTGGTATGTGATACATCAGGCACGGAAGATTTTTTTCAAAACAAAGGATATGACAGGGAAAATTTGGCTAAGAATCTAGGCTTCAAAAAAATTAATGTATTAAATATTTGTTTAAAATAGATTTTTCTACATTAACTCTTTTACTTTCACATGTTTCATAAAACCTGACTATGAAATGCCCATTGCCATGGAAGGAAAGTAATTTCTTACATTTTAAATATTGAAAACTTCTAGAGAACATATCCTTAAGTTCAAGAGTCTTCAACCAGTAGTTCAGACTCTCTCCACTGGGGAACTCAGAGCCTTACCTGGTATATCTCCAAGGTAGTTTCTGTTGCCACAATCCCTCTCCAACATATTCTCTCTCCTTAGTCAAAACTCCTTATATGAAGGGTGACTTCTAGATGTACTGTATTCAGAGACCCATGGACTCCCTTGTGAGTATAATCCCACATACCCTTCCCTGTGATCTCAAGTGAAATGAAAAGGTGTTGATGTGATCCCTGTGAATTCAACGGATGCTGTTCCCATAGTCCCTGGGAAGTTTTAATGAACAGGGGGAAAAGAAGAAAGGGTAGTGAAGATAAGAAATGGAGTAGGTCCCTACTCTACACTGAAGTTTTTCTCTGATAGCAAGGTAGCACAGTGGAAAGAGCAGGGAATTTTATGGGTTCTCATCCTGACTCTACAACTTAACTGTGTGACATTAGGGAAAGTCACCTGACATCACTAAGCCACAATTTCCTCAACTATAAAGTAAAGGAGTGGAGCTATATGACATCCAATATTCCTTCCAGTTCTAAGTTCTACACTTCTAAATAAAGCATTTTGGGGTCTGCCTGCCCCTAAAGAATCTGATAGTGTAGGGAAGGCTAAGTTTGATCATTCCTTATTTCTTGACTGCTTTTTCATTTCTCTTAAAAAGTCAAAGGCACAAATATTGTCCATGTAGCCCTCCTGGTGTCAAGACATACAGGAAAGTACAGCTCTCTACTGGACTTCTATTTTGCAATTACAAAGAAGGGGATCTATCTGTCCTATTTGCCTTGCAGTCCTAAATTTAAAGCTATACTGAGGCAAAAGGTCAAAGAGCAAATGAGAGAAAGCCTGCTGCTGTGTTTCACACCTTAATGAAAATGTATAGTCATGTCTTGCAGAATTCAAGTCCAGTCTCTTAGAATCATGGTTCACATTCGATGACAATAAGTTTCTTGCCTTTCTACTACTTATGTGTATCTTGGGTATCTGTAATGAACAAGGGTGGGAAAAGCCTTCAACTTGACAGCCCTTCATTGCTACTACCCTGGGCAAACTCAGTTTTCTAGCATATACCTAAAGGAACTCAAACATTCAGAAAATAATAATACTATACCACTGGATCCATACATAGATCCTTCCCACCCAAGATCACAGTCTTTTAACCAGCTCTTTCCTGAAGCTATCTCTTTTTCTACCAGTAGGTGAAATAGTATCAGATTCTCCTACTCCAGGAGTTGGGTCAGCCAAAGAAGAATGACAGTATGTCACTTAGTGGTCCTCATGAGCCCTCGGGGATTAAGCTTCAAATTAGAATTCTGATAACTCTAGAGGTCTGAGGCTGCCAATAATTGTGCCCTTCCAATCTTGTAGATAGGTGAGCAGTCAGCAGCACTGAGCAAAAGAAGGTAATCAATGCTTATGCAGTGATACAATTAAGCAGGAGAGATAATCCTCAGAAAATAGCCTGGGGGATGGAGCCAAGATGGCAGCATAGAAGCAGGAAAATTCCATGAGGTACCCCCACAATCACCTCAAATACCTATAAAATATGACTCTAAACAAATTTTAGACCTACAGAACCCACAAAGTGACAAAGAGAAACAAATCTCCCACTGAAGGTAGCCCAGCAGGCCTACGGGAAGGGTCCATCACAGTGCACTGGGAGCAGAGCACAGTCCCCTGTGAGCCATGGTTTTGACCTCAGGGTAGCCCTGACCAGCAGCTACTGGAGCAGACTTCAGGAGAGTGAATCACCAGCAGCTGTGGCAATTTTCAGCCTTAACAACCCACAAACAACAAAGAGCAAGTAAAAAGTCAGTATGGAACTCTGTTGGAAGTGGGTGGTAAAGGAAGATCACTGTCTGGTCTGGCCCCTGCCCCCAGTGTGAGAAGTGGCAAAGGCACCCACACGGCTGCTTCCAGAGTTCCTGGCCTGCAGATCTTCAGGGGAACAAGTAACCATTCAGAGGGTAATCACTCTGGCTTTAACCTACTTGGATATGGATCACTGTCTTAGGTGGAAGTCTTGGG
>CM053592.1:114020882-114061570 GCA_028646515.1 Pseudochirops corinnae | reverse complement strand
GGGGGAAGGGAATGGGGGGGGGTGATAGAAGGGAGGGCAGATTGAGGAAGAGAGTAGTTAGAAGCAAACACTTTTAAAAAGGGACAAGGTGAAAGTAGAAAATAGAATAAGTGGGGGGCAGGAAATATAGCTAGTCTTTTACAATATAACTACAATGGAAACATGTTGTGTAACTACACATGTACAACCTATGTTGAATTGCTTGTCTTCCTGGGGGGGGAGGGGAGTGAAGGTGAGGAGGGAAGAAGGGAAAAACTCTTGAACTCAAAGTTTCCAAAAACAAATGTTAATTCATGTTACATGCAACTGGGAAATAAGATATACAGGCATTAGGGTATAGAAATCCATCTTGCCCTAGTAGAAAGTTGGGGGGGGGATGATAGGGGAGGATATAAGAGAGAACAGATTGGGGGAAGGAGTATTCAGTAGGCTCACTATTTTGGGATAGGGGTAGGGGTGAGATGGGGAGAAAAATTTGTAACTCAAAATCTTGTGGAAATGAATGTTGAAAACTAAAACTAAGTAAATAAAAAAAGAATGGTGGCTCTGTGGAAGGGGTAGAAGAAAGATATGGGAAAAATTTAGGAGGCAAAAAAAACAAATGTTGATAAAAAAATTTTTTTTTGCTTTTTTGGGGGGGCAGGGCAATTGGGGTTAAGTGACTTACCCAAGGTCACAAGGCTAGTATGTGTTAAGTGTCTGAGGTCACATTTGAACTCAGGTCCTCCTGAATCCAGGACTGGTGCTCTATTCACTGTACCACCTGGCCACCCCCAAAATTATTTTTTAAAAAACTTCTAAGCAGGTGCTAGCAGACTCTCTAAAGGTCATCTGGTTTGTAACTTAAGATTTTGCCTTTTCCTTCTTAGTAACTCTTTTGTCATTATTGTTTTTTCAATCATGAATAAGACAAACAGAAAGATATTACTCATACGATTTGGAATAATGCTGAGACCAACAAAATGATTAACACCCAGTTATTACTACTATAGAATCCTATATGATAAGACAGAGTCTGTCCCCCTCTCCTGTTTCCTAGAATATGATATTGAACTTTTGCATCAATAAAAATTGTAACAGGTTATCCTTTTCAAAGAAACAGGGATTAATTTTAAAATATGATTCCTGAAGCAAGTTCTTAATGAGAATAATAAGTTTTTGAAGAATAATTCAATTCATGTTCTGTTACATGTCATTGTTGATCTGTCAGGCACAGAACAAGTCCCTACTGCCTTCGAAGAAAAATCTGTCTGTACCATCAGTGTTGTGAAAGGAATGACAATGGGATAAGATGCTAATTGTGTTTTGAAACATTATGTGAACATCAGAATATTATCTAAATTTCTCTTTTCAAACTATAGCACTCCAGGTCACACAGCCTCATCACATCTCACCAACTACATTGGCACTCTTATCTTAGTGTTTCTCATCTGATTGACCTCACAACAAAAAGTTCAGATGTCTTCTTCTGATTGTTCTATTTGACTGAACTGAAAGCATTTCAGATCCCTTGTGCTTACTACTACAATGACAGACTAGTCAGTCAACACATTCATTAGTGCTTAATGTGCAGAGAAATTTGTAGAAGATACTCATGGTACAGAAATTCTTTAATTCATCTTCAAGGAGGTTATAATCTTTTTATCCAAAAGCACTTTGACACAGAAGCTGTCATCAAATGCTAATCAAAGAAGGGTATACTGAGTACCTAAGAGCTGAAGAAGTACCAAATATTCCAGCTCAAACAGTACTGAAATATAATCAGATGAGACATAAATTCAACATTTACTCCCCTTTTCTAATGTTTTATGGAATGAACTCTGCTGGTCAAGCCATTAGTGAGTCATCACAGAGATATTAATGAATAAGTGTATTTGAAGCAATCTAAATTATTGTGGGGTTAAAGTTACCTGGAATAACTACAGAATAAGTTCTCATCAGGGACCTCACTAGTTTATCTATTTCCAGAAAGTTGACCTGGTATAATGTAGTAGCATTATACCAGGTCAACTCTCTGAAGATAGATAAACTACTTTAGTTTCTTCTCTGCCCCAACTCCACACAAACACACACCTTGTTCTTCCCTGTTTTGATTTCTCTTCTAAGAAAATACACAGTAACTTGAGCTGAATTCCCCAACAAAGTCTTTGGATGTCTCTAAAGAGTTAATGAGCTAAGCTAATAACTTATATAGATAATAACAAGCACTGTGAGGATGAATGTAGGACCTTTAATTTCTTCAGTGAGAGTGTCCATGCACGCCCTCTACAACTTACTTGATGATCTTTGAAAATGGCAATGTCTGAAAAATGGATTACACTAAAGTCAACCGGCTTTTGAGCCTCTCTAAACTTAGACATCCTAGTCCTTAAAAGGCATACATTTCACCACCCGACCTGTATTCAAGTAGTCTCTAGCTTAATAGGACTCTGCCAGAGTGTGTGTTCTGCAGACATAGCCTCATTAGAATCCAGATTTAGCTCCATGCTGTGAAGAATTATAAGCCTGTTGTGGGAAGAAAGGGGAAATAGAACCTATTAAAAATTAGCTTTCTGGAGCCAGGCTAACAGTACAGTTTCCCAAGGAGGCCAGGATCACAATTTCAATGCTCAGAGCTACAATCTAGGTCAGCAATTCAGGGATGCCCAAGAGCATCAATTTAGCCCCAAGCACAAGCCAGCAGCACCCTAACAGCCAGGACCACAGATTAAGCTATCGTATCTCCCAGACAGGCCACCAACTATGGTGCCCAAGAAGATCACTAGAGAAATTAGTAAATAAAACAAGATAAAGAATTACTATGATGCCAGAGATACCTAAGACACTAACCCAGAAGAGAAGAATAACTCTAAAATACAACCAAAACTTCAAAGAAAAACACAGCTTGCCCGCAAGATCAATTAGAATTCCTAGAAAAATATGATTTAAAAGATTTTTAAGTTTAAAATATTATAGATGAAATGAACAAAAAAGAAAGAAATGGAAAAGAAATGAGAGCTATGGAAGAAGCAATTGGAAAGAGAATTAACACCTTACCATAAGAGGTACCACCTTACCAGGTTAACAAACTCCTTGAAAATTAGAATAAATGAACCAAATAGAAGCTAGTGATATGACAAGAAGATACATTAAAAATAAAGGCAAAAGCTAAAAATAGAAAAAAATATAAGGTGTCTCATGTAGAAAAGAACTGACCTGGAAAGAAAATAGAGAGATAATTTAAGAATCTACCTGAAAGTCATGACCATAAAAGTCATCTAGATCTCCTACGTCAAGAAATCATTAAAAAAAAATCAGCCCAGATATATTAGAACCAAAGGAGAAATAGAAATGGAAAAATATCCATCAGCCACCTCCTAAAAGAAACCCTAAAATGAAAACTCCCATCAATATCATAGTCAAATTCAGAGTTTCCTACAAGCAGCCAAAAAAAAAAAAAGGAAAGGAAAGGAAAAAAACAAGAATTCAAATAGCAAGTTACTGGTAAGCATCACACAAGATTTAGCAGCTACCACCATAAAGAACAGGTAGTATGGAATATGATATTCTTTTTTTTTTTTTGCTTTTTGGAGGGGTGAATATGATATTCCAAAGAACAAAAGGCATGGCCTTACAATCAACAATAGCAGTAAAATTCAATATAATCCCAGCAAAATTAATTTAATTATAATCCTCAAGAAGGAAATGGATCTTTAATGAAATACACGACTTCAAAACATTTCTAATGAAAATATCGGGACTGATTTAGGGTTCCCAATGACAAGGAACCCACTAGCTTCCAATTTTCATTCAATTTTTGGGGAACTATAACTGTGAGGATTTTTTTCTTATATATCAAGTCCAAATTTGCCTCTTGGGAACCCTTTCCCTTCCTCCTAGTGTTGCCCTCTGGGGCCAAGAAAAAAACTGTGATATATCTGTAATGTAATGTAATCAGTCTTTCAAATATTTGTTTTTCTAATCTTTAGCAACACTTTTTAGGTCCTTCCTGGCAGTATCATTTGTCCTCAAATGAACTATCAAAAGACCACAGCAGTTGCCAAGTTCAAGAATTCTCTCAGAAGACTTACTAGGATCCAGTAAAATGGTGTGCTTTAATTCCTTGCACAAATTATTTGGATAATTATGTCCTTTTCATATTGCCTACATATATCACTGTAGAAATATATTAATTATGGGTAAGCACTAAAATCTCATCTTATATAATCATGGCTAATTTTTTCCCTAATTTTTAAGCAAATATAATTACTCATTTGGCCTTTCTTTTTTTTGTCTTAATCTGTGATTTTATTCTATATAGGGAGATATCTGTGAGGAAGTCTCCTCTCTCACTACAGATCTACAATTCACATGCTTAGAAAGCTGCCTTGGATGTTGAGAAAGTAAGATTTGCCACAGGTCAAACAACCAGTATATGTCAAATGTGGGACTTAAATCCAGGTCTTCCTGGCTCAGAACTCAATGGTCTATTAACTACATCATACTTCTTTTAGGACATGTCCTAACAAACCATTCCTAAAGTACTGAACAGTATTAGAGAAAAGAACTGTAAAACACATCAATATGGGTAGCATGGTACAGTTGTGTGTGTGGTTTGTCCTTTGTTCTTGAAGAGGACCCTGACAACAGGGAGATGATGATGTGACTTGCAATTGACTTTGATTTGAGGGAGGGAGAGCTATGCAAAGTCACCAGCCTATGGCTCAGGATGCAGTGGGAGATCTTGGCCTTTTTTTTTGCTTTTTTTGCTTTTTGGAGGCAGGAGGGCAGGACAATTGGGGTTAAGTGACTTGCCCAAAGTCACAGGGCTAGTAAGTGTTAAGTGTCTGAGGCCAGATTTGAACTCAGGTCCTCCTGACTCCAGGGCCAGTGCTTTATTCATTGAGCCACCTAGCTGCCCCTGACCTTGGCCTTTTTAAGCTAAGGTTTTTTCAAGTTCTCACTTTGAGTGAGTCAACACCCATTCAATGAATAGGCCTCTTTAAGGAGTGAGTCAAGGGATGGCCCCTTTAATGAAAAAAAAAAATCAAACAGGGAGGGGAAGACCCTTGGAATTGCTGGTCAAAAGAGAAACAGTTACTATTTATATACACTTTGAGCCAGGAGGACACCAAAAAATAATCATTAAGTAGTGCTTGGGCAAGGACCTACTGTTGTCCAATCCATGAAATCCAGAGTGAGTTGGGTTTAAGGATTGGTCTTTGAGATAGAAATCTAGCCAGTAAGCCCCAAATTAAATAGGTAGCTTTTGGGCATCAAAATTTACCTTCCTTTGGGCAGAACTGCCATTTCCAGTCATCCTGATCAATATCTTGCCACTGGACCCAGATGGCTCTGAGGGACAAAATGAGCCTTGTGACTCTGCATAGCCCTCCCTCACTCAAATCAAAGTCAGTTGCAAGTCATGTCATCATCTCCCTGAAGCATGGTGTAGTAGAAAGCAATGGATGTGGAGTCAGAAGACTTGGATTTGAGTTCTGGTTAGCTCTCCCACAAACTAGATTTGTGACTACCTTTGTTGGCGGTGTTATTTTCCAGGGGAGTACACATTGATAATGAAGTTGACACATGCATTGCCAGAGCTAGCTTAGTGTTTGGGAGGCCCCAAAGGAAAGTGTGGGAGAGAAAAGGAATTATATTGACTTCCAAACTGAAGGTCTACAGAGCTATTGTGCTGACCTCATTGTTGTATGCCTCCAAAACCTGGACAGTCTACCAGCACCAAGCCAGGAAACTGAATTACTTCCATTTGAATTGTCTTAAGATTCTGAAGATCACCTGGCACGATGAGGTACCAGACACTGAGGTTCTTTCCTGAACTAAACCTCCAAGCATTTAAAATCAACTTCAGATTGTGCAACTCTGATGGACTGGCCACGTTGGTCGAATGCAAAATATATGCTTGCCAAAAAGACTATTTTATGAAGAACTCACACAGGGCAAACATTCACATGGTGGTCAGAAGAAGCAATACAAGGACACTCTCAAGGTCTCTCTCAAGAACTTTGGAATTGTTTGTGTGACGTGGGGGACACTAGCACAGGACTACTCAGTATTGCATGCTCATGTCAGAGAAGGTGTTATGCTCTATAAGCAAGGCAGAATTGAAACAGCTCTAAGGAAACACATGATGTGCAAATTTAGAGTATCCACTCCAAACGGTCACACAAACTATCTATACCTGACATGTGGTAGAGCATTCTTAGCTTGTATTGCTCTGATCAGTCACAGTCCGACTAATTGAAACTTCACTTTAGCAAAGTGTTGTCATTTTGGTCCTCTTTGAGAACCAGGTTTGTGACGCTGAACAAATCACTTCACTTCTCTTCATATGTAAAATAAGGTTGGACTAAATGAGCTCTTCCAGTACTGTGATTCTCTAATAAGAATAGGGATGGGTCTATAATTTTACTGGTATAACAATTCCTTAGTAAGGAAACTCCTAAGAATTCCGGATGGTAATTTCTCTGCAATTTAGGGTCTTGAGAGTTGCCAAAAGCACTGAGAATTTATGTAGCTTACTGAGCATCACATGGTCAGCATGTAAGAGGTAGAACTGAAACCCAGATCTTTCAAGCTCCATCAAGCTAGTATCTACTAGTAGGATACTAAGATACTAGGTTTCCAGACTGACCATTATACTACAGAGACTCTAAGCATATCTTTTGAAAACAGGAAATTCCACAGGCCATCAGCTTCCTCCTTCTTCCTAGATATTTCTGCTCTTTACCTACCAAACCTTTTTAAACTTTGTATTTACTTATCTATGTGCACGTTCTCTCCGGAGAAGAAAATAAGTTCCTTGAGGACAGGAACCATTTTATTTTTGTCTTCATATTCTTGGAGCCTGGCACAGGACCTTGAGCATGACAGGCATTTCAATAAATATTTGCTAAATTGCTATAATTTCTAAGAAAGAATATGGATAGAGTAAAATTTCCACTATTGTTGCTTATCAATAAGATTAGGTGCTTTATTCTAAATATGAAGTAGATAGAGAGCTGTTCAAATGTCACTAACTCAAAAACAGATAAGGAAATGGGGGAGAAAATTCCTTTTAAGAGGATTTTTGGGGTTTGGTTTTTTTTTTAGGACTTTCAAGTAGAGCAAAGCAAAACTTCAGGTTTCACTTTTTTTCCAATATGGGATTGGTGTACCAGTGTTACTATTTTATTCACATTCTTATGGGTACCCTCTAATAATAAAATTTGCAGTGTAGGTAAGTTCTTTGATATATTCAGATAGTGTATGATTCATAGTAGGTGCTTAATACTTGTCAAATTAAATCAAATGAATCTGCCTACTAGGTCCAAAATGCCAACACAGTGTTTCTTCTTTGATGAACATAAACAAATAGGAAAGGGGTAAATGTTTAAATGTACATAGGAAACATTTTTTCCTGATGTATTATTCATTATAGTCTTTGCAACATTGGGCTATGAATTTTTTTTAATCTTTTCAAAATTAGCAGTAGATGTAATTCCCTTAGGGAAGTACTGAAAATACCTTGCTCTACATATGGCTTTCTCATCATTTTACTGCAGGTACACCTATTCTAAGATTACTTGCCAAAACAATTTATGCAATGGCAATGAACGGAAAATGGAGATATGGTAGGCCATATGTGCATATGGTATATTTTTTCTTTTCAATGTACCAACTGAACTTTCTATGTTCTTGCCACTAGAGATGGATGTTTTCTTATTCTAAGAGCATATTTTCTGCATATAGTAGCTATTAAACTAGAATGCATAAATTTCAACTTATGGTATGTTCACAGTTATTGTTCCCATTATTTCTTTTGCTCCTACTCCTACTATAATCATAAGGATAGTTTTCCAAAACTGAAGTTTATCTCTATGTCTTGTTTTATTTTTCTTAAAGCTTTTGTTGAGATATAAGTACTTCTTTGATAAATTTTTTATCTTTACTAATTTTTTCATTGAAATGTTTAATGATCACTCCCAGAACCCCAAAGAAAAAGAAAGGGTACAAGCATTTGTCTTAGAAAAATGGAAGGAGTTTTTTATTATAAGAATTAGCTTATAACAAAACTATAGGCTTTATTTTGTTTTTATCTTGTTTAATGTTCTTACAGACAAGAAAGTGGAGATATAGTAAATATAACAATAATTTTATCAATATAGATACAGTCTAAAGAACTATAGCCCATAAATGAACTTTTGGTAAACTTTATCTCTACCATAAGTTAAAGAAAATACTTCCACCACCACCACCACTCCTCATCAAAACCTAATAGGATTTAGCATTTGGTATGGCATTTATCTTGTGCAGTCAGAAGAGGAGTAACCTGGCACTTGAATATATAAGCAAAAAAAAAATTTTAAATATTATTAAAAATCTTTGTGGCAAATATAGGTATGGTATAGTGAATATACAAAGCAATTTTCATTGATAAGGTACAACAGTTCATAAAAACTGAGTAATGTGGTCCACAAAATTCTTAAACATTCAGATAACTAAAAAAGAAAATACAGTTCTATAAAATGGGACAAGCTGTAATTAACACTGAAATAATACTGGATTCTGTCAACAATCTAACTTTTAATGATAAAATTACTGTACTAGGCATACTGGACATTCATAAACTCACAATTACCAAGACTAGTCTGAACATTGCATAAAGATAAGAGAAATATAAGTAGAATTAATCATGTGGGGATGACAAGATGTCCTTTAAGGACCCTTCCAGTTTAAATCTATGAACCTGTATAAAATTATCTTTGACTACTTCCTTAAGTACTAAAATGACTAAACTACATTTTAGACTATATTACTTAATAAAAAGTGTAGTTGTTGGGAAGAAGAGAGTCTTCGTTAAATTTAAATGGTTTTTTTTTCATTCTAATTGTATGCTTCAGTATTTCAAGGATCTGTGATCTTGTTAATACAAAAAAAGAGGTATTAGATACCACAAAGTATTATAGATATACTATGCTTCATTTCAACATTTTAAGGATCTAGTATTCTCTGGGTATAGGTTATCCCTCCATGTATCCATACAAACTGTAACTCCTCTACACTCTATGGTCTTTCTGAGTTGATGTTACTTTAGCAGTCAATGGTCTTTGGAAAGCAGCCATCAGTCCGTCATTAGACCCATACTCAAAAGCCCCTTCCAGCTTTGTAGCCAGAGTTTGCACTTTGTGTGTATACGTTTTGAGAACACATAGCTACCATATTTTCAAAACAGTATTTAAGTGTAGGGTGCTAATAAGGTTTCAATATAGTCAGAAATTCAATACCTATAGATTATAA
Source organism: Pseudochirops corinnae (assembly GCA_028646515.1). Classification (NCBI taxonomy): domain Eukaryota; kingdom Metazoa; phylum Chordata; class Mammalia; order Diprotodontia; family Pseudocheiridae; genus Pseudochirops; species Pseudochirops corinnae. Next base: position 114,052,291 of record CM053592.1, on the reverse strand, counting down.
ATTTTCTCTGTCATACTATAAAATGTCTCAAAGGGTGTTTATAGCTATTTTCATTAATAGTTTTCAAAATATTATACATTTAAGTTTATGATCCCAATATGTAAGTTGAAATACAAGGTTAAGGGATTCCCAGTGTTATCATATCCTTCATTAAACCCAATCAATTTTGGTCCTACCTCTACACAGCAAGAGACAAACTATGGAAAAAATTAAATAGTTCATCAGGGTCATTACAAAATTCTTTTCGTAATCCATATCCACTGATACAATGTTTATCCGTTTGCTATAACATACCATAGGCCAGGCGACCCCACCCTGTGTTAAACCTCTATTCTCTGAATTTCTATGACATTTGTCATCTTTAGCATAATATCTTAGAACTGAAACAATCTGGGAGGTTATCTAGCCTACTTGCCTCATTTGGCAGAAGTGGAAACTGAGGCCCTGAGAAGAACCAAGGTTTTCTGGCTACCAAGTCAATAAATTTTTCCTCAATCATTTGTATTTAATTGTATAGTGATTTTTACAATACATATAACTCTTGTGTGAGCATCAGTGGTCACCTCTACTAAATTATAAGCTCCTAGAGGGTAGGATCAGTCTTATTTTCCCTTTGAATAACCTTCAACAGTTCACATACAAAAAGCTCAATAAATGTCTGTTGCATGTAGGAATGCTGCAATTCCAGTTTGCTCTATTTCTGACTATAAATTTAAAGACAATCAATCAGTAAATATTTATTAAGAGCCTCTTATATGCCAGGCTCTGTGCTAAACATTGGAAATACAACGAAATGCAAGCTCGTCCTGCTCTCAAGGAGCTTACAATCCAATGGGAGAGACAACATGCAGACAAATATATACAAAGCCAGCTCTATACAGGATAAATGGGAAATAAATAATGGGGGAGGGGGGAGGATTAAGAGGATAATATAAAGGCATATAAAGAGGTCCTGAGGCTAAGAATTAGGAGAATTTCTTTTTTTTTTTCAGCAGTTTTTGCTTTCATAGATAATTATACATAGTCAATCCCAAACACTAATGCCCAAAGAGTAATGACTGAATTAAACATACAATACCTTGTATTCTCCCCTAAAGTTTTCTTGCTGCTGATGCTTCTATAATGCTTGTTACCCTAACCCTCCCATTAAAATATGTTTACTTTGCTGCACACAATAGAAATGTCCTAGGCCAAACAACTATATAGATAAGTAGCATCAATTGCTCTAATTGGCATTGGCAGTCATCATTCAAAGACATTTCATCCACTTTTTGAATTTTATACAGTGAATCATTCTTTTACATTGTTATTAACATATTCAAACAAAGTAGGCAGAAAATTCCTATTTGTATATAATTTTCTACATCTTATTTACTTTACTTCCCTATATATCCTGCAATAACAGCAAGAGACCCTTAGATCAAAATATGTGTTTATATTTTTCATGTCCAAGGAAAACACAAAGCCCAAAAACCTGGAGAGGATAGATAAATTTAAATTGATAACAGTACTTTTATTCATGTAAGAATTGATGTTATTGTCCCTAGAATGTAGTAAGCTTTTATTAAAAGAGGGTGGGAATAAAAATATGAGCAATTTCCTATCTTCTAAATCAGGTCTATCTAAATAGGGTTGGCCTCATTGTTTGTATCAAAATATGTTATCAGAACAAGCACATTAATATTCGGATCTATACTGAAAAAAACTAAACATAAATGATTTCCATTATTGACACTGCTGTTCTCTCCTGTTGTGAAGAGTAGCATCCTCTAATCACTTTAGTCACAACAATGTCTATATTTCAGTCATAAATTATGTGATTTAAATAAAAAATTCTTTGAAAATCAGTGAGTGAGCTTTGAGAAATCATGGAAATCAGGAAAGGTATCTCAGTATTAGAGAAGGTTAAATGTTCTGCTGTAAAATGAATGGAGAGAATGAAAACTTTAGATGAGTAAATTTTACATTGATTCCTGGAAAAAATACAGAATGTATTGTTAAAGAGATGGTTAGTGAAGATCTAGAAAAAGAAGCAACACGGAATATGAATTCATCAAAAATAGATATTGACAGACCAAACTCATTTTCTCTTTTGACAAAGTTATTAAACTGATAGAACTGTTCTAAACAGATTTTGCCTAGATCTCAGCAAAATATTTGACAAAATTTCTTATACTATTGTTGGGAAGAAAAAGGAGATGTTAGTGAGATAATAAGTAGATTTAAAACTAATTGAATTACCTGGACCTAAAAAAATAATTATTAGTGGCTTGGTGTCAACTCGAAAGGAAATCTCTAGCACAGTATCTATATTATCCTTTGGGCAAAGGGCTCTGCTTCCTAATGTAACCCTGTGTCGGTGACTTCCATCTCACACAAAGAGTACAAGTATACTTTAAGGAACATCTTACTTCACTTAATCACTACTCTATTCAGATAATCTGGGAACTTTTGTTTCTGATATCCTACCACAGAACATAATCACCAATTCCCCTAACATCCACATAGGTTCACAAGGCTCAAAGCATGAACAGTTTATTTATAGGTCAGGAAAACAAATACAATCTATCTGAGAGCCCTTAGAGAATAATAACACCTATAAGGGAAAACTTTTCCCCCATCATTTGAGAAAGAGATTTTTAATCCTCACTATATTCATTATTTTCTTTAGTTTAACATTAAAATGAGTTTGTGTTCTAGACCCCATGCCAAGTGATACAGCTTTTTCAAAGACTCCAAAACAAGGGATCTATGCCCTTCTCTATCTTGAATAACAGAGAATTGATGTGAGTTTAAAAACATTGCATCCTGCATTTAACATATAGTTTTTCCCCTAAAACATCACTGTAATTATATTGAACTAATTATTCTTTTTTTCTTAAATTAAATTTTCTTTGAGTGCTACGACCCAAAAAATCTTATCTGTCAATCTCTTACATGACTTTCAATAACAATGATTTGCATTTATTAAATGTCATTATAAGGAGATGCATTTTGCAATGACCTACCTAGCTCATTCACTGTAAAGTGCTGCTGCTAATAGCAATGTTTTGTGGAAAAGTTACTTAATTCAAACAAAAAAACTGAATAATAATCAGTATCAAAGATAAAAGGGAGAGGAGAGCTATAATGGCAAAAGTTACCTGGAAGACATTATTTAAAGAAACTGTTGGCAGACTATCACTTATATCTGGATGGAGGCGTGATCTCAATGATGCCAGTACTCCCTCTAGTGGTGCAGATAGCATCCATCCATACCTTCTCATCCTGAGTGACTCTTGAACACATCCCCTTCTAAGTCATCCATAGGTAGTACACTCAAGGTACTAGGGACTTTTCTCTAAATTTCCAGATATTCTGTGGAACCAGTGGAGCACAAATAGTCTCGATCAGTTATCCTTTCCCAATCATACATCTTTCTGATAACAGCCTTCTTCTGCTTACGTTTTCATTTGTAGTCCACTTATGCCCACCATGTACACGTCTCCCCAGCCTAAATTTAAGTGACCTGCCATATCCTTCTGATATTTTGGCAGCCCATGACTTACAGACATGCAGCATCATAAGAATGGAGCAGTAATGTGCAAATTAATTGGAACAACATAAAATTAAATTAAATGTATTGACTTATGGAACAAATCTTACAACTTTTTACATGTTGAAATGGATTGAGCTTTCATTGTCTCCTTTTGCTACAGTCATTTGTTCTATACCATTTAGCATTCAACTCACAAAAAATGTTTTATGAAGTCAAACTGTTATCACATTGGATATTAAGCATATCTTTGAAAGACAATTCATTTTTCTGAATCTAGCCCACATGCTGGCAATGGAGTATAAACCAAGCAAGTTCCCAGGCTACTGAAACATGCTAATAGTCCTCTCTTAAATAAGGCCTAATTTTCAATAATGTCTATTATGGTGTAAGTCTGTGTTCCATCTCCATTGAGGAATTTTTCCAATTCTGGAACAATAATAGTAATAATAACAACTAGCATTTATATATATAGCCCTTTATGTTGTGCTAAGCATTTTACAGTTAATATTTCATTTTTTCCTCACTACAATCCTTGGAGGTAGATGCTATTATTACGCCCCTTAATGTCTCAAAAAGGACAAGATTCTCAGGCCAACTGGAAGTTTTAAAAAATTCCCCAAATATTTTCTGGGCAAAGAGATTTAAGATGTAGATGAAATATGCAAATTTTACAGACTTGTGTGGACTTCTGATGAGAGTTGTGGTATAAATATGAATGGAAAAAATCAGTAAAAAGTATTTTTCCAATCTTCAGTACTATTGTCTTTGTATTATTATATTGCTCAAAGCAAATGTTTTTCTTCATAGCAATTGGTTACCTAAGGTTGTATTTTGTTTGATTGGTTTTTACTGATCTCAATGTTCTTCCAAGTCCAAGAATCCAAAACTGCATTGTAAAAGAATCAATAACAATTCCTCTAGCTTTTAGGACTCTGAAAGTTTTACTTCTTTTATAAGAATGAAATAGGTTGCTTATAGAATTCATTTGTCAATTCTTTGCATTGATTTTCATTTTTGACTGAATTATCCCTTGTGTTTAACATAACTGATACTGTCTTGTTGTGGGATTGAAAGATTCTTGAAATAGTTTACTTCTCCCATCAAATAACTGCTGCAACATCTCTAACGGTCATGGAAGTGTGCTCTTTAAGAAAACTAACTTTTGCACTTTTGTTTGATGTAATATACATTCTTAAAACTACAGAATTTAAAATGCAACATCAGAAGGTAATGAAATATATATCTATTACATGAAATTTAGCACACAACTAGCAGAAAATTAAGTGAATAGGCGGTAACCAGCTCAACATGATTTCATTTGTTCAAAGTCAATTGTTCTGGGTCAGCCTGGGTCAGCAGGATCAAATATATAGGACTTGAGGAAATATTTAAGGTTTAAAGTTTGGGGGCTGCATATACATAGCAGACAGTGAAGGATTTTTTTTTTTTTGCAAATATATGATTTCCTTTACACCTCACTTATGCATGACGCCAACTGAATCAATTCCCATTTCTAACAAGTATTGGCTGTGTGACCTTGAGCAAATCACTTGACCTCTCAGTAACCCCAAGCAGATCTCTAAAACAATAAATTGCAGAGCAGGTACCAGTATGTACTGGTAAAGGAAATTTCCTCAGTGGAAGTTCTCTATACCAATAAAAGCAAAGATCTTGTAGAAAGAAAGAGAGAAATATACGTAAGAAAACAGATTCACTTATAGGTATACATACATACATACATACACACTACTTTTAGACTAAAAATATTTTTATATATTTTTACACATGTAATGGGCATTACATATTATGATGTACATTAAATATCTCATGTATACAATTTGCATATAATACAAATAATAAATTTACATATATAATGTGAGCCATTTATATTTTATGCATATATATAATATGAATGTTGGTTTAACCCTAGCAATATTTTTTAATTCAATGTATTCATAGTACCCTTTTCCTTAGTAGCTTTACTTTAGATTGTCCATGTGACATAGATGGAATAATAAAATTTACACCTATCTAATTTAGACTGGTAGGGAGAGAAATTAAATAATTCAGGACAAAATAGTCTACTTTGTAATATCATTTTTTCATTTTTACTTTATGGAATAAAAGAATCATTTCCATAAAATAATACAATAAAAAGAATGATTGCACATGAAATTGCAAATCTGTGCATGACTTATTATTCCTTTCAAATATACAACAAAATTATAATATACATTTCCTTTTTTTCTCTCCTCCCCACCTCCCTAAATGGCTACCATTAGACACAAGTAAGGGTCCATATATGTGTGTATATGCCTATATGCACATACATATTCACACATACATGCATGCATGTGCATATATACATATACACATGTGTATAAACATGTGTATGTGTATATATGTTAAATTGTTCTATATATCTATTTATCAGTTCTTTCTCTGGATTCAGATGGAGTCTTTCTTCATATGTCCTTTACAGTTAATTTGAGTATTTATAATAGTCAAAATAACTTATGCATTCAGTCATTCTTAAAACAATATTGCTGTTATTGTGTTGTTAGCTCTGCTCATTTTGCTCTTCATTATTTCATGCATCTTTCCATATTTTTCTAAAAAATTTTTCTAAAATTCCATATTTTCTAAAATCACTGAGCTCATCCTGTCTTACAGCACAGTAGTATTCCATCACAATCATATACCACAACTCATTGAGACATTCCCCAATTGATGGGCATCCCTGGAATTTCCAGGTCTATGCCACCACAAAGAGAGCTGCTACAAACATTTTTGAACACATTAAGTTCCTTTCCTTTTTCCGTAATCATCTCTGGAAACAGACCAACTAGTGGTTTTGCTGGGTCCAAGGGTACAGGTAGTTTGGGTACAATTCCAGATTGCTCTCCAAAATGGTTGGATCAGTTCACAATTCTATCTACAATAAATTAGTGTCCCATTATTTTCCATATCCCCTCCAACATCTGTAACTTTTCCCTTCTATTGTTTTAGCCAATCTGGTAGGTATAAAAGGGTATCTTAAAATTGTTTTAATTTGCATTTCCCTAATCAATAATAAATTAGAGCATTTTTTGACATGACTATAAATAGTTTTCACATCTTCACTGGAAAACTTCCTGTTCACATCTTTTGACCATTTATCAACTGGGGAATATCACTTAGTTGCATTATACATTCATATAACAAGTAAATATTATATATTTTTAAAAACCAAGTTGCCCATTTAGAAATGCAAAAATAAAAACTAAAGGAATCTAAAATCTAAAGGTAAAGAAAACCTGTTTCTTTTTTAAACTATAATCAGCATATTTTGTTTATACTGTTCTAATAATAGCATGAGAAGATATATGGACTGACTGAAAAAATACACTAAACAGATTTGGAGGAGGATGAATACAAAGTTAGAACTTCTGAGTCATGAAAACATCAGACAACGATTACACAAAGGTGTAGCTTTTTATTTAAAACTGAGCTGCTATGAATGCTATCATGCTACAGACACCTCGAAATCAACAATCCATGTTGGCAAAATCTTATGCTGACAAATTCTCACATAGACTGAAATTTTTCACTTTATAAACAAGTAAGTGGGAAGTCTTATCATCTAGGTTGCATCACAAGACTGGAAATTGAGAGAGTCAAGTCCTCTAGCAGGCACATATGACCTTGTGTCTGCTTTCCTGTTCCCTCATCTTCCCTGTCTAGATAGCAGGCATTGAAAAATAACAGGAATATAATTATCATAAATATAAATTGAATTGTCCTCCTTAGGCTTGGGAAACACAAGAAACACCATTCTACCTATCTTTTCTAGTTTACGTGCAACTATATCGCTCATTTGCCAAAACAGCCACACTACTGAAGGTATGGATTTAGAGAAGAGCCAATTATATGTGCTAATTGTATTCCTATCATAATGTGGGTTTGAAGAGACTGCTATGGTGGATTTAACATAGCTCTTACCAACCCCCAAATACCTGTGGTGATCTAGGAGTCATTAGGTATAAGCACTCCATGTGAATGTAGGGGTACAAATGTGTGTTCACATTACAAAATCATAAAATTTTGGAGTTATAAGAAACCTCAGAGAATATTATCGCATCTATAACATCTCACAGAAGTTATCATCTGGAATCCACTTAAAGTCCTCTAATGATGTGAAACTCACTATCCCCTGAGGAAGCACATTGTACTGGACTAGCTCTAATTATAGGAAGTCTTTTCCATACAGACACTGATGTGCCACCCATAGTTTCCCATTTCTTCCCTCTAGGTCTAACCAAACCAAAGAGAATGCAATATCTCTGTTATACAGCAGGCCTTCAAGGACTTGAAAACAATACTCACATGCTTGCTGCTAAGTTTTCTCCAGGTTTAAACATCCACAACTCATTTTATAATGTAGTTTCCCGTTCCCTCAGGTCAACCTTTTCTGGATATTTTCCAGTCCACCAATGTTTTTCCTAAAATGGGGCACCCACATGTCTTCTGAAAAATTATTCTTTCTCACCTTCTTTTGGTCAGACTTAGGACCATACTAATGGTATGTGGGTCATTTTGTAGATGACTAAGCAGAAAAGTAGATACATATTTGAAATGGTATTCAAAAGTTTAAAAGGGCAACATCATAGTAGACCAGAAGTCATAAAAACAGGATTCTGGGCTCAACACTGCCACTTACTAACTCACCTTTGACTCTGGCTCAGAATCTTGTCTGGTTTTGGAATTCTTCTACTTGGTCTAGGAATTTGGTGGTGATCTCCATTCTCTTTTTACGGCTTTTTACTCAGGGAGCAAACAAGGCACAGAAGTGGCCAGGGACTAATCTACTCAGGAATTCCAGGGTCTCTTGCACAAGGTTTGATACATTCACCATTGCCCAAAGTTTCTCAATTCTGTATGTTTCTGGACCTCTACACTGTGGAGGAAAGAAGGGCAAGAAGAGGAAAGAAGGGATCATAGATTCAGAGCTACAGGAGACCTTACAGATCACCTAATATCATCTATTCATTTTATATATAAAGAAAAACTGAGGCTCAGAGACATTAAGGGCTTTGCTCAGCATCAGACAAGTAATGAGCAGCTGAATCAAAATCTGAACCCAGGTCCTCTGATTTCAAATCAAGCCTGATTTCCATTGCATCCCCTTATCATTGTGTCATGTCCCAAGTCAGTACTTTTTAGGGACATCAGAATGACCGAAGGTCTCCAAAGAGCAGAAATTTCTCATTCTCTCATTTAGTGACTTCATCAACTATCGTGGATTTATCGTGTCTAGGAAATGACTCCCAAATCTATATAGACAGCTCCAATCCTACATTACCACTTGCCTATTGGACAGTTCACACTACGGACCATACACATCTCAATCTTTTTTTTTTTTGTGCTTTTTTTGTAGTGGGGGAGGGCAGGGAAATTGGGGTTAAGTGACTTGCCCAAGGTTATATGGCATGTGTGTGTGTGTGTGTGTGTGTGTGTGTGTGTGTGTGTAAAGCGTCTGAGGTCGCATTTGAACTCAGGTCCTCCTGACTCCACGGCCAATACTCTATTCACTGCACCACCTAGCTGCCCCCACATCTCAGTCTTAATGTGTCCAAAACAGAGTTCATTTAATTTCCAAAAAAAAATTTCCATACTTCTGTAGAGGGCACCACTAGCCTTCTAGTCTCTCAGGCTCTCAACCTTGGAATTTTCCATGTATAGAATCAGTTGTTAGATTTTATCATTTTTACATATACACACTCTCTCTACAATACTGTCTCCCCTGATAGAATGTAAGCTCATAAAGAAGAAACTGTTTCATTTTTGTCTGTCTTCAGATACACACAGTGCCTGTAACATAGAAAGCACTTAATAAATGCCTGATCCACTCTCACATTCAGACCAGAAAAGGGTAAATTTACTTCCAGACTTATCAACGTGAAATGTGTCTCTTAGAACACTTAGACTACTTACTCTCAGACAGACATACAATTTGTCAATGCATTCTCAATACAAGGGTCCAAAGAAAAAGAAATGTTAACAAGACAAACCATTCTCCTTCCGGTGAGACAGGGTCTTGGGATCCACAAATTGACAAAGCAAAGAAAGTTTAGAGATTCATAGAATTCAGAGATTAGAGAGCATCCAGTAGGCAACGGTTCATAGTTAGGGGCTTTTTTAAAGCTGTTTCTGAAGGTGTAAGATTTCTGAGACATCTATCAAGATCTTTGGTAAGAAGAAATACAGTAACCTTGAATAAGTCACTTAACCCCTGACTGCCTGAAAAAAAAAATACAGTAGCAACCTATATTTGATCACTTAACGCTATCATTTTGGTAAGTGATAGACCATTCAATGTGACCTAAAAAAAATGTAAATCCCTAAAGTAACTGTCACTCAGGAAATTCTTGAATTCTATAGAATTGGCTCATATATTCCAAATCATATGAAAACCTGACTGATTTTGTATACTCAGTAGTCTTAAGTATGTGCATGATGCTAACTACATATTATGCAGCCAATATCAATTATTTTTATGTATCACATACTACAGAACATAATTAATTTTATTTAAATGGTCAAGCTATTTTTGTTTAAGTACTCCAGAAGGGACAGATCCTCTAAGTTCCCTTCTACTTCTAAGATCTAATAATACTACATCATCCAGGTTAGTGCCCAGACTGTCTGGTGAGAAGAGGCTTTCAAGTAACCTAGTGGTTCTTAGGCACTCAATTCTACCAGCTTTTTCCTGTGCTTTTCCCTCTGTATTCTTCTCACACAATGTTCCTTTCTTCAGATATTTTAAATCCCTCAGGTTTGTGTAGGGCAATGTCTGAGGTGACCTTTCTTTCCTGGAGGTGCCAGCTTAGAGACTGGGTGACAGAATGTAAAATCCTTAAGGACAGGAACTCTTTTTACTTTGTTTTTTGTATTCCCAGCGTAGAGGACAATGGCAGGCACACAGTAGGGGCTTAATAATGCTTTTTGAATTGACCTAAATTAAATTGCCCTCAGAATCCTTGACAGTCACACTTCAGTACCAGGGAAACATTGGTATATTTCTTCGATATTCCCTGGGCTAGCACTAGCCACCTCCAATTTATGTACTCTTCAGTCCTCAGGTTTCCAGGGTCCTCATGCTACAGCAGGTCCTTCCTAAAATGAATGAACTGAATTAACTCATCTAAGGTTCAAGCTACTTAATGCACTAACCTTCCTAGAAATAACTACATTTTAAGGACTGTATCTCCAATACATGGCAGCACTATTTGGGGAGGGGGTTAGGAGTGTTTATAAGTACTCCTGAAATCACACTATGGAGTCAGTGGTTAGTCAGCTCATGATATTAGTTAGGTTGTGTTTGCAATTAGTTCTTCTGAACTTAGCCTCACTGACTGTGTGTATGGAATTCATTCCTTTGCCCTTTATCTGCAGTGACATTGGCTAATGCTAAACTGTGGCCTGTCTGGGACAGTTAATTAGGTTATGGAAGCTGCCAAAACCTCAAAGTCATAATAAGAAAATGCAGCACATTGAGACCAGTTAAGATGTAGAAGACAAAAAAAAGGGGGGGGGGGAAGGGGACAGAGAAAATGCAGAAATTTAATTCTTAATGCCTCCAAGTCCTTTGATGAATACACTGGAAATGAGATTTTGTGTCTGAATCTCCTAAAAACAGTATTGTCAAATTAAGTTCAACTATCCTTTTTTGATCCTCACTATGTAAAAGTTTGAGTGGGCTGTGGAATCTGCCTGTGCAGTTACATTATTAACCTTCTGGGCTTCTCCCAAGTTCATGACAGAGTGATTCCAATTCATTCAGAGATATTATCCATAGGAGCAATGGTATTAGGACAGAAAGTGTGAAACGGCATAGTTAATTAATATAACATTTTTGCAAGTTCAAAATTACTTAGTTTGAATTTAGAGAGAAATGCATCAAAGGAGAAAGAGCTGTCTGCCCCCTGGCTCTAAGGGATGGAAGTGCTGCCCCTGAAGTCCAGCGTTCTCTAAGAAGGAAGCTCCTCAGAGATGGCAATGAGCCCAGAGAAAGCAGCACACCGGTGTCTGCTGTTTCTGAACCATCATCCAGACAAGATAACTAAGTTCAGGGGCAGAAAACTGTCTCCCTACGAGGTCCTCAAAGTAGACAAAGATATTTAAAGTTTTACCTAGTTGACCTTCAAATTGGTGACTTATTGGATATTCTAAGTCTAATCAACTTGTTTTGATTATAAAGTATACTCCCCAACTCTCAAACATTAGTATTTTTTTTCTCTTGGTACCAGTCAGCACCCTCCAGCCTCAGCTCCAGACTTCTGCAAGAAGAAAATAACTCCCCCTGGCAAAAAGTTTAGATCTCCATGCCCTGGGGGTTGGTAGGCCCTTGTACACTGTGTTTGCCCCACCCTCAAAGGGCTGTGAAGCAGTAGCAAAAGCAATTGATTTAGAATTCAGAGAATCCTAGTTCAAATCTATGCTCTGCTACTGAATACTTCTGTGTGGCCTTGAAAAAGTCACTGTAACTTCTCTGTATAAAATAACGTCCCTAAATGAACTCTCAGGTCACTTCCTGATCTACATCCTAGCATCCTAAACTCTAAGTGAGATTGCATTTTCCTTGGCTCTCAAACTTGCTTAAGAATTAGCATTTTTGAAGGGGCAGATGCCAGTGGCAAAAAGTACCCGTTTAAGAGAGACTGAGGGTCTTTCCAGCCTAGTTGGTGATACCTGGCTCTTAGACTATCTGTGTGGTAATGAAATTCATTTTCTTCCTCTATTTAAAAAAAAAGGGATAAAATTTGCACTCTGCTTCAAAGTACTGTTGGAAAGTGCTTTGCAAACGAGCTGTGGTTGTACAATAGAATTACTCAAGGTTCCCCCTCCCCAGACCCCATAAAAAGGCAGAGTTTTGTGGTGTTCTGGAAAGATCATTAAGCCGGTGGTCGGAGAACAAAGAGGAAATCCTGGCTGATAACTACTTAGTTGGATGATCCTGTATAATCACTTAACCACTCTGACCCTCAGTCGTCCCATCTGTAAAATAATGATAACACTATTTTGTAACACCTGCCTCACGGAGTCAGGAGAACATTTGTAAAGCACTAAGCGAAAGCGCGATTCTTTTCCCACTCCTTACCCCACTCGCCTCTCGACCCAATTCCTCACACGTCTGGCTGGATGCCCCGAGATTTCGCCACGCCCACCCTGCCCGCTCCGCCAGACGTCCACGCCCGCGGAGCGCGAGTGCGCGCGCCCTTCTGGAGGCGCACCAGAAGCATCCCAGTGCACTGGAGGGCGTCTCCGGCTTGAACGGCCCCGCCCTTTCTCTGTGAACTAGAAAGCAGCCAGCGCAACAAGCAGCCATATCCCCCAAGTCGTTCTCCTGTCTCCTGCTCCTTCCCCCCCAGCCTGACCAAAACCTTTTTTTTTTTTTTAATATTTCATGGGATCCACCCTCCAAGACGCCCCGCCACCGACACCTGCTAAGAGAGCTGCTCTCTCTGAAGTACCGCGCCGGGTCCCTGCATTCCAGCTTACAGCTGAGCTATTCTGATCCCCAACATCTATGAATTAATAAATAACCCGTCCCTGGGGAAGGAAAACACACCGCTGAGCCTTTTGCTTTGTACTCGAGCTAGGTGGCCTTCCTTCTTCCTCAAGGAAAGGTCTCGGACCCGATTTAGTCTCCATCCGACCGTGAGAACAGTTTGAAAGGAAGTCTTTAAAAAAAAAAAAAATCCCAGCTCCGCCCAACCCAGCTTTGAGAGGGTAGAAAAAGCCAGGGGATGCTACAACGCAGAGAATCCAGCCCTTCCCTTCAGCCGCAACTCAAACCTTACTTAATATCCGAGGAAATGTCTTTCTGCTTCACATTCTGTACTTAAAAGACACTTTCCTGTTCCTCTGACCTGCGGGCAGCGAACCCGGCCCAGACGGGTCAGGCTGTCTGAGCGTGTGTGCGCGCTCAGGCGTCTAACTTTGAGGCAACCTTACACTGTACTTAATTAAACACGTGAAGGTGTCCAAACTCGCGAATTGGGGGAATACGGGGCAGGATGTTGGAGAGAGATTCAAGCGCTTTTTAACTCTCGGAAAAGCAGCCCCCCAAAAAAGGTTATTCTTTTTAAGCTTTATTTTTCCTTTAGCAGAAGGACGAAAAGTGGGGCAACCTGTCAGGACGTCTAGTCCTTAGGCGCCCGGAGGTTCCCCCTGATATCTCCGCCCCATTTCAACACCTCCCCATAACAATAACCTTTTGGTTTTGGGGGGGCGGTAATTTTAGTGGGTTGGTGTGCCAGAGTGCCAAAAGTCCGAAAATAAACTCGGGAGATCTTTGGCGTAGAAAGTTTGGTTTTCTCTCCTCACCCCCCTCACACTCCTTCACCACTGCCGCCACCTCCACCCTCCTCCTGCTGCTGCTGTGCTGTGAAAAAAAGGGGGAGGGGGCTTACGCCGGGGGGAGGGGGCGCCGGCGGAGGTGGAGGAGAGGAAGGGATGCCAATAGCTTCCCTCTCCGCTTCTGGCGCTCTCTCTGAGCCTCAGACCTGTGCTGTTTAAGTAGCCGGCGCCACAGTTGACCTAGCGCTCCTCCTGCCCGCCGCTGCGCTGAAGACACTGGAGGAGGAAGAGGAGGAAGAAGAAGAAGAGGAAGAAGAGGAGAGGTGGTGGGTGCAGCAGCAGCCTAAGGAACTGGGGAGTTCGTATGGCCGCTCCCAGTTGGCAGGTGGTGCGCGCTGCTGATCTAGCTGCTGTGTAGAGCTTCGGGCGGCTTTGAGCCGTAGCGGTCTCTTGGGGATCGCCCTACCCGGCGCTACCGAGCCAGAACCAGGGCGAGGAGGGGGAGGCGGCGGCTGCCACCGTGGGCGATGTGGCCGGCTGGGGCGGGCAGCAAGCTGCCCTGTGCCCGAGACTCGGCTCTCCGGCGGGCGGCTTTCTCCGGGAACCTCACAGCTTTGCCTTCCCACCTAGTGCCAGCCGGCAGGAGCGTCCGGGTCTTCATCAGCGCCAATCCTGAAGGTAACTCGCTCAAGGTCTCCACCTTTCCCCTCTCCGCGGATCTGTCTGTCTGTGGGTCTGTCTGATCTAGGCTCTCTGGAGCGTGGGTCGTGTGAACTGACAAGCTTCTCTCTTCCCTCTGTTCATCCACCCTCCTCTTTCCCTACAAAACGGCTGCTACCCTGGGCTTAATTTTTTTTTTTTAAAGCTAACTACTTTTTATTTTTTCTCCCCACATCTACCCCCTCCCTTTGCCTGCTGTCTTTCCCCAGGACCCATACACATGCCCGGGTGAGCCACCTGGCGATGCTCAGAATTGTGCCTGCCAACCTTAGAGCAGCTCGGAAGTGATACAGTCTCCAAGTCCAGGGCTCCCCACCCCCACCGAGTCCCCTTCTCTTTTTCTTTAAGGTTAAAGCTGTTTCTTACCACAGCAATCACAATCTCAAGTTGTAGCTGTTGTCACTCCCCAACTCTGCAGCAAGATCTGTAGAGGCAACATCTCCTTCCTTTTCCACTTTCCCTGCTTCAGTACCAACAGATTCATCTTAGAAAAGGGTCATCACAGGGTGGCCAAGCTAGTTCCCGTGCTGACTGAAGGCTTCCGTGTAAAAGACTGAATTTGCCCTTTGAGATGATTTTAAACCTTATGTAGGGGATGCGATCTTCAAACTAAACTGAAACAGAGACACGGGTGAAGTGAAGCAGTTTGTTTGAGGGGGATGGGGAGAGGATGGCAAGGGTGGCTCAGTCTGGATCTTGGAGTAAGGAAGAGAGTGTAGGGAGGTTGTTGGTGTCTGACTTAGAAGAGGCATTCGGGTTCTCTGGGCCAAGTCGAGTCAATAGGTTTTTTTAAAAAAATGTTTGCTTATTTTAAAACCTCCGTTCTGGATTTGATTTTTACCCTTGCACAATTCTGGCCTTTATATTGATAACATTCTTGACTCTATGGCGTCCTTTTTTTTAAGCTTGAGATGTGGGTCCAAAGCAGCTACCTTCCATTACTAGATACTTAGTGGGCACTCACTAAATACTTGTTGACTCATTATAAGTTTCTCAAGTGCATTAGGAATCACAGTTTACAGCTAGTAAATTTTTGTCCTAATCCTTCAGTATTAGTCTTTGTAGTCACCTCCACTGTCATTGTTTCTATTGCTGGATGTCAACTCATCTTCAGTACTCAAGGGGGAATTAGAAAAGATGGTCTTGGGTCTGTATCTAACTTATTATGGAATTTTTGTTTTCCAAGGTAATGGTTGAACAATGAGCACAAGCTATAGAGGACTGAAATAATCTTTCCTGGCCTGCCTAATAGTTAGCGCTTTCTTTTTTATATTTCTAGCTCTTAGTGTAGGTACTTTGCATATCGTACGAATATATTAAATGTCTGTCAGTTAATTCATTTTTACAGATGAGTAAAAGAATTACTAAAGAATCTACTAAAATTAAATAGTAATAAATTTAACCTTATCAATTGTTGAATACCATGCTTATTTAATAGTAGCCTACATATGTACAGTCTTCCCAGATTTCTAAAGCACTTTTCCTTTAACAGACCTGAGAGAAAGTGCAAATATTATTATCCCCATTTTTCAGATGAGAAAACAAGGCTTTAGGAGCTGAAATGAATTACTTCTGGTTACACAGGCAGGATCGTGGCTGAATTGAATTGTACTCCACTCTTCCAGTCACCATCTCTAACTGTTCTGCTTGTGAGAAAGGAAGACAAAGAATGGACAGCTTTTTAAAGTTTCACTTCACTTATAAAATAATGAGCACAAAGCAAAAGTTTCCAGTATAACTTTGAAATTATGACAGGGAAATAGTGTGAACAATGAAATAGGTCATGTACATTAATTAGTAATGAAAGGTAAAAGAAGAAAAAATTTTACTTAAGGGAGGAAGAGGCACTTAAAGTTCCTTTAATATTCTGATCAGACTTCCTAAATAAGTTATATGTGACAGCTTTTAAAAAGACACTGTACATTTAAAAATTTGTGTTTAGGATATTCTCAAGATATATACATTAATAGGATATATACAGGATATATATGTGTATCAGGATATATACATCTTGAGATATGTACAGTAATTTAGAAAAACATTTGAAATATCCAGTTGATTTGCTACAAATAGAAAAATTGAAATTTGATTTTTTTGAAAATGTACATCAGAGAAATAGCAAAAGTGTTGAGAAATTATATTTTTTAACTTTTTAGTGGAAATAATTTGGAATGTTGAGGATGTTAGTAAAACATATAAAAAATAATTGGTCACAAAATGTTCTTATTTAAAAAGAAAATAGATTAAGTGGTCTAGTAATGAAAATGGTAGCTATCAACAATTGCTGGTTTTCTTTGGAAATAACATTGCCTTTTTAAAATATGGTGAAGTCAAATGTTTGTTATTACCATAGTATACAGGATGATGGAATCATGGACTGTTAGAGTTCAGAGGGATTGTAGAGCTTAAAGAATCCAGTCTTCTCATTTTATAGAAGAGGAAACTAAGGTTCAAATAGATTGTGACTTTAGCTTGTTTTAGAATTTAAATAAGTTCATTTTCCCCCTAGTTTTTAACTTATTAGCAGTGGTAAATTTTTAATGAGTTAATATTGAATTAAGTAATACAGGAACAAACCTTCTTTGATCATTTTATATGGTTCCTCAAATTAGTTATATTACATGGTAAATATTGGCTTTAGTTCATATATATAAGATCATCAAGTTCTTGATTCTAGGCAAGGCTCTCTTTAATACCATAGAAGACTTTATTGTGTACTGATTTAAGTGGAGATTCAATCTAACCTAAGAAACTGTTAATACAAACATATTCTGGGCCTGATGGTGCCAGCATAGTTCCCATGAACATTTATCTGGCATTTGCTGCCAAAATCATGAAGATAAAATTCAATATTCCTATTAACCCCAGGGAAGGAGAGGGTAGACTACTAACTAATCCTGTAATTCTGCATCCTTGACCCAGACAAATTCCACATGGCTCTTAATTATCTTAAATGGGAAGCTTACTTGACAAACTTCTACAGCCTTGAATTTTAGCTACATTGCAAGGGAGAGTGGCATATTGAATGAATCAGAGTAAAACAGGTTATTTTCTTATGATCTGAGGGCAACACCTTGCAATCTTAGTAACAGCTCTTTCTGAGGAGCACTTTACTGCAAGCTTTTCTTGGATACCATTTCATCACATAAATAGTTATGTGTTGATAAGATTGATTATAAGATTCTCAGCCAATTCTAAAGATATTTTCAACTGTTAAATTAAGTCAAGGAACACTATCTGTTCTTTGCTTGTAAAAGCAGCTTAGTTCTAATTTATTCTCTAAACAAAAGCTTCTCTGTATTGAATTAGGTTCACTGCTCTAATAATCATGCCAAAGACTCTCCCCAGCATTATCGATTTAATAGGTATTTGTTTTAAAAGGTTGGTCTGGCTGTATTCTCTCCTCTAAGTCAAGAAAGGGAAAAGCGACAAATACACATCTTTCATTTCTCTCCTAAATCCTCAGGTTCATCCAAACTTATGTCCCATGTTGATAGTAACATATTATAAGCTAGAAACACATTTGCTACCTTTAGTAGTAGCTCTTGACAGCCATAGTGAACTAGAGTTGGGTGATTGCATTCTACAAATACCTGATACACCTGCCAGAAGATACTGAGAAGCTAGATGTCAACTTAACATCTCTGACTCACTTTTCTCCTACCCTGCCTTCTACCGACGGGCCACAGTTTGCTGTGCTGTGGCCCAAGGGGCCTAAATGACTATTTCAATATTGTGCTAGAGCTGTGTTTTCTGGGCATGGGTGTCATGAATCACAATGAACAACAGAACATCAATTCAAGCCCATTCCGCATCATATAGAGGAAGAATTATGTTTACAGTGTGTTGGTATTATCTTAACACCATAGAAATTGGACCTTAAAACTCATCTGGTGCAATCTCCTACTCATTGAAAAAAAAATCCTTCTCTAATATCCCTGATATGAGTTATATGAAAAATAAATTCTCCACAGTTACATCTGAACATATTAATCACATGGTTTGAAGGGACCTAAAGGAGATTGTCACAGTTCAATTCAAGATTGTCTCAAATCAATTCAATTTATATCTATACATCTATCTATATAGAGAGGGAATGAAGGTAATTCTTTCCTGGCAGACAGAGAGAGATGCAAAATTTAGAGAAGACTTGATCCTTGCCCTTATGGACCTTATTGCCTAGTACAAAGACTATAACCCATATGTAAATGCTTATAATACACACACACACACACACACACACACACACACACCACAAAAGTATAAAAGAAGTGTGAACAGAAGGAAAAGTAAGAGTTTGGTATTAGAGAAAGGGGAAACGTATTATCAGTTCCTCAAGGGAGGGTCTGATTCATATTTCTCTTTGTATTCCCAGTGCTTAGCACAGTGCCTGGCACACTGTTCTTGTTCATTCATTTTTCAGTCATGTCCAACTCTTTGGGACCCCATTTGGAGTTTTCTTGGCAGTGATATTGGAGTGGTTTGCCATTTCCTTCTCTAGCTCATTTTACAGATGAGGAAATTGAGGAAAACAGGATCGGATGACTTGCCCAGGGTCATAGTTTGTAAGTATTTAAGGCCAGATTTGAACTCAGGAAGACAAGTCTTCCTGACTCTAGAACCAGCATTGTATCCATTGTGCCACCTGGCCTTCCTGGCACATAATAAGTTCTTAATAAATACTTGTTGATTGATTGATTAGTGAATGATGAGTAGTCCAGTTTGGCTGAGCTTAAAGTATGGAAAGCAGAGTAGTGTGACAGAAAGCTGAAAAGATAGGTAGCCAAAGAAGGAGACTGAATTTTATTCAGTAGGTATTGAGAACCATTGAATGACTTGAAGCAGTAAAGTCTTGTGAATATTTATGGGTAAAGATTAGTCTAGCATGGATTAGAAGGAAGAGAGGATGGAGTTAGGAAGAACTCTCTGTCCATGGTCTCCAAGCGAGAACTAGACTTAAACCTTCCAAATACAATGATTACAAAGCACAGACAAAATACCCTGCTGTAATTAGCTTGCACGTTACTTAGGCACTTCTCTCTTGACTCTTGATTCTGCCATTTACCCAGATTAACATTCTGGAAAAGAAGAGTTAGCTGTCACTGAGCTATTTTTCTTCTCTCCTCCTACCCCCAGGCTGTCTAATAAAAGTGTCCTCCCCTAAAACCATATGCTTTTTAGATCCATGTAAAGACAAACTACAATGGACAGAGAGCAGACATGATCATGCTTGATAGAAAAATGGGAAAGCATGTTTGACAGGCCTTCTTCAACCCTGTCTTTTGGCTTCTGACCGATACTTTTTTGTATAAGCATTATCCAGGCAGCTAGAGTACCACCAGTATAAAAAGAGGCATTTTACCACAGTTTACACTATTTGTGCATAATCACTCTCTTTGTCTCTCTTTCTTCTTCTCCTTCCTCCCCATTCCCTTTCACTGTTTTCTTTTCCTGTGTATTTCCCTCTCCAGTCCTTCTGTTTCTCTGACTTCTTCTCTGTCTTCTATGTGTGTGAATGTGACATACATTCACATTGTGCACAAACATATGAAGCTATGGTACTGGGGAGGGTCTTCTGGAGCCCACTCTCTCTGACAGCAGATTAATATCAGGCTCATAAAGTTCAGTGTGAATTAAGCACCTCTTTCCCAAAATGTATTTTCCCAAGTCTCTTTAGTTCCATTTTCTGTTGTTGTACATTATAGTGATAGTTGAAGAGACAAATAAAATCAGCTTAACACAGCTCAGCTACAACTTAATAGTAAATAGTATTAGAAGTGATGCTCCAAAAAGAGAAGGCAAATTTAGTTTTCAAGAAAAACTTGGTGAACTCTCACTTTTGTTTTACAACCCAACACATTAAAAGTGTTCCTTAATCATTTTAGTACTTAATACTATTTGTCTTTATTTTATAGTTTAGAAAAATTGAGATAGCCTGAGGTTGCATGACTTGTCCAAAACCATAATCAAATGTGAGATATGGTGATGAAAGTTTGAAAGAAATAGTGTTAGTTATTAAGCACAAAGGACACTCATTCTCCTGAGTTAGTGCAGAGCTAATGGCCTAGGATGATGTTATCATCCTATACCATGACATAACAAAGGCACTTAGCATTTAGGAGGAGACTCAAGAGGAAGTATGACCTAGACTATAAACATGTTTTGCTACACTAATAAATCATGCCTAACAGCTTATTGATAATTCAATTCCCACTACACTATGGGAATTGCATCATTCATTTATAAAAGGTGAATCAGAGAGAATGAAATGCAAATAGAACTTAGCAAAGTCTTACTATAAAATAATTATGACCTCTGGTGGCAGCAGTTCTTTTGGGGATATTGGTTGGCAACATTCAACCTAGATTTAAATTCCTCCTCTTTCACCTGTGTGACCTTCAGAAGGTCACTTGATTTCTATAGGCCTCAATTTCCTTATCTGTAATATGATTGTATTGGGTCAAAAGAGTTGTCAGATCATCGGAAGTTCCAACTGATGAAGCTAGATGGTACAGTGGATAGAGGGCTGGGCTTGGAGTCAGGAAGACCTAGGTTCAAATCCAGCATCAGATACTCATTAGCTGTGTGACCCTGGACAAGAAATTTAAATCTCTGTTTGCTTCAGTTTCCTTATCTGTAAAATAGGGATAATAAAAGCACCTACCTACCAAGGTTGCTGTGAATATCAAATCAGATAATATTCATTAAGTGCCTGATGCATAGTAGGTGCTATATAAATGTTTGCTATTATTATTATTATTATCATTATTAAATCTGTGCTGCTATTTATTGCCACTAATAATATTATTGACTCACAAGTGCTATGAATTATCTAAAATTTTAATACTGCTGTCAAAGTCAAATTAAAAAAACATTTATTTGTACCCACTGTGTGCATCATACATAGACACGATTTTTTCCCTTCTAGAATCATGTTTATTTAAGTTTTACTTAAATATTCTGGGAAAATAGAGCTATCTTGTGGTTGTTCTCATTGTTTTAATATTTAAGTCCAAATTCTTCAAAATCGTTGGGGGGCAAAAGTGGGGAAGGAGGAGATTCTGTGGAAATAGAGCATTATATGGCCATGGAAAGATCAATCAGTTGCTCAATCAGAAAACCTATATAAGTGCTTACTGTGTGTCAGGCACTGTGCTAGGTTCTAGGTATAACAAATACAAAAATGAAACAAACCTGGTCTGCCCTCAGAGAACTTACATTCCACTAGGGAGGGCAGAATGTTCACAGGTAAATAAAGGAACTGATGGTTGGGTTTTTTTTTAACTACATAGTGATAGGGTAGGTTACTAGCAACTGACA
Organism: Pseudochirops corinnae; assembly: GCA_028646515.1. NCBI lineage: Eukaryota > Metazoa > Chordata > Mammalia > Diprotodontia > Pseudocheiridae > Pseudochirops > Pseudochirops corinnae. The sequence goes on along the minus strand of CM053592.1, from coordinate 114,030,372 downwards.
AACCAGTTTGGAGGAGATGGCACTTGATATTAGCATTAAAGGAGACTAGGCATTTCAAGCAGTAGAATTCAGGGAGGAAAAGCCTTCCAGACATAGAGGGAAGTCTGTGTAATCACAGATGGAAACAGTAGATGGGATGTGGTATAAAAAGGAAGAGTAAACAGGCAATTCGAATGTGGAATCAGCCTGGAAATATGAACTGAAGCCATGTTATGAAAGGTCTGAAATGCCACCTTAATTTATTTTTTTCCTAGAGGCATCAGGGAGACACTGAAGCTTCTTGAGCAAAGCAGTGACATGGTCAGACCTGTGCTTTAGGAATATCAGTATTTGGTAGCTTTATAAAAGCTGGATTAGAGAGGGCATAGATTTGATTCAGAGAAACAAATAATATTTGTTTTCATTTGAGACAGGTGCTACAGTTGACCTTAAATGACTCTATACAAAGCAATATTACATCAATTCCCTCTTCCTCTGCCCTTCCCATCCTCAGAGCAGCTTTCAGTGGCACTGTTGCCCTGGATAAATAGCCCCAAATGAGGGAGGAGCTTGAAGTAGGACAGAGAAAATGGAAATAGAGCCAGTAAGTAAACTCAGTGCTTATTCTCTAGGGTAAACTGGCTAGGAATTTTTAGGTATTTAGAAGGGCATTTAGAAGATTTACCCTCTCCCAACCACCATCTATTGGGGTTATAGAATAAATGCAAATAAAGTCAATTCAGACAAATTCAGATAAACTAATGTGACATTTGCACAATATTTTAAAGCTTTCAGACATTTTATATATTATCTCCGTGACTGTGTAAAGTGTAGATGCAATGAGTATTATTATCTCAATTTTTCATAGGAGTAAACAGTTGAGTCTCAGAGAGATAGAGAGACTTGCCAGTGTCATACAGTTAACAAATATCTGAAAGGAACTGAATCCACTTACTTCAGTTTGCACATCCAACAATGTCTCCAGCATACCACATGACTTCTCAGCATGTTCAAGAAAGTTCATTGATATCACCATCCCACTCTCAGAAGGAAAACTAAAATCCTCTAAGTTCTAAGTCTAGACAGTTAATTTAGTGGTAAGAGTAAATGTTTCTAAAGTATGACACAGTGATGCGAATTTTGCTCTTGAAGTAGAATTTGTCAAATCAGAAAACATTTAAGTGCCTATAATGTGTAAGGCATTATACTACTGGTTGGGAATACAAAGGTGAAACAAAACATGGTACCCTCCACTCTTAGAGCTTGCAGTCCTTTAATAAGTGTTTAAGAGAACCCTCCTTCTAGTCGACATTGACAATTGATACCTGAAGCCCTGAGCCACGATAGCCAACTCCGGTTCTTGAGAGAGAAATCACAGAACCTCAGATTTGGAAAGAATTTTAGAATTCTATTCCTACCTCTAAGTCATGGCTCGTTATTATCTACAACTCATCTAGCTTCTACTTGAGGACCTTGATTAATATAATTGACAAGTTATTGATACTACCCCTAGGGAGCCCTAAGGAATATCCTGAATCCCCCCCACAGATACCCAACCAAAAATAGGCTTCTAGACATTAGGGCTCCAAAAGTGGTTATAGAGTTCTATCTACAATAATAAGGAAGAGACCACAGAAAGTCTGAGTATTGGTTTCTCCCAAAGTCAAATATGGGCTACAAAATGGGACAGCTACAAATCTGCAACAAAGTTATTTGGAAATTAATACTAGCAAAGATAAGGAAATCGCTACTTGAAATGAGTTACCACTAATAATAAAATATAGATCTAAATGGTTGCAAAGTTCATTAATAGAAGTGAAAATTTAGCTAAGGTAAAACTCACATTACAAATATACATAATAAAAAACATGGCTAGCCAAAAATGGAAAGAAAGAGTTTATCCAAAGGTTATAAAAATACAAAGACGGTAACCTAAAGAGGAAATTAATTTACTTATCTGAAAGTGTTTCCAAAAGAAAAGTCCTATGTATGATAAGACAAGTCACTTATCACTCTCAGCCTCAGTTTCCTTGTCTATTAAAAAGAATGTTGGACATGATGATCTTTGAGGTTCCTTTTTGATCTAAATTCTATGATCCAACAGTGGATGGCCCCAAAGTTTTCAAGTACATTTTAATATCATATTTCATTCTGTCTGCATGGTGATATAAATTTAAATGACAAACAGCACCTGTTTTTCAAATATACACCTTCTATGGAGAGCATTCTGGAATTATGCCAAAAGAATTATAGAACCATGTATACCCTTTGACACAGGAATACCACTATTAGGTCTGTTTCCCAAGGTAATTAGGGAAAAGATAAAATAACTCATGTTCTGAAATATTTATAGTAGCTTTCTTTATAGTGCTAAAGAATTTGAAATTGCAGGGTGGCTACGTGGAGCAGTGAATAGAGCACCAACCCTGGAGTCAGGAGGACCTGAGTTCAAATGCAGCCTCAGACACTTAACACAAAAACTAGCCATGTGACCTTGGGCAAGTCACTTAACCCCAATTGCCCTACCTTCCCCCCTCCAAAAAGCAAAAAAAAAAAAAAATAGGAAATCAAAGGGATTCCCATCAATTGAGGAATGGCTAAAGAAGTTGTGACATGTGATTGTGATGAAATAAGGCTGTGCTATAAGAAATGACAAGCTGGTTGATTTTAGAAAAATATGAAACCCTTGCATGAAATATTGCAGAATAAATGAGCAGAATCAAGAGAATGTTGTACACAGTAACAGCAATATTTTTCTAAGAAAACTTTTGAATGCTTGAGTCATTTTGAGTATTATAAAAATGCAAATCAGCTACACAGGACCTATGAAGGAAGATGCTATCCACATCCAGAGAAAAGCTGATAAATAGAAGCATGTATAGTATGGTTTTACATACACACACACATACACATTTGTGTCTAATGATAACCGTCTCTAGGACAGGGTGGGGAAGAGGGAGAAAACAATTAAAAGTACACAATAGAAAACAAGAAAACTTAGAAGGAAGCACAGAAAAGCAGGGTAGCTTTGAAAATGATGTATAGTATTTATTACATAGTTTTTCAGAAAAAAGGTAAACTGTGAAATGGAAATTCACAGTTTTATATTGAATCCTTCTTTCATGTTGTGCTGTGTCCATGGAACTGTGCTTTTGTTTCATTTCATAATTAAGTTCGAAATGGGTTTTTTTTTTAAAAGAAAAGAAAGTGTACTTTCTAGCACATTGTTATCCCAAAAAGGAAGAACTAGTTGCCACACTGGGAATAATGAAAACCTTGTGAGTTCTGTCTTAGATAGAGAGAAAAGCTGTGCATAATCTGATATGGACTCTGGTTTTGGAGAGCAGATTTCAGAGTTCAGAGACAGGATCATAAGAGCTTATGTACCAAAACTCATCAGGCAACATCAGCCCCAGAGGGATAGGAAGCTAATAGATGTCTGCTGAAATTAAATTCTAAAAGCACAAAATGAAAGTGAAACAATTCAAATTAGGAAAGAAATAGAGAGTTGCCTAAAGAGACTGACGGAGTGGCAACCATAACTTACTGATGAATTTGGATTTAGGAAAACCTTACAAAGCCTGGTAACAGTATAAATACAAAGTGTGGAATGACCCGGTAAGCATAGTGACAGAAGGGCTAAAGCACAAAAGGAAGTGAATCTAATGAGAAAAGGTAAAGACAAAAAAATTTTTTTAGCTATTTTGGGGGTTAGGTGAGTAATCAAATCACAATGAATAGGATTGTCATTCAAAGTGGTTTAATGGCTAACCTAGAAGGCAGAGAATCTATTATTTTGCTTTGGTTTTCACTGCCTGTGAAATTCTGTAGCAAGAATAAATTTAAAGGAGATAATTTTCAAATAGGTAAATATGATAGATCCTAGCTGCCATTGATAAGTTCAATTTACTAGGGCCAAATGTACTATATTCCAAGATATTGGTGGCTATGAATGCTGAGCCATTGTCAGTGATCTTTGAAAGACTGGAGGAAAGGAGGGCCTATGGAACTGGAAAAGCACAAAAATGTCCCAATTTAAAAAAAAAAATAAAAGAATGACTCTGAGACCTGTAAGCCAGTGAGGTAGATTCAGTGCCAGAATTCTGGAATGTATTATTAAAGAAGAGATGGGTAGAGAACACCTGGAAAAGAAAGAAGTGATCATGAAGAGCCAGTAGGGTATCATCAAGAACACATCATTCTAGGCTAACTTTCTTTCTGTTTTTGACAGAGTTACAAGCCTAGTAGATTGGAGAAATAATGTAGTTATACTTTGCCTTGATTTAAATTAACTTTTTTTAAATAAAGATCTATCTTCTTTACCTCTCCCCTCTCCCTACTCTTTCTCAATTGAGAAAGCAAGAACAAAACCTCAGTTAACAAACGTGTATAGTCAAGCAAAACAAATCCCCACATTGGCCATGTACACACATGCAGCTATGTCTGTATATGTATACAGACATGTATATGTGTGTCTCTGTCTGCAACCTGGAGTCTATCACCTCTATAGGTGGGTAGCATATTTCTTCAAGATTCCTCTGGAGAACTAACTAATCATTGCATTAATCAGAATTCCTAGGTCTTTCAAAGTTGATTGTTTTTATAATATCATTGTTATTATATAAATTGTTCTCCCAATTCTTCTTACTCCCTCTGTATCAGTTCATACTAGGTTTCTCCAAAACCATCTCCATTATCATTTCTTATAGTACAGTAGCATTCCATAACATTTCTGTACTGTAGCTTGTTTAGCCATTTCCAAAATTGATGGGCACTCTCCCATTTCCGTTTTTCTTTTAGTTTTGTTTTGTTTTTTGCCATTTGCAAACAGTACTGTTCTAAATATATTTGTATGTATGGTGCCTCTTTCCTTAATGTCATTGGTATATAGATCCAGTAGTGGCACAGCAGTGGCATCATTGGGTCAAAGAATATGTATATGTGGTTTAACAATTTGGAGGGCACAGTTTCAAATTGTATATGACTGGACCAGTTCACAGCTCCACCAACAGTGCCTTAATGTACCTGTTTTCCCACAACTTCTTCCAGCAATTGTCATTTTACTTTTTTCATCAGCTCTACCAATATAATAGGTGTGAGGTAAACCTCAGAGTTGTTTTAATTTGCATTTCCTAATTATTACCTATTTACAGAATTTTTGTGGTTTGATAGTTTGGATTTCTTTCTCTGAAAACTGCCTCTTCATAAACTTTGACTATCAGTTTAGGAAATCATTCTAATTCTTATATAAGAAACGAGATATTTATCACAGAAACTTGATGCAAAGATTTTCCCCCATTTACCTGCTTCTCATCAAATTTAAGTTGCATTGGTTTTGTTTGTGTACATAGATCTGACAGGTAATTTTTTTCCTTGCTCCTCTAATTTGTTTCTGATATCAACCTTTGTCTATATCATATTTCCATTTTGGAGGTTACTTTGGTTTATAGGGTGTGATGTTGGTCTCTACCTAGTTTCTGCCAGACTGCTTTTCAGTTTTCCCAAAAGTTTTTGTTGAATAGTGATTGCCTTCCCTAATAGCTGGGTTCTCTAAGTTTATCAAGCACTAGACTCTTGTGTTCTTTTGCTTCTGTGTATTGTGTATGTCATCTGTTCAGCAGCTCAATCTGTCTGTTTCTTAACTAGTATCAGACTTTTTGGATTATCACTACTGTGTACTATAGTTTCTGGTACTTCTAGGTCCCCTTCCTTCTCATTTTTTTTTATTAATTTTCTTTAAATTCTTGACCTTTTGTTCTTCCAGATGAATTTTGTTGTAACTTTTTCTAGTTCTATAAAGTAATCCTTTGGTAATTTGTTATGACACTGAATAAGAAAATTAATTTAGGGACTATTGTCACTTTTATTATATTAGTCCAATCTATCCACCAACAATTAATATTTCTCAAAAAAGATCAATTTTTATTTGGGTAAAGAGTGTTTTGTAGTTGTAGTGCAGTTCTGTAGTTTATATTTTCTATAGTTGTTTTAAATGGAGCTTCTCTTTCTTTTTTTAAATTAATTTTTTTCCTTTTTAAATTTATTTATTTTTTTAGTTTTCAACATTCATTTCCACAAGATTTTGAGTTACAAATTTTCTCCCCATGTCTCCCCTACCCCCCACTCCAAGGTGGCAAGCATACTGAATACCCCTTTCCCTCATCTGCTCTCTCTTATATCCTCCCCCATCCTCCACTTACTGGAGTTTCTCTTTCTATCCCTTGATTTTCCCAAGGTATCTGACAAAGTCTCCTGTGTTATTCTTTCAGATAAGGTGAAGAGATATAGGTTAGGTAATAGAGTAATTAAGTGAATTTGGAAATGGTTGAATAGCCAAACTCACTAACTTGTGATTAATGGTTTAAGGTAAACTCAAAAAGGTCTCTTAGTGAAATATTCCAGAGATCTGTTCATACTTGTCCCTGTGCTCTTATCAGTGTATTGGATAAAGTTATAGACAGAATGCTTATCATAGTGACAGAAGAAACAGAAGTAGCAATGTGGTATTACTGGAAGATGTATCAGTCTGAGGAGTCTCAGGACCTAGATTAAAGTCCTTCCTCTGATGCTTACAACTTGTGGAGACTTAGAAAAGCTATTCAATTTCCATGAGCCTCAGTTTCCTCATCCATAAAATGGGAAGGGGAAACTAGAAGACCTCTGAGTACCCTTTCAGTTCTAAATCTATGAACTTCAGTGATATTTCAATGGAAATAACAAGGATAGCTTACATGTTGAATGGTAGGATCCAAAAAAAACTTAAGAAATGGGGAGGGGGAAAAGATGCTAGATTTAATAGAGATAAATATAAACTCTTAAACTATGGATAAAAAATCAACTTCTAGAGTATAAGGCATAGGAAGCATGTTAGGTAGACAGCATTTCATTTGAAAAAGATTAGGAAGTTTCATTGGGCTTGGACTTAAAGCTAATACAACTATGTGATATGGTTGCGAAATACTGTGCATTAAGAGAGTCATAGAGTACAGAACTAGAAAGGTGATTTAGTCCTACTTCTCTCTGCCATGACTAGGTGACATCTTGAGTTTTATATTCATTTATGTGTACCACCATGTCTGGCATATATTAAGCACCTAATAAATGCTGATTGATTTCATTTCTCTAAGTCCAACATTATTATATCTACCATGCCTTGCTGCCTTTAGCCTAGACTGATACAGTCTAACTAAAAATAATTTTTTTCTGAATATTTCACTTGATTAAACCCTTGTTTAAAAAATGGTGAAAAAAGTGTTGTGGTAGAGTTAAAAATCAATCATTGTGTTTCTTGGCATAATACAAGAGGACAATAGAAATATGCTCCTTTTTGTGTCAATGTCTTTGAATCTGAAGTGTTCCAAAGGGTTTTACTGCTGTGGTTAAAATAAAGGACAAACAGCAAAACATGGATGGCAGGTGTCATTCCACGACTGATGACAGAATGTGACCTAGTTCCACCGAACTGATCTTCAGTGAAATTCCTATCTCTTCTACTATGTGTAGCATCATGAAATTGGAGAAATTGACATTTTTTTTAACTGATCATATTTCTACCAGGAAGACTAGAAAGCTTCTGACATAGATTTATGGAGGAGTTGAATTTAAAGCTGCACTTCAATGGAAAGAAAGATTTGGTTCATTTTTGTGAATTGGGTGGTTTTGAGGTAGAATGGAGTACTCTGTTAAGTGGACAGTGAACAGATTGTTGCTATTTGTGGGTTTGGTTTGGTTTGGTTTTTGCCTGAGGGAGAAGACACAACCTACTACAAAATGTATAAGAAACAACTGGTGAGAAACTTGCTTGCTGACATTTGCAGAACTAATAGCATCTTATAGCCTGCTGAAGGAATAAAGGAATTGGAAACCATTAAATTGGTTCAAAATGGTATAGCACCAGGTAAAGCTTGAAAGCATGCTTAGGTGAATATTTTGCAACTGTGGGCTCCACAGAACTTCACATTTTATTGAAGATGTTTAGCAAAATTCTAGTAATCATTTATTAAGTACCTACTGTGTACAAGGCACTGTAATGGAATACTCTGAGATTAGAATGGAAGTAAGAAACCATTGTCCTGTGATTGACATTAAAGAGATGATATGAAATTGCTGCTTTAAAAAATAGTTATTTACAGAAATATAGGGAGGAGGAATTGGGAGTCAATTTTATTTCCAAATCCTGCTTGTCTGAGATATTCAGAAAACCATGTCATATACAGCAACATTTGTATAAACAGAAGGCAGAGATGTTTAAGGAAAAAAAGAGAAGGAAAGAGGATTCAGCCTATACCCCTCAAATAATCACTGTCTATTTTTTAAGTCACTGACACCTTTAGGGTCTCTAGGCTCTCATCTTGAATATGTGAAGAGAATTAAGAGGACTTTCTAGCTTAAAAGAAAATGAAATAAAATCTTTGATTTCAAACCACTTTGAAAACACTTCAAATGTACCTGAACAGAAAGTCTTTTTTAAATAAATTTTGGTGTGTTCTTCCTTTTCCTAAAGTTAATATGCCTATGCAATATTGTATATTTTTATGAAAAGACCAAGTCTACAAAATATATACAACTTCATATTTTAAATATTGCTTCAAAATATAAAATGTTAATTCAGATTCAAACTAAGTAGCATTGTTACTGTAGATTTTGACTGCAAATGATGGGCACACACTTTTAAAAACCTGAATTCAAAGACAACCTGTCAAAAAAAAAACCCCACCAATTTTTACTGGAACCATAAGTGGTCTCCTCACGGTACAGATGTACAGAGAAATCCCTTATATCTCAACACTTATATTTTTATGTAAAACAAAATTACTAATTCATTAGACTAAAGTTAGTAATTGTTCATACTTAGAGATTATTCTTTAATGTTCTGCTTCTATAAAACATATTTGTATAGGAGTAGATACATGCTTTACCTCATCCCCCTACCACTTTTAGTATGTAAAACTCGAAGCCTTCATTGGACACCCAACTAGATAAATATATAGTTAGAAAATACTTAACAAAATACATAAGAATACAATAAAACAGAAATAATATTAATTTGTGATTCTCTAAGTCATTATGTGGTTTGCAGGGACCCATTTGATACCACTGTTTCTAAAACACTATTCTTCCATTGTCATTCAATGTACATTTACTCCTGTAAAAAAAAATCTATAATTATATTATACAGACTTCTCACTATCCATGCTATCTAGCAACTTCCAGAATTCTCCCACCTTTATTAAGGACTGTATCTGCTATAGACTTCTTTACTCTCTCCTTTCATCATCCTTGAAAAACTTAATATATGTTTTTAACACTTCAACACTTCAACCAACCTTGCAGTTCATTATTCTTCTCAGTGTCAATAAGTTACAGTTCCATTACTTTTCAACTCCCCACCACAGTGATCCTAATTTATACCTCACCTTCACTTGGAATTTCCCACCTTATAAAAGTTGAACTCTGAAATTCTCATTTCCTACATAAAATTCTACCATTCTACCCCTTCCACTTGCTCTTC
>CM053592.1:113991261-114013155 GCA_028646515.1 Pseudochirops corinnae | reverse complement strand
TCATTTGCTTCCATTTGCTCCATTCTAATTCTGAAGGAATTATTCTCTTCAGTAAGCTTTTGAGATTCTTTTTCCAAATGGCAAATTCAACTTTTAAAGGCATTCTCCTCATTGGCTTTTTGGGCCTCTTTTGCCATTTGAGTTAGTCTATTTTTTAAGGTGTTGTTTTCTTCAGTCAGGTTGTTGACTCTCTTTTCATGATTTTCTTGCATCGTTCTCATTTCTCTTCCCAATTTTTCCTCCATTTCTCTTATTTGGTTTTCAAAATCCTTCTTAAGCTCCTCTATGGCCTTTAACCAGCTTACATTTTTCTTGGAAGCTTTTGGTGCAGGAGTTCTTACTGTGTTGTCTTCCTCCAGTTCCTTGCTTTGATTCTTTTTGTCCCCAAAAAAGGAATCTAAAATTGGATTGCTGTTCTTACTTTGCTTCCTTTGCCTGCTCATGTTACCAGTCAATTACTTGACTTTTTATCTCTATGGAACTCTGCTTCTAGAGGGAAGAGCTTTGTCCCAAATTGCTGGGGTTTTCGCAGCTGCCAAAACTATTAGGAGGCCGCCATCTCTGCAGCCCCCACCACCTTTGGCTCAATGTTCACGTACCTCAGGACCACCACCCAAGACCACAATCCCAATCCAGGCACATTAAAGCAAGAGTACTTAGCCACTGAATGATAGTTTGGCCCCCCTGCAGTCTGCAGGCCAAGAGCTCTGAAGCAGCCATGTGGAGGCTGCTTTCTTGCCCTGGGGGTGGCTGGCCGGAAGTGCTTTTTTCCCCAAAATTTAGCCAAGTTCCACTGACCTTTCACTTTGTCCTTGTTTCTTATGGGTTGATAATTCTGGAAACTGCCACAGCTGCCAGTGATCCACTCTCCTGAAAGCTCCAGCCACAGCTTGTCCTGGCCACCCTGGGGCCTACCCACAGTTTTAGGCCCAGCGGGTTTCAATTCCCAGCGTGCTGCAATGAGCCATTTCTGTTCCACCTGCTGGACTGCCTTCAGTGGGAGTTTTGTTTGTCTGTACTTTTGTGGGTTCTGGATCTCAAAAATTTCTTAAGTCATATTTTATAGGTATTTGAGGTGGTTATGGAGGGAACTGCGGAGTTTCCCTGCTTCTATACAGCTATCTTGTCTCCACCCCCCAGAAAAAGCTTTTGACAAAATACAGAACCCATTCCTATTAAAAACACTAGAGAGCACAGGAATAAAGGGAACATTCCTCAAAATAATAAGCAATATCTATCTAAAACCATCAGCAAACATTATCTATAATGGGGATAAGCTAGAAGCCTTCCCAGTTAAATTGAGATGAAGCAAGGATGTCCATTATCACCACTATAATTCAATATAGTACTAGAAATGTAAGCTAAAAAGAAATTGAAGGAATTAGAACAGGCAATGAGGAAACAAAATTATAACTCTTTGCAGATGATACAATGGTATTCTTAGAGAATCCTAGAGAATTAAAAAACTAGTTGAAACAATTAACAACTTCAGCAAAGTTGCAGGATATAAGATAAACAAATAGGTTTATGTGAACAACAAAGTCCATTGGTAAGAGATAGAGAAATTCCATTCAAAATAACTGTAAACAACATAAAATACTTGGGAGTCTACCGGCAACCCAGGCAGTATATGAACATAATTACAAAACACTTTTCATACAGATAAAGTTAGATCTAAACAATTGGAAAATATCCATTGCATGCATAGTCCAAGTCAATATAATAAAAATGATAACTCTGTCCAACCTAATTTACTTATTCAATGCTATACCAATTAAACTACCTAAAAATTATCTGATAGAAGTAGAAAAAAAACTTCATCTGGAAGCACAAAAGGTCAAGAATATCAAGCGAATTAATTTTAAAAAATACAAAGGAAGGTGGCGTAATATGAGATCTCAAACTATATTTTAAAGCAGTAATCATCAAAAATATGATACTGTGTAAGAAATGGAATGGTGGATCAGTGGAATAGATAAAGTATACAAGACATGGTAGTCAATGACCATAGTAACCAAGTTTTTGATAAACCCAAAGACCCCAGTCTTTGGGACAAGAACTCACTATTTGACAGAAACTGCTGGGAAAACCAGAAAACAATAGGATACAAACTAGGTATAGACCAACATTTCACATTGTATATCAAGGTAAGGTCAAAATAGGTGCGTGATTTAGATATAAAGGGTGACACCATAAGCAGATTAGAAGAGCAAGGAATAATCTACATATAATATCTATGGGGAAGGAAAGAATTCATGGCCAAATAAGAGAATGAAAGCATTAAAGCTTTAAAATTAAAGCTTTAGCATTAAAAATATAAAATAGATCATTTGATTATATTAAAATAAAAAGCTTTTGCACAAATAAAACCAATGCAAACAAGATTAGAAGGAAAACAGAAATTTGGGAAACTCTTTATAGCAAGTGTCTCTGATAAAGGCCTCATTTCTCAAATATATGGGGAACTACTAAGTCAAGTTTATAAGAATACAAGTCATTTCCCAACTGATAAATGATTAGAGAATTTGAACAGGAAGTTTGAGATGAAGAAATCAAAGCTATCAATAGGCATAGAAGAAGTGCTCTAAATCACTTTTGATTAGAGAAATGCAAATTAACATAACTCTGAGGTACTACTTCATATCTATTGGATTGGATAACATGACAGAAAAAGAAAATGATAAATGTTGGAGAGGATGTATGAAAATTGGGACACTGTTGGTATAATGGTGAACTGATCCAACCATTCTAGAGAACAATTTGGAACTGTAGCCAAAGGGTTATAAAACTGGGCATATTCTTTGATCCAGCAATACCACTACTAGGCCTATATCCCAAAGAGATTTAAAAAATTAGTGAAAGGACCTATTTGTATAAAAATATTTATAGCAGCTCTTTTAGGGGTGGCAAAGAATTAGAAATTGAGGGGATGTCCATCAATTGGGGAATGGCTGAACAAAGTGTGGTATATATGATTGTAATGGAATACTATTGTACTATAAGAAAAGATGAGCAGACAGATTTCAGAAAAACCTAAAAAGACTTGTACAGACTGAAGCAAAGTGAAATGAGCAGAAGCAGCAAAATATTGTACACAGTATCAGGAGCATTGTATGAAGACCAACAATGAATGATTCAGCTCTTCTCAGCAACACATGATCCAAGATAAATACAAAGGACTCACAAAGGAAAATGCTGTCCACAGCATAAAGAATTATGTCTACAGATAAAGAATTGATGGGCTCTGAATATAGGTTGAAGCCTATTTCTTTTACGTTATTCTTTTTTGTGTTTTTTTCTTTTGATATGTTTCTTCTTTCACAACTATGACTAATTTGGAAATATGTTTTTACATGATAGCACACGTATAACCTATATCAAATTTCCTACCATTTTCAGAAAAGGGAAGGGGGAGGAGAGAAGGAGAAAAATTTGGAGCTCAAAATCTTGAAAAAATGAATGCTAAAAATTATCTTGACATGTAATTGGGAAAAATAAAATACTATTTAAAAAAGAACATGTGACTATTCAAGGGCTCCTGTGAAAAAGAGGTGATTTTTTTTCATGTTTTTTTTTGTTTGTATGTTTATTCATTTGTTAGTGGATCACAAGGTGAATATGAGATAACAGTGTAACATAACAACCAAAAAAAAAGCTAATATGATTTTTGGTTACACTAAGAGAGGCATGGCTTTCAGAATACAAATACTCAAATGAGTTCTGGTTACTATGACTATCATAATGTAAATTTAGATCGTATTACATTTTTAGATAAAAACAAAGTCCTACTGTATTCTGCCCTGGCCACTTCTAGGCTATTTGTGTTCAGTTTTGGTGAACTCTTTTAGGAGGGACATTGACAAGCTGGAGAGAATCCAGAGAAGAGCTACTGAAGTGTGTAGAGGAACACAACCTATGCTATATAAGCCCATGCCTGAAGGAACTAAGTATATTTAGAGAAGAAAAAACTTACAGAGGACATGATAGCCCTCTTTAAGTATTGGAAAGACTGTCAGATAAAAGAGGAATGAAATTTGTTTTACTTGACCCAGAGGAAAGAACTAGGAACAGTGCATAGAAGTTGTAGACTCAAGGACTTTCCAGCAGTTAGAACTATTCAAAAGTGGGATGAACTGTGGGAGGTGATAAACTTCCTATCATTTAAGTTCTATAATTGGAAGACAGATAACTCATCAATACATGCTTCAGAGGATGGGTCTGTGTTCCAGTCTTGGTTGAACTAAATAATATCAAAGGTCATTTCCAACTCTGATATTTTGTCATGCAATAGGAGTTCAGAAAAGGTTAATATAGGCTGTGGTAATCAAGGAGTGACTTCCTAATGAGTTTGGAGATTTCATCTAGCCTGAAGGATAGGTGGAATTTCAATGGGAAGAACAGTAATGAAGTGTCATTTCAGATAGTGGGAAGAGCTCAAGCAGAAGCTTGTTGCCAAAAAATGAATATGACTCATTCAGGAGACCATAAGGAAACTTCCCTGGTTGGGACAGAGAATTCATTTTGGTAAATAATGTTCAGTTGGGTGCCATAGTAGACAAAATATGGGACATAGAGTCCATTCAGACAGCTGTGTGATCCCGGGCAAGTAATTTAACCTCTTAACCCCATTTTTTTTCCTATATAAAATGGGAATAATAATATCACTTACCTCATGGTATTGTTGTGAGGTTGAAATGAGATAACATAACATAAAATATTTTGAAAATATCAACATGCGAGATAATACTATTAGCCTATATTATAAGGCTAAGTATAGGGAGAAGTAGGCATGTGACTAGATTGTAAAGAACATTGAATGTCCTGCTGATGAGTTTAGATTTATATCCTCCAAGTCACAGAAAGCAAATATAACATCTTAAGAGAATGGCATAATTGGAGATGTTTGGACTCATTTAAATGTCTAAGTGGCATCTTCCCTTCTGTTTTAATATCTTCTTTCTTGATTTATCTGCTTCTGTGAGTTTTTTCCCCTTTGAGATTTTTTGTGATTTCATTCTTTTTTGCCCTTATATTTTGTTATCTCTTACTTTCTGATTTCTACCAATTTGATGATGAATCCCCTGAGGAATGGACCCCAAAGCTGTGTCTGCCTCCTCCCACATTGGGGAATCACTTTTCTCCATCCTCCATTCTACCCCATGTGTCTTCTGAGGGCAAAGAACTGGTCTCAGATGCTGAGCCCCTTTCCTTCAGGCCTGGTACAGCCTCCTCTCCATTCCACCCACAACACCCACACACCCACACCCACACACACACCCATACACACACACACACACACACACACACATACACACACTTACCTCTTCTCTGCCTCAATTCCCACTGTTCTTAAATTCTTTGGCTGAGTGCTGCTGCAATACATTACTATCCCAAGGAGAGCACACTAGTTTTCTTATGCCTCTCCCTGCTATACAAGGACTTGGCCAGAATTGTGACCTTCTGTTTAATGGAACAGAACGGTAGCGTAAGGATGGAGACCAGGTATTCTAATAGGTAGTATAGCAACCGCAAAGAAATTGCTGTGTGGATCTCAGCACACAACACTATGGGTTCAGTTAGGTTGATCTACCATAGCATTTGGGTTGGAGGAAGGAGTAATGAGAGAACAGCTTTATGGATTAGTGAGAGAACCCTTTATGGTTTAAGGATTAGCCCTCTCCACTCTTTATTAAGCAGGTTGTTTAAACTTCTTGATGTCTTGGCCTGTAAAAACAGCTGTGGTTACTTTATCTCTGGTGCATAATTATTCTGGGAAGTTTTGCAAGTTCTTGGTCAACAACTTGGTCAACTCTTTTGTATCCAAGAAAGACACAATCAAATTGCTACAAGTTATTATATACAGTATTGGAGACTTGGGGGAAAGGAGACTGGAGACAGGGAGATCAGACACCAGGCTGCTGCAGTAAACAAGTCATAAAAGTCTGACAAGGAGCTCCCAAATTATGTTATAGTGCCTCTCACCATTTTATTCCTTTTCTAGTATTGCTAGATTTTATGTAATTTTATTTATTTTTATTAAGTGACAAAATAAAATTCAAACAAGTATTTTTGTACCCATTATCACACTGAAAGTAAAATAAGAGTTGTCTACATATTCTGTATACTGTAAATATATAGCTTCTAAAGTAAGTTCCTAAAAATACTTAGGGAAATTGCATTTTCAAAATAATCTTTTAAGTCTCCTTTCCAAGTTATAAAAGGAATTGATTGAAATTTATAAGAATTAGAGCCATTCTTCAAATAATAAATGGCCAAATGATATAAAGATGGTTTTCAAAAGAAAATTCAAGCAATCAATAGTCATAAAAAAAATTAAAGAAATGTGCATTAAAGCACATTTGTGAGTCTACATCACACTCACCAGAATGGCAAAAATGACACAAAAAGATAATGATAAATGTTGGAAGGACTCTGGGGAAACAGGCACATTAATGTAATTTTGGTGGAACTGTAAATTGGTCCAGCCATTCTGAAACAGTTTGGAACTTGTCCCCAAGAGTATATTTGTGTGTATTTCCCTTCAGCACAGCAGTACCACTACTAAGGCCCCCAAAGAGAGCCCAAAAAAGAGGAAAAGGACCTATATGCACAAAAGTATTTGTAGCAGTTCTTTTTTTAATGATAAAGAGCTGGAAACTAAGGATATATCCATCAACTGTCAAATTAACAAGTTATGATACATGAAAGTAATGGTATACTATTGTGCCAAAGGAAATTATAAAAGATGATTTTAGAGGAACCTGGAAACACTTATATAAGCTGAAACATCATTAAGCAATCAAAACCAGAACAAATTATACAATAAGTATAGCATTTTAATGACAAAAAAAATTGACATACTTAAGAATACTTCTAAATGCAATGACTAATGATTCCAAAGGACTGATGATGAAGCATCACCATCTCCTGTGGTGATGGCTGCAAGATTCATAATGAGACATGCATGGCCAATGTGGAAATTTGTTTTACTTGACTGAATATTTGTTTTTCTTTTTTTTAGTGAGAAGGTTAAAGGGAGAGTAAATAAATATGCTTGTTAATTAAAAAGAAAAAAATTTTGAAAAATACTTAAAATAACATTTTAGATGTCTTATTTAAACCTGTCTATTAATTTATAATAGTTGAAATTTTATGTGAAACTGAAAATAGTTGATCATCAGCAATCATAAAAAAATCCTCTGTTGAAATAACCACTTTAAATTAAGCATCTAACTGTGGGCAAAGTGCTATTCCAACTGCTAAAGGTATTAGAAAGTAAGTTGTAGCCCTCTAAGGGTTTATAATAGTTGAGAGTTTAGAACAATTCATTATATCACAGGTGAAGAGAGCACTATGAAGTAACCTAGTTTATCCATCAGCCTTCATCTGGAATGCCCTTAATTTATCCTCAGCAAATAAATAGCTACCCTTTCTTTAAATACAGTTTTCCTGAGCAGTCAATTCTAGTGATTAACAATTTTGCTCATTTGAGAAGTTCATCATTTTGTGTAAGCTGTCAGTGTTTAAAATTAGTTTATGTGAAGAAACTAACTCATGGGTAGGTTAATAGGACGCAGATATTAACAATAGCATTTTCCCATGCTAAATAAGTTAGGCATGCTTTTTGACAAACAAAAATAAATGTTTATTAAAATACATTAAAATATTAATGTTTAATATATTAAAATTGCCACAGAATTCATGTTTCTGTTTTGAATCTTTCTATACAAATGCTTCCCTCATTTCATCCTTCTCTAAAGAGTTGGATACACTTCTAATTAAGGAGATCTTGAGATAAGTAATGGTTGGAATGGTTGGAATATTAATGGTTGAATATTAATGATGGTTGGAATATTAATGTATTAAGCAACAGGTTTTACTGGCATTTTAATACTGGTAGCAGTTTTGTGAGAAGAACTTAAACTTGCATTATTTCTGATTATTCTAGGCATGTAATTTTCATTTCAATCAGGTAACACTGTGTCATGATAATTTGTGAGTATTTTGATTCTGCTATAGTTATATGACAAGGTTATGGAAATATTTCCTATTTTTGTAGCATAAGATATCCTATTGCTTTTTTGGGGTGGGCTGGGGGAATTGGAATGATCTCTCTGACATTAGGTTTTGAAGGCCTCAGAGAAAGTCAGTACTCATATATATATATTTCTAACCATTCGCTTGTCAAAGAGAACATGATCCAGCATGAGGCAGGAGAGGAAGGCTGAACTGGGGAAGCCATGCCTTTTTAGGGAAACTGGTTCACATGTTCCCTGACTCGACTCTCATCCAAAAATGTAAGTGGAAACTTAAGGCTCCTTAACTGTATAGACTTCTCTGTTTACTCAGTAATATGCTTCTCTTACAGGCTTCCCCAGTTCATTGCCCCAGGGTGAACCTATTGACTCTACTCTGTTCTCTGCCCTTGACTCCCTTTGCCCCCTTATCATATCACTGATCTTGCCCCCACCAAGCCCCAACTTTGGATCACTACAGCAATCTTCTATCTTTGTGTTTGTTCTTGTACTGCTGAACAGAATTGGAGAAAATAATGGATGAATTTATGTTTTCTAATCTTCACTGGGCCCTTACTGCAGCAAAACAATCCTTTTACACCTCTCTAATCAATTCACTATCCCAATCATCATCATAGCTTTCTAAACCTTTTCCAACTTCCTCAAACCTTCTGTAGCTCTCCATCTTCCCATCCTTCCAGTTGAAAACTTTGCCTCACATTTTATTTTTTTAAAATGAGGCTATTTACCCCTTCTCCCCTCATCCTCCCATCATCTAACATCTCTCAGATGCTATTCCCACTGCCTCCACCTTCAGTCCTGTCTCACATGAAGAAGTGACCCTTCTAAAGAGGCAAAAGCATCTACATGAGACCTTAATTCCATTCTAGGTTATCTTTTCCAGCAGATTGTCTGTCCCATGTAGAATCAAATATAGAATCTTCTGTTTAGATTTCAAAGCCGTTCCTAACCTGGCCCCTTCCTATTTTTCCCATTTCCTTACATATTGTTCCTCTCTACATTCTATACGATATGGCAAAAATGGTCTTGTTCCTCACACAAGACATTCCATCTCCTAACTGTTTTCACTGAGTGGCTGCCATGTCCGGAATGTTTTAGGTCTCAGCTAAAATTCCACCTGCAAGAAACTTTTCCTGCTGCCCCCAACTCCCACAAACTGCTTAAGCTTTCCCTCAGAGATTACCTCAACTTATTTTATATACATATCTATGTATATACATTCATATAATATTAATATGGTATGTGTATTATTAATATCTTATATGTTAATATATAATATTAATGTAGAATAATAACATATTAAAGTTGTTTACATGTTGTCTTCCCCTTTAGAATGTGAGTGAGCTCCTTTGGATCAGAGACTTTTTATTTTTGTCCTATCTCTAGTGCTTAGCACAGCTCTTGGCACATAATAAATGCTTAATAAATGTTTCTTGACTGACTGATTAGAAAACTTCAAGTTTCCTAAGCCTTGTCATGCAGATATATTATACTATGTACAAGTACTGCCCTGCTAGGCTGGATACCCAATACACTCACATCACTAATCAACCCAGCCCTACCCCAATCCCATCCTTCTCTTCTGCTCCTCCTTTGACTGTGTCCTCCCTTTCATTTTTAACTTTTTGGCCCTTTGTAGTGCTAGCTCCATTGTTAATTCTTTCTCTTATAGAATCTATGTATAAACTGAAAACTGACCCTCCCCAAACTCTACATCTCTGGTGTCTCTACCCAATTCTGTTTCTTCTGTCATTTCTCATAATTCAGAGTTTCTGAAAATAGAGTCTACATATTCTTTGCTTCCCATTGCCATTTCCAAACGCTTGCTCTGTCAACAACTACTCCTCATTTGAAGTTCATGCCATCCATCTAAATTAATTTTTCCCAGGCTTTGTCCCAGTAATCCATCCATCTTCTGGACTCTTCCCAAACATTTTTTGTGACTTTGGCACCTGATGTTTTGCAAATAACTCCTAGTTCCACTCGACCATTTTCCTTCTCATCATTCTTAGAATTTTAGTATGCACATTGATGACTTCTAACATACTATTTCTCAGTTCCTTGAATCCTTCAGCTTTTGTATTCTCCAGTTCTACTCTACTTCAGCATCTCCCATATCTCAACATTTCTTTGACTCTAAGATCTAAATCCAGAAATTCCCTCTTTGACCATGGTTGTTTGTCTTTCCACTTCTCTCACCCATTTCTATTCCCATCCTTCAATTATTAGTCACATCTCTATATCTCTTTACTCAGGCTTGATGCTATGGTCAGTCACTTAAATAGTACCATCTCATCTACTTTCTTAAATCTGCTGCCCCTTGAACTTTGTGATATTCCCACCATGTTAATCTCTCCTTCTGTTCTAACTCTCAAATTACTGACTGCTACTGGAGGAAAACACATTATCATTCTGACTAGAACCACAGCAAATTTATATTATCTTAATTGGGCACATAGTATTGAGTGCCACATTCCTCCCATTCATCCATTCTATGCCTACTTACCTATTACTTATATACATTTCATCTCCTGCCTGCGGGCCTTTACAGAGGCTAACCCTTATGCCTGGGAAGCTCTGCCACCTCACCTCCACCCCTTGGAAACATCAGCTTTCTTCAAAGTTCAGCTCAAATGCAACCTTCTTCAAAGAGACCATTCCTGATTCTCACAGTTGTCAGTCCTCCATCACACCCAAATTGCTTATCTGTGAAAACAATTGTATTTTTACCATCACCACCACCAGCAGGTAAAATGTAAATGCTCTGAGGGCAAGAATTGTATCACCTCTAATTTGTATACCCAGTGACTGCTACAGCGCTTGGCATGTAGTGATAGACACTTAATAAATAAATGTTTATCAACTGATTGATAATGCTATTGATAATAACCAGTATTTATATAAGCTGGCCAAGTATTTTATTTACATGTAAAGTGCATGATCTCATTTGAGATTTAAAAAGGACTGTTATTGGGGTGGATAGGTGGTACAGTGAATAGAGCACCAGCCCTGGAGTCAGGAGGACCTGAGTTCAAATGTGATTTCAGACACTTGACACTTAACTAGCAGTGTGACCTTGGGCAAGTCAACTCTAATTTCCCTACCTTCCCCCCTGCAAAAAAAAAAAGAAAAAAAAAAAAGGTAAAAGCATACTGTTAATAATAAACAATCAAACTTTTCAATGAATCCTTTCTAGAAATATATGCATTAGATTTCTCTTTTCTTCAGATTTCCTTTTGTGTAGGGACGTCATTGTTGTTGTTTTTGCAAGTTTCTGGATCCTTATTTCTTTTATTTGCTCATTTTTTGCATTTGTTTTTTTGAGGCCAAAATAAATAAGAATGAATAACACCTTTAGGGGGAAATGCTCCTCAAAAGGGAAGGAAGGCTACTTAAAGCAACAAAAATGGTCCCATAACAATAAGACTACACCTACAGTAGAATAACATTTACATGGCAATTTATTTTTAATTTGGAATGTCTCCAGAATGAGGCCTCCTTCCAATCCAGGCATTCAAACTGAAGTTCATTATAAATTAATGTAGTTTGTTTAGTTTCACATTTGTTATAATATTATATAACAGCCAGGATAAATTATAGAAAAATACAATGGAAAGGAATAATAGACATCAAAAATGTAATGTCTATGTTATATGATTTATATATATAAATTGCTGTTTTCTATGTAGATAACACTGTTTGGTTATTCACCAAAAACTGTTTCTTATTCATTAATTCACAAGTATTTAGTTATTCAGGACAAAATTTCTTTTTCAAAAAGTCTTGGCTAAATATTAGGCTAGGGGTTTTTGTGTTGGAGTGGGTTGGGGAGATTGCATTGAAATGACATTATCATGTGGAACTAAGTTTAACTGGGGCAATTGGGAGACTAAGTATAGTCAAGAGAAATCACATGTGGAAAAAGTGTGGAAGTGCCTGTTAATGGACAATATTGGGTAATAGAATGGGAGATAATAAAGAGTTCATTGTGAATTGTAAGTTAACATGTGGTGTGTGAAAATCTCAGTGTATTTAGATACCCATCTGAGATACCCAGAGGCAGGAGATGAAATGTATATAGGGAATAGGTAACTAGGCATAGAATGGATGAATGGAAGGAATGTATAGTCAGCCTGGAAAAAGAAACTGGAGCCAGACTGTGAAGGGATTTAAATGATAGAGAAGAGTCTACATTTTTTTCTAGATGAAGTAGAGACACATTGAAATTTCTTGAAGAGGGAAGTAACCTGCAGATTCCTTATTTTACATGACCTAAACGTCTAAATAACAGTGAAAGTAATAAGTGGTAGCGCCTTCGCGTATCTACTGTTTAAAACCTATTATTAATTACTGACATTGAAAATAAGGTCAGCTTTCCCAAAGGGCAAATGTTGGTGATCCTAGTCATTTGGACAGCTTCTAGAATTGATTTCTTGCCAACGCTTAGCTCTGGATCATTTGAGCTTTACTTGATTGCCTTGACTGCGTCTTCCTCCTCCTCCTCACCATCATCATCTTATTATCAGTAATAACAAATATTTCTTAATTGCTTCCTATATGCTAGACCCTGTGCTAAGGACTGCAGGTATAAAGAAAGACAAAGCAAAAGAGACCAAGAAGGAGGAACCAGACAGGAGGAGAACCAGGAGAGAGCAGTGTCACAAAACCCTAGAGAAGAGAATATCTATTCTATTCCAACTATTTTAACATCTATTAGAGCTGTCTATGTTAAAAAAAAAAAAAAAAACAGAGGACTTGAGAAATTTATGACCTGCCTTAATGATTTAATAATATTAAGCACCTACTTTGACCAAAGCACTGTGTTAGTTTAACACAGGGAATATGAAGATAAAAATAATTCCTTAGCCTCAAGGTGCTTATGTTCAAGGAGGGAGAATACAGTAACTAAATCTGTTTAGTGCAGAGGGAATTGAAATAAGCAGTTATCCGGTTTCATACTTTAAAAGGTAGAAAAGCAGTGAAATGAATTTAGTAACATCTCAAAAGATGAAACAGGTTATAGTTTAGCAGGTAAAACAATTGTTAGTGACATCAGTGCTGTTGTTAACCCCACTCTGTGTGCACACTCAGAGCAAAGATGAGAATTTTAAAAAGCAAGAAAAACTAATTGACAATGAAAAGTGAGAAATTCCAAAAAAATCACAGACATGTATTTTAATCATTTTATAGAGAAGTCTAACCAATATAAATCTATTTCCGTAAGACCAAAAAAGCGGAGAAAGTGCCTTGGAGGCAAACATTTGACTCTATTGTCAAGTGGAGAGAGATGATAGGCAAAGGTTTTGAATATAAACGTATAAAATTTTATGGAGAAGGATGATGGAGAAATATAAGCAGTTATCATCTCATGAAACAGAATCATTGGAAGATAGAAGTTTGGCAGGAGATCCAACTAAGTAAAATCATCCCAAGGTCATTTAAGTATGCAAAGCAAAAGAACAACAAAGAAGAAAAATGGGAAACTTATTATAACAAACTTTTCACCTCAAGAACAATTGAAGCACCAGACTTTGATCCACCCATCACAGTCCTGTGCTAAGAAGATAGAAATAGGGGGAAGAAATTTTTCCAAAGATGGGAAGAGCACTAGATTTGTCCAAGTATGTATGATCCATAGTAGAGGTAAAATAATTGTGAGGGTTATAAAAGATTGATATATAAGGTAGTTAAAGAAATGGAAGATACAAAAAGTACAAAAAAAATCTCAGACCTTGCTAATATCAGAAAAATGCAACTAAAATTACATCATCTGCTGATCAATCTGCCTATTCTCTCATGTATGCAGTCTTTATGAGAATCATCTATACATGGATCAAGGTTATCCTTAATGAGAATATTAGTAGGGGCCATTCAGTCTTTCTCCAGGTTCCATATGCATATTCATAGTACTTTTTTGTGGTGACAAAGAACTGGAAACAAAAGTAGGTGCCCATCATTTGGAGGAATGATTAAACAAATTGTGGTTCATGAATGTAAAAGGATAAAAAGCAAAATGAAAAAAAAGAGAATATCCAGAGAAGAGGGTGATCACCAATGTGAAGGGAGGCTGAGAGGTCAAGAAGCATAAGAATTGAGTAAAGGTCATTAAAAATGTCAATTAAAATACATTTGGACAGGACAATTTCAGTCGAATGATGAAGCTAGAAGGCAGATTATAGAAGGTCTAAAAGTAAGGGTGAAAAGAAGTGGAGAGAGAACTGTAGACAACTTTCTCAAATAGTTTAGCCATGAAAGAGAGAAGAGATAAAGGATGAAGCTGGTTGAAATGATCAGAACAAATTATGGGTTTTTTTTTTAAGGATGGGGAAGAGATAGATGTATTTCTAGGCAGCAGGGAAACAGCCAGAAGATAGGGAATGACTGAAGATTACTGAGAGAGTAGGGATGATGGGAGGGACAGTTTCCTAGAGAAGATAGGATGGAATAACAGCACAAGATATTAGATCTCCAGAAAAAGGAAAATGTTTTGCCTTTCTTTGCATTCCCAGTGCTTTACACAATGACTGCTACATATAAAGTGCTAATAAAAAATTGTTGGTTAGGGATTGATTGTTGAAGGTACATGGGTCTATTGTACCTCTCTTAGTCTTGTTAGAAAAGAACATGGAGATAGACTCTAAGGAATCTACCACTAAAAACACAATTAAATCTGATTTGAGGAGGAAAAGATGAGAACCTGCTACCTTCATTTTCCCACCTACGAGTTTGCTTCTGTGTACTCTATTCCTTTGGTTATGGCTTTATTTCTAGGCAACAGTTCCTTGTGAGAGTGTTCTTCTGTATTACAACTTCAAGAGATAGTCTTCTGTCTCCAGTCTTATTCACTCTGCATTTTTATTATCTGAATGATGTATAAAATTAAAAAAAAAAGAGTAACTGAACCTTGCCATACAAAATTTGATGATAGCTCTAATTTCAAATTAAACTTAAATTAGAAAAAATCCATTCTAACCAATATCATACTGTTATACAATGATAACCTGTTGAATTGTGTATTTCTGTTGCGTTAAGTATTCTTGTATATTGAACCCCTCTGACAGATGGTTTTAGTTGTAATGCAGTGCCAGCACCTCAAGTTCTGGGCTTATATGTTCTATATCTAATATTGTAGTCAACTACCAAGATCACTCTCTCTCATCTCTTCCATCCCCTCACTCTGAGATAACTGGGAAATCTCAGAGTGTATTTCATATCTAGGTCTCTGCAGATATGAATTAAATGGTACACAGATTATTCATAAAAACTTAAGGTGGCAAAACATATTGGGCTGATAGCTATCATTCTATCCCACAGAAAATTCAAAAACAACACAAAGAACTTTCAATAGACTTTCACCAAAAAAAAAATCAATCTCCTCTGTCATCAATGAATCTTGCCCTCCCCAGGCCTCCGGATTCACAGTACCACTCTATAGTTCAGACTCCTCTCAGAAGTTAAATAAACTTGGGGTTGCTAGATAGGTAAGGGCCCAACATTCTGATGAGCCTCTCTTTCATCCCAGAGATATATACTAGCGTTTAGCTTAATAGTACCACCCTAAAGCCTTGTACTCCCCTCAGATGGCATATCAACATTTGGTTCCTAGAGAGATCCCCCCCTTCTCATAAAACCTTCAGTGTCTGATTGCTATGGTAATAACAAAAGGAAAAGTAGAAATGTGTCTTCTGTGTTGTGGTTCTAGTCTCTTCTTTATCCTCCAGCTATGACAGGATCATGTGTGCTATTTCTTCCCCTCAAGAGGCTGACACTAATTAGGAACTATCTTTCTCTCTCTAAAAGACTGGATTCTCAAACTCTCAAGCTTAAAGTTGCTAGAGAGATAGCTCCAACTGTAGAACTGCCTAGTAAATAAAGGTTCAAGTTTGGGAATTCTTGCCTCTTGGCCATATTTTTCCTCAACTCTTTGCCTAAAAGGTTATATACCATGCCCTTTCAAGGCTGGAGCCTGGAACTTGGGGTGCAGGAACTTTAATGAGCCACATGGATGAGAACATGTAATTCCCATGTGTCTCTACCCCAAAGCATCCATTATGGACTGCTAGGAAGAAGGGAACTCTCTCTCCCTGGGGTTCAACTTCATTCTCAATTCTGCTGCTCTCTCAGGATCTCACAGACAAAACAAAAGCTTCAGTTCAGTCTTTTATAGACCCAGCACAAAGGGATTACTATCCTCACAAAAATCTAAGATGAATTTTTCATCTTAAGTTACTGAGACCTCCATGAGTGCCAAGCAGCATATTCCCATCTTCCATAAGAAAATACAATCAGCTCCCAAAGTGTCACAAGTTGACCAGCAATTCCCCTAATTAGCCCCCTACAAAATATGAAGACTATCTTATTGTTCAGGGTGAAATCTAGTCTCTGTTCTTTCAATTGGTTAAGTACTTTAAATGATTCCATTTTGTCTTGAAAGAATCAGTGCATCTTAACAATTACCTAATTTACTACCATGGAATGACTTATGTACCAGGGACAATCTAGCTTTCTAGGAATAATATAATAAACCAAGCACAAACCTTTAATGTGCAGTGGGGTGATTTAATGTACAATATTAAACTCAAAAGTAACTTGAGGGGGCGGCTAGGTGGAGCAGTGAATAGAGCACTGGCCCTGGAGTCAGGAGGACCTGAGTTCAAATGTGACCTCAGACACTTGACACACTTACTAGCCATGTGACTTTGGGCAAGTCACTTAACCCCAACTGCCCTCCAAAAAGCAAAAAAAAAAAAGGTAACTTGAAAATTTCTTTCACACACTCGTAGAATTATTCATTATGGTTTGGATTCCAATTTAGATATTTACGGTCAGTTAAGTCATGTTTCCCTAAACCTAACAAATACATGTAGAAAAAAAGCCCCATATAAGACAACCAGTGAAAGTCAGAGTGACTTGAAAACCAGCTTAGAAGATCCGGGTTCAAATCCCACCCATGAAATATACTTACTGTGTGTCCCTGGGCCAACTACTTAACTCTGTAAGACTCTAAGCTATAAAGGTGATAACTTGCACTGGTAGATGAAGTTTCCTTATGCAGGGGGTTCCCTAAGCCAATGAGATCACAATTAGGCCCTGTTCTTATATAGCCCCCTCTCTTTCACAACACCAGAACCAAGAATATGGGAGGCTTTTAGTAAATGCCTCCTGAGTTGGAAGTCTGCCTTATGAAAATGCATCGTCATAATTGTTTCAAAATACAAAAATTATACATATTCTAAATCATAGAGCAGATTTTTTTGTCATATCTTTACTAGTTTCCTGAACCTAGTGAATGTGCTTCAATGACAGTTTTAATGATGCAAAAGAAAAAAATGTAACCTATCATTTTTGTCTAAATTAAAAGGGAAGTTATTAAAAGCACAGACATGAACAAGTTAGTCATATCATTTATAGCTGGAAGGGATCTTAGAAATTACCTAAAGTAAACCCCTCATTTTACAGATGAGGAAAACAAAGAAAAGAGGTTAAATGATTTGCTGTAGGTCATACAGGTAGTAACAGCTGAGATTTGAACCTAGATCCTCTGCGTCCATGTCCACTGTTCTTTACGTTCTTCTACACTGACACTTAGAAAAAAAGTATCAAAACAAATCTATAGAAATATAATTCACTTTCAACCATTTACTTCATCTGTCTTTAGTATTCTATCTAACCTTTTAAGGATGATATGATCCATCTTGGTATGACATTGCCATAGAGTTTTAAAAGGCTAACAGAACACAATCTCTAGCAGTCTGTTGGTAGAGAAACAGCATCTGCTCTTCTCAGGCTGGATTAGTTTCCCTTTAAGGGGACATGGAAACCATATTTGGGATGTGTTTAGTTCAAGGGATTTTGAGCTTAAACTCTTGGTGCTGTTTCCTTGTTGCTTGAGTCATAAAAAATCTAGCCTATGAGGAGTTACAGCAGTTACTTAGAGCAATTCCCACTGTCTTGAAGGACATCTTTCTCACCCAGTTGCTTCCCTAGGCCAGCATTGATTTAAATTAGCAAATTGTATCCCTTTAACATAAATAAATTCATCTTTATTGAATTTTACAGTACATTGAGATCCAATCCCAAGCCTGAATCGCTGCACTGAGTTGTGGTCCTGCCAATCTCAGATGGTTTCAAGGATAGTCCCTGTTGTAGTCTGATGTCAGTGTAATGATCTTGATTAAATTTGAAGAAACTCATCATCAGAAATTGGCCATCAGGTGTTTTGGAGGGGTAGCCTCAGTACTGAGTGCACAGAAACCACTTTCCTAAGGCATCTGCATCAGTGGAGGGAGTACCCACACCAATAAAACCCTAGACTTTTTGAAGCAGCGACACGATCTGTGAAAAAGGATTTCATTTCTCTACTAATTTTTAACTCAATTAAAGGGGGGAATGAAATTAAGCATTTCTGTAATGCCTGCTATGTATCAGGTATGGTGCTGATTGCTTTACAAATATTGTCATATTTGGTGCTCAAAACAACCCTGTGATTAAGATGCTGTTATTATCCCCATTTTACAGTTGAGGACATAGACAAACAGGGGCTAATTGACTTCCCCAAGGTCACACAGCTAGCCATTTCTGAAGTTGGATTTGTACCTAGGTGTTCTAACTCTAGGCTCAGTGCTCTGTCTACTGTACCACCTAACTTCCTATATACTTAACCATGTAAAACTCAGAAATAACTAGATAATTCTCTATTATTTATATACTTGTACCCAGTGACATCTTCATATATAAACCATAATAGGTTTTTATTCTTAAAATCATATGTAACCACCATATAATATTTATGATTACTTTGAAAGTGGAATCTACCTTTTATATAGAGTGACTTATTGAACTATTGAAGTATCTCTGTTTCTGTACATGAAACTTGCCTTCACAGGCAGTTATTTATCCAGCAGCCAAGCACAGAACTTTAATGTGCAGTGGTATAATTTAATAGTCTCTCAATTTAAAATCACCATTATATTTCCCATAGAAATACAAAGAACTCCCCTGGAAACCACTAGTCCTTTTCGTAGAAAGCTGTTCTAGTGCCCCCCAAATAGAATTCAAAAACATTGGGTTCTGTTCAGGCTGAAAGAAAATCAATTATCATAACAAGATTTCATGTTTGTGGTTTGAGAGGAAAAAAATAGTGTATTATATCAGATCCACACCTAACATATTCCCTAATACTGAAGTAAGTGAGGTGTTTAAGGAGGTATATCACCTTTCATGCTACTGAGATTATAATTTACTGCCATTTGGCTTCCCTTTGTAGGGCAAAGCACTGCCACATAAAATTCAACTATTCAGGCTCATTGAGTTCAAGTCTTCTAGACTGAGACTGTATTGATTTAATATTAAAGATTTTTTTTTAAATGCAGTTTTTTTACTTTTATTTTTTATTTTTTATTATATTTGAATTTAGTTTAAACTTAAATACAAAATAAGACAAGAAAAAACATTATTGATTTGAGGGTTTCTTGATGATTCAATATAAAGCAATAAATTTCCTTTTCAAGAAAACCTAAATAATAAATACTACACATTATTTTTAAAGCTCTCCATATCTTCTTTGTTTCTTTGTATGTTTTCTTTTGTCTTCTGCTGTGCACTTTTTATTTTGGTTTTTTTCCCTTCCTACCCCCCTTCCAGAAGGCTACAGTTAAGTTAGGGGATATAGATATATACACATATGTGTATATATGTGTATGTGTATATACATACACATGTATGTGCATGTATGTATATTGTATCGTGTGTGTATGCATACACATATACATACATAAACATATATATATATACACAGATAGCCATAAACACACCTACATACACATATACATTCAAACACATATCCTTAAGACCACATTATGCTCACTTCTACTTGTCATCGGTGTCTCTGTAGATGAATAGCATCTTCCTTTATAAGTCTCAAGTCTTTCCATATTTTTCTAAATCCACCAGCTCATCATTTCTTATATTACAACAAAATTCTGACCTAATCACATTCTGTCCTGGAGATTGTCTATGAGAGATTTTTCCCATTTTTTTCTGTGTTCCCTCTATTCTTGGCTACATAGGTTTTATTTATACAGGAGAATTTTAATTTAAAATAATCAAAATTATCCATTTTACACTTCAGCATTGCTCTCATCTTGTAATGTTTGATGTCTGATACTACTGAATCTACTTCCTTCATATCTTTTTTCTCCTGGTTTCCTTGAAATTGCTGACTCTCTTCTCTTCCAAATAAACCAGGTTATAATTTTTTTCTGACTCAGTAAGATTTTTTTTAGTAATTTATGTAATAGATTAGTTAGGTAAAATTGTCTTTTTTATTATATTAGCTTTATCCATGCACAATAAATATTATTTCAATTGTTTAGATCTAATTTTGCTTATATAAATTGTATTTGTGTTTATATTTGTATAGTTCCTGTACCGTTACAAGTATATGTGTTTTGGCAGGCATACTCATATTTTTATACTGTCTATTATGTGGTCTAAAACTATTGCTTAATATGGCTGACACATAGTGTAGTTTCCCTGTTTTTCTCTTTTGATTAAATATGATTTTAGCTTTAACTTTGAGATCATGATTGCTATCCTTGCTTTTTTACATAATAAATTCTACTCCTAACCTTTATTTTGTGTTTGTGTGTATCTCTCATTTTTATAGCATTTCCTAAAAGCAAGTGTTGAATTCAAATTTTTAATCTGCTGTCAGTTTCCATTTTATGGGTAAATTCATCCCATTCACATTCTAAACTATAATTACTTGTATATTTGTTGCTTTTGTTGCTTTTAGTGCTTCCCTCAGATGCTTTTGTGCATCCTTCACTCATGGAAGAATTATGAATATGTTTAATATGAGAACTGTGCCATAGCATCCTAAAATCCTAGAAAAAAAATAACTTTGAATTTCCAATATGGAAATGTGTTACCACAAGTGACTTGAAACTGTTAATGAAGTAGCTTGTAAACTTTAAAACTCATCATCATCTTCCTCACTGTACCCATGTTTTCATCTTTTTTTTTTTGTCCAAGGACAAGTCCATTATCTTGCTATTGTTCTTTTGTATTTAATGTACTGTGAACTATTTCACAGGTAGATAAAACGACTACTTTTTCCAATTGAATAAGAGTATTAGAATGTTAACCACTTTATATAGAATCACTGCAAACATTTTGGGATGATTTTGGTAGGAGACAGGATGATATATATGAATCTCATGCAACTCTCCTATTATCTTAATTTCTTACTCTAGGGTTCTATGTTTTAAGTGCTTTTCACTATATGTAGTTGAGAGATTATGAGTATTTAGTATTATGAGATCTATTTAAAATGTTGTACTTAAATTTTTACGGATTACTGTTATACCTAAGTGATCATGAACAACAGTTCTGTCCATAATGAAGCTCTGTTTACAGTACAATTAGTTGAATTTTCAGTGATGTTTTGGGGTTTATAATATGGGAATTTATCATGTTAGTTTATAAGATAGAATAAGTTTCTAGTATCTAATTTTGGCCTTTTTAGTGTAGAGTTTCTATCTTCTTTGCTGTCACCACCACCCTACCAGCACCCCCTTGACCAGGAGAGGTCCTTGGGAATTTTAGAGGATCAGAGAATTTTTACTTTCCTTTGGCATTCTAGTAGCATCTCTGAAACAGCAGGTCTACTATATTATTAGAGTAACTAAAAAATGAGCTTGGGGTACTTCTAGTGAAGGTAGCTGGGGTGGGTTAATTAGAGAGAGAGAGAGGGAGCCAAGATGGCGGCGTAGCAGCAGCAATATATCGCAGCTCTCACATAGCCACCCCAAAATACCCATGGAATAGGACTCTGGACCAACCTAGAACTTCAAAA
>CM053592.1:113965213-113990761 GCA_028646515.1 Pseudochirops corinnae | reverse complement strand
TATTCCTAGGAGGTTTTCTTTTTGGGATCTTTTTCAAGAGGTGATTGGTGAATTCTTTTAATTTCTGTTTTGCCCTCTTGTTCTAGAATATCAGGGCAATTTTGCTTTAGAATTTCTTGAAAGATGGTGTCTAGGCTCTTTTTTTGATCATGGCTTTCAGGTAGTCCAATAATTTTTAAATTATCTCTCCTGCATCTTTTTTCCAGGTCAATGGTTTTTCCAATGATATATTTCACATTGCCTTCTACTTTTTTCATTTGTTTGGATCTGTTTTATAGCATCTTGATTTCTCATAAAGTCATTAGCTTCCAATTGCTCCAATCTAATTTTGAAGGAGTTATTCTCCTCATTGGCTTTTATGGCCTCTTTTGCCATTTGAGTTAGTCTACTTTTTAAGGTGTTATTTTTTTCAGTGTATTTTTGGGTCTTCTTTAGCAGTCTGTTGACTCTCTTTTCATGATTTTCTTACATCATTCTCATTTCTCTTCCCAATTTTTCCTCCACTTCTCTTACTTGATTTTCAAAATCCTTCTTGAGCTCCTCCATGGCCTGTAACCAGTTCATATTTTTTTTGGAGGTTTTCAATGCAGGAGTTCTGACTTTGTTGTTTTCCTCTCACTCCATGCCTTGATCCTTTTTGTCCCCAAAAAAAGGATTCTATGGTCTGTTTGTGCTTCCTCAGCTTGCTCATATTGCCAGTCAGTTACTTGACTTTTGAGCTCTTTGCCATGGTAGAACTCTGCTTAGAGATTGGAGAAAGCTTTGTCCCAAATTGCTGGTGGTTTTGCAGCTGCTGGAGCTATTAGGAGGGAGCACTGTCTACAGCCCCTACAAGTTCTGGCTCACTGGTCACACACCCCATGACCACCACCCACAACTGTGATCCAGATCCAAGCAGGTTAAAGCAAGAACAATTACCCCCTGAATGGTCACTTGGTCCCCCTACAATCTGCAGGCCAGGAGCTCCTGAGGCAGCCACACAGTAGCAACAGCCAGACTGTGGTCTTCCATCCACCCCTGTTCCAACAGAGTTCCACACTGACCTTTTACTTTGTCTTTGGTGTTTATGTGTTGAGAAGTCTGGAAACCACCACAGCTGCTGCTGGTTCACTCTCCTGAAGTCTGCTCAGGCTGCAGCTGGTCAGGGCCACCCTGGGGCTGGAAACGTACAGCTCACACAGGACTTTGCTCGGCTCCCAGCACACTTCAATAGACCCTTCCTGTCAGCCTGCCAGGCTGCCTTTAGTGGGAGATTTGTTTCTCTCTACCACTTTGTTGGTTCTATAGCTCTAAAGTTTGTTTAGAGTATTTTTTTTACATGTATTGGAAGTGGTTGGAGCAGAAGCCAATGCCAAGTTTGTGCTTCTACTCTGCCATCTTGGCTCCGCCCCCTAAAATCATCTTCTAATAAAATTTTTTCTTCATAGGATAGTTATTTTATATATTGCTAATTTTAGACATGACCCAATACCTTTAGTGATTTTTTTACTTAGTCCTTTTACTAATGAGAATAATGATGTTGATAAAATTCTAAACATGTTCTGCTGTTTAAGTATTATAATTATGATTTCTGAGCCAAATTCTCCCCATTGCCTGAGTCAGGCACTCACTGGCACTTTCTAGTGTTTTGAGCAGTACCCTGAACATACTTGGCATTTAGTATTTAATTTAATATTCAGATATATCACATTACACTAAATGTTCTCCAAGGCCTCTGTGAGTTACAGCAGGCACTCTTGTTCAACAAATCCCAGTTTAGGATTCCTTACAGACATTGGCTTACATAAACACTCTACCCTACAATTGAAAAAACACTTTGCTATATCTAATGCAACCACATTTAGAGTTCTCTGCACAGTAAAAGAAAGATCTGTATGCCATTAGGTTAAATATATATTTAAAGCTTTTTTTGCTAAGCAATATACCTGACATATTCCATTAGGGATTCCATCCTATGTAAGACAAGTTTTTACCAAGGACTCGAAGGCCTAAACTGTATGCCAAGGAAGCAACCCACAAGCAAGATTAATCAAAACAACAACAACAATAAAAATGGTAGGTGGTCATCCCTAGGAGGCCCAAAGGAGAGATGGAAAGTAGGAAACAGAGATAGTACTCTAGCAGAAAGTACAAAAATACTGAGATGGGGTGATTAGATTGTACTTTTTATCACGATCTATGAATTTGTCCCTATAGGTCAGAGTGCAGTTACGTTGCTCTGAAAGATGAGCCCCCTAAACCTCCTGGGAACTAACCCAGCATATATCAGGGGACCAAAAGCAGTCACATCTCACCCTTACTAATACAATGCAATTGGTCCCAAAGCACTTATAAAGCTCTTACCATATGAAGGGCACTGTGCCAGATGTTGAGAATGCAAAGGCAAAATAAAACATAGTTCCTGTCCTGAGGCAACTTACAAGCAACTGGGAAGATGAAATACGTAAACACATAAGAATATATGTGTTTATTGGAGGATAGAGAGAGCACTAACAACCTGAAGGATCAGAAAGAGCCTGCTCTAAGAAATGGGTCATAAATCTAATCTTGAAAGAAGCCAAGGAATCTAAGAGATGGAGGTGAGGAAGTTGTGTGTCATGCATGTGAAGGGGCAATAGAATGCCTCATTTGGGGAGCAGTAAGTTATTACTAGCACAGCCCAGTTGTAGCAAGTACATCTCTATGCGTATCTGAAAAAATTAAATTAAGGATAAACAATATGTTTTCTATCATTTACATGCTAAGGAGAACCAGTAGTCAATAAACATTTATTGAGCATGTATATGTGTGCCAGCCATCATGCTAAGCACTGGGCATGCAAAAAAGATGAACAAGGCAGTCCTTGCCCTTAAGGAGCTCACAGGGGTAAAGATCTTGAAAATAGGAAGTATTGATCATGTTGATGACATAGCCTTTGCTCATCATTCAACTGCTATATCCTCTAACAAAGAAAAACAAAGCAAAGGCCCTTTAGAGACTACAATCTGGCTGTCCCCATTAATCATAAACATTTTTGAAATGTATAAAGGTCAGATACGTAGGTTTGTAAGAAGTGCAATTTCTGTAGAGTTTAATGTTGATATTGGTATACTTGCATAATCTTTTCAACTTTATCCCATGAAGCCACACAGAGGTGACTCTCTCTCTCTCTCTCTGTCTCTGAATGTTGGGTCTCCTGTTTATACCCTGTGTTATCTTAGGTAAATCACTTAGCCTGTCTGGACTTCAGTTTCTTCATATGTGAAATAAATGGATTGTACTAAATTATTTCTAAGATACCTCACCATTCTATGAATCTCTTTAAGCCATAACTTGTCTGCTATATTTTCATTCTCTTCCACTTTCCCTCCTCCTATCTTCTTTTCCTTTCTTCCTTCCTTATTCCTATGTTGGATAAGATTCCTTCAGTTCTATAATCTCATCAATGTGGATATTTCTTCTGTCACCTCTTTTATTAAGCCTCTAGAGGATTTGCCCAATATGTTAGAAACCTTAATGTGCTTTTTTAATATTAATGGATACCAGTGGAACTTTCAACTGTCCTTTTTTTCCCATACTCTTACTAAATGACAAAACTGCCTCCTTTTCTTGTCACACATGCCTTTGATGAGGTCCTCAGTTCCATATTTCTAGTGTCAGTCATTGTTGCTCTCAACTATCACCTTTGGTCTTTTCCTTCCAGAACCACAGATTTATGTAGAGGAAATCTGAATTTATATGAGTACTTTATTAAGCTTGGTTACTCTGGTTAAAAATTATGGAGAAATGCCTATATGCATAGTGTAAGTCCAACTTTCCTCTAATTGCAAGTTCTTGTATTTAATAAACTATAGGTAACCATATTCCCATCCCCGTGACATTCATAAACATTAATCCTCCCTCATCATTCCTTCAGCATATGCCACTCCAATATCAGTCCAGGATATCATATGATCATTATTCTAGAGCCAAAAAAGACCACAGAAGCTATCAAGCTCAACCCCGTTCTTTTATAGATAAGGAAACCAAGGCTAAGGAACTTAAATGACTTACTCAGGGTGATATGGGAGTATGCATCAAAGGTAGGATTTGAAACCAGGTCTTATGGTCTTCAGAGTGAGTGTTCTTTCCACTGCATCTTCTACTGTTATCTATTGCAATTTGCACAGCCTTGCAAATGCCTAGTCCAAACTCCAGCTCTGTTGTCTTGGTAACCATCCTACTCTGCCTGTGAATAATTGCCTTGGTTCATTTGTAGTTCATCCTTGGTTTATTCTCTGGCTATCTAAATCAGGGTTGAACAATTTCTGCCTTGTTGTAGCCATTCTTGTGGCAGTTTCTTCCTGTAATATCTTCCCTGCCGGTCGGTTAATCAACAAGAATTTATTAAATGTCAACTATATGCCAAGCACTACTCCAAACCCAAGGAATCCAAAGAAGGAGGGGGGGGCAGTTCTTGTTCTCAAGGAGCTCACAGTATAATGGGAAGACAACACGAAATCAACTCTGTGCAAACAAGACACAACAAGGATAAATTGGAGTTCATCTCAGAGGGGAGGCACTAAGACTAAGGAGGACTTGAAAGGCTGCTTGCAGAAGGTGGGATTTTAGCTAATATTTGAAGGTCGTTGGCACACCTTGTGTCAATTTCAATAATAAGTGACCCCAAACATTTTCTTCATTCCATCTCCCTCTTAACCCCTGAGATAGCCCGCTTGCAAGAGCAGATTAGTATTATGAAGAGAGGAAAGTTGCTTAGGTTTTTCTTACTCCCAGCTTTAGCTGCTTTTAATCTCCTTAACTACCATTACCTTGATTGTTAACTTGCTTCAGCCTACTTGAATCCACCATATGTCTTTCCATTACCCATTGGTCACCTTCAACAGTCACTCTTCCGGATAGTATTCCATGATTTGCAAGTGTGTTAACAACACTGAAAAAATGATAGGATTCAGAAGATGAGTTTTTGTGGCACTGAGAAGCTCAGGATCATTGACAAGTCACTGGCACATTTTCCCAAATGAGATCCAACTCAATATCCTTTTCAGTTCTGTACCTGGTTCATTGTCCATTTACAGTGCATATTCAGGAGCTATATATTGATGGACTAAATTAATTGTTTGTCCAACTGCATGACTTACCTGGGAAACATGTTTTGACACCCATTTTTTCTATTTTGGATGGACAGGAGGCCATATATTATCCTAAGGTGCAAAGGAATCAGTACAATAACATCCTAAAATAGGAACATCTGTAGATCCTCTCCATCAATAGGTAATGCTTGTTCTATTAGACTTTAGGCAAGTCATCCTCCCTGGTCCTGACAAAAGCTGTGTTATTCCTTGCTTGAAGTTGTTATTTACTTTACTGAAGAACAAAGTAATTTCTGTTATCTTTTCTGTCATGGATGTATGTATATCTGGGACAGACAATAAAGATGAATAATTAGCTGGGCCCAGAGTCTGAAAGGAAGAGTGAGCTGGATTGCTTTCAGGAAATTGCAAAGCACTTTTTATGACCCTAAGTTTCCCATAACAGTAAAGAGTCATTTTTTCAATACAGACATTTTGCCGGTATACTGTATGGCAGTGAGAACACCACTGTCTTTAAAAAGCTAAGCATCATGCATGGTGGCAGAAAGGTACATGCTAAATTTGAGCAGGCTGCAATATATAATCAATGAAGATCTCCAAAGAAAAGCAGTAGTAAAAGAAGCCTTTTTGTATTTTAATCTGTTTTATTTATTGCCCTCGCAAAAAAAATCTTCATCACCTAATGGCCAGCATTTATGGAACTTACCTGGGTCTCAGACAACAGTCTCATGGAGCAATACTTGAAACATATACAACTTGATAGATAGTTTTTCTCAGCATAGCCTTTGAAACTTTGGCCACCTCCACACTAAAATCAGGTATCCAAGTATGACTTTTAATGATAAGATTGTATATAGAGTCATCTGTTGTATGACATGACTAATATAATTTCCATTAACTTTTTGTAAATTTCATTTTAATTACATCATTTTAGTGCATTCCATGCAGATATTTACTCTTAGCATAATGGATTTTTAAGAGAAAATGTTCCATGAAAGCTTTGAGTTTTGAATATTTTATTTGAAAGCAAATGCTAACAGCACTGTAATAACATTCAATATTGATAATTTGTTGGTGGGGAAGAAGGGAGTCCATCATATAGTGTACCAAGAGAAAATCTCAAAACTATTGTCTGTTCATAGTATTGGAAGTTCATACTAATAATAATGACATATTCATAAGTACATTAAATTTGTATATATTTTATGTGAATATATTAATGTTTTTCTATTTCCCTTTGTTTTAAGATTTACAAATATTCTCAAGATATCTTTATGCATTTTTAAGATAGCCTCTGATAGGGGATTAGAGCCAAATAATAGATATATATATGTATATGCCTATATACATAAGTATACCTATAATATCAACCATTCAGTACATATGAAGTCTTTAAAGTTATGATGCTACCAGTATTTTGTATAGGTGACAGGGGTTTATGATGCAATTGATAGCCTAAGAGAAAAAGTTTGCCTTAGTCAGTATGTATCACAAAAAATAAAGCCAAATCTTTGGCTATATCTTGCATATTCATCACTAATGTATTTCAATACCCTGAATCTCTGTGTTGATCATATTCACAACTTTAGACACGTATATCCACATATATTCCATTCTCCTAAGATGAACATGGACATAGGCATTTTCCCTGTACCCCCACCTCATGCCTGATGGAATAAAATGGATTCCTTAATCTACCCTCCCTCTCTCAAAAGCCAAAAAGAATAGTCACAGGAGGCTGACTGTTGGAGTATTTTGTTCAGTTCTGACCCCAAATTTTAAAAAGACAGGATAGAATACATCCAGAGGAGAGTGAGCAGGATAGTGAAGAGACTGGATTGGTTGAAGTAAGAGATGATGCTTAGCCTGGAGGACAAAAAAAACATATGGGGATGTATGATACCAGTCTTAAAGTATTTGAAGAATTGTTACAGAAAAAAAAAAATTATTCTTGTTAAAATTCACCCCCATTGAGAAGAACTAAGATCATTGGCTAGAAGTCAAAATAATACAGATATAAATATGTAAGGAATAACTTCCCAATAATCAGGGCTTTCCATGAGTAGAATAGGCTGCCTCAATTCCTGTTCAGTTTTTTGTGTTGTTGTTGTTTTGGGTTGTTTTTTTTTTTTTTTTTTGCTTTTTGGAGGTGGAAAGACAGGGCAATTGGGGTTAAACAATTTGCCCAAGGTCACACAGATAGTAAGTGTTAAGTGTCTGAGGTCAGATTTGAACTCAGGTCCTCCTGACTCCAGGGCTGGTGCTCTATTCACTGCACCACCTACATGCCCCCAGTTTTGTCATTGATATCCCTTCTAGCTCCAATAGTTTGAGATTCTGTGATAGGAAAACCATACTCACTCACAAAAGACATTGATTTTGTGTCGTTGTCCCATTGAAGCATGTTCCTCTATCCCTCTTATATTCTGTCCACTAAGATATGTGCTCTACTGCTGTCAGTTGGTGGTTCATTTTACAATCATCATTAGAGTAGACCTGTCCCAACAAGGTCCTGACTTTTTACTATTCCAGTAAATGAGGTTGCCCACAAATGTGTCTATTGGCTCCAGTAGTTCCAAAGAATACTGTTTACTGTGTTGTTATAATTCCTAAATTATACCCTTCTGTCTAGACTGTTAATGACCTAGGCATATAATCAAATAACAATGATTTGAAGACTATAAAAGAAACTACTGATTTAATGTTGTCAATGACTTCTGCCCCTAATTTCATTTGGGGTGCCTAAGAAGATGCACACATACTTATAGATGATAGTACCACATATCCATGCATAAGATGAATGGGGAATGTTACACAGAAACAATTCTATTGACCTCATCCATGTACAAAGAGTTAAGATCCCAAGTCATATTCACATAATTAGAAAATTGGGCTTAATAAAAAATGTTCTTAAATATACATATCCGCACATATATAGCATATATGTAGACATTCTCTCTATAGCATATGTGTACAATATTTCTCAAGTATCACCTAGCTAACCAGTGTGCAAGCAGTTGTCTTTGACTTTGTAGCCAAGCTTGTCATAGTGATTTTTTTTACTAAATGATTTATCTGTACAACTGAATTGTTTTATTAGGCATTCCTTGCACATAAAAATATTATTTGTTAAATTAGGCAAAATAACAAATGGTACTTTTCTTAACTTTTATTTGATCTGTAAGAATG
Organism: Pseudochirops corinnae; assembly: GCA_028646515.1. NCBI lineage: Eukaryota > Metazoa > Chordata > Mammalia > Diprotodontia > Pseudocheiridae > Pseudochirops > Pseudochirops corinnae. The sequence continues at coordinate 113,982,500 of CM053592.1, read as the reverse complement.
ATCTCTATGGGGACCTCCTAAAACACCTCTTTTGAAGTTTTTAGAGCACCAGTGAATGTAATTAAATGAATGTTTGTGGTGTGAACAAGCCCTAGAATAATCTATCAACTTCCTAACCAATAGCCATGCTATTAACTCTCTTAGCTAAATAAGTAGAAGTGTATACAGTGTCTTACAATAACTAACTTTAGATTATAACTCCATTTTAGAGGATTTGTTAACATTGATGTTGATTTTGTTGCTATGTGGGTAATTATATTACTGTTTATGTGATCTAAGATATGTGATGAAGGAAATATGCATAAAAGTGAATATTGGATCTTATCAGTTGTGTGAAAAACTTTTGCATATATTTTGAGTGTACTTTATGAATAACAAGTGAGAATGTATTTTGTTTAGCCTTTACTTTTTTCACCTCCCATTGCAAACCATCTATGACAGGAAACCAAGTACCAAGCACTTAACTTAGCACAAAGATTTCAATTCAGTGTGAGCCTGCAAGAATGGACCTTCATACCACAAATATAAGAGACTCTCAGAATTTAGAAAAACATCCTGAGCTCTCAAAGGAAAGTTATCACTCAGTTTCTTCCTCTACTGTAAACTAATCCAAAGCAAAATTAAATAACTGATAGGAAGGCACAGTCATATCTGGTCCTAAAGTGATGCAGAAATTCTAGACAAAGAGCAGTACGTAGTAACAGTTAGTAATCCAAATGTTTGTATCCCTTCCATTGCACCTTCCTGAGGAAATCTTACTGTGTTGCCAGGTGAACGAATAAAGAAGATCAAGGCACGGCAAAATTGACCTGGCGCATATGTGTATGTTTGCTTTTGGAAATATCCTATCATTAAGAGCTGTCTTTACTTGGAAATGTCTCCAATTCACGCGATACTCTCCAATGTCACTTCCATCAGGCAACATCATCTCAAACCTAAATTAATATGCAGTCTTCTCCGTCCAGTCTCTCAATTCTACTTAACATTTATTAAGCACCAATGACATGCAAAACATTGTTCTAGGAACTAGGGGAGATATGAAGTTTAGATAAGATACAAGCCCTTCTTTTGGGGCATCTTTGATCCAAAAGATGGATTTAACACCAAAAAAAACTTACTTCTTTACTTCAGGTATCTAATGTCATCTGCCAGTATTTTCCCACTATATATATATATATATACATATATATATATATATATATATATGTATATATATATATAAAATGTAATGTGTTATTTCATTGCCCAAATATTCCTAGTAAACTGTATTTGCTCTCTACCACAAAGAAGCCAGGGTTAATTAGAAATATAAATGTAAAGTTAGTCAGAGAGCCAGTCTCTGCCTCGATGTTAGGAATTTTCCTAATTAGGGATGTGTGCCAGCTGATATGGCACAATGGTTAAAGTCCTAGGCCTGGAATCAGGAAAATTTGAGTTCAAATCCTTCCTCAGCCACTTCTTAGCTGAGTGACCCAGGGTAAGTCACTTACTTTCTATCTGCCTCAGATACCTCAACTGTAAAGTGGACATAATTATAAGAGTTATTGTGAGAATCAAATGAGATATCTTTTAAGTGCCTAGCACAGTGTTTGACACATGGTAGGTACTTAATAAATATATGTTCTTTCCCCTCCCTCAAAGCAATTGGGGCTTAGGGAGTAACAGCTTTTCATCTAAATAAATTTTCACAGGTATAAGTAGAGACCCTTGATCAGTGCAAGTAAAACTATATATGGAGCATTTATATGCATGCCACATAAATACATACATATAAATACTATTGTTGATTAGAATACCTGTCTATACCTTTTTGTCATGTTTAATTTTCAGATTTCCAGCACTGCCTTGTACAATACTCTGCACACAGTGAAAGCTTAACAGATTCTGTTCACTGGCACAAGATTAGCACAATATTTAATATGGTAAACTCTGGGTGAGAGTCATATGTAAGTAATGTCATACTAGTTGAGTGTGAAATGATAAATTATAAAATTATATTTTATTTGAATGGATAGTACTGAGTTGCCTCATACAAGTCTCAATGGGAGATCCTTAAATGGAAATAAACATGAAAGGAAGCACAGAATGAAGCATAAATTTTACTACTCCTACAGTAATAACAACAGATCTCATTTGAAGAGTTATCTCCTTTTTCCCATCAAAATAAAAACTGAAACTTGAAGAATAATTGTGATGGCAGTATCTTCATTCAGGAAGATTGATTCTGTAATGCAAATGATCTACTTCTGAAAAGAAAGACAATTTCATCTTGCTCTAGTAACGTGTGGAAAGAAGTGTTTTGTCATTTGCTTTATAAAAAAGCAGAGGAGTAGAACTCTAATCTCTTATGACTTAATTCTTCCCCCCCTTTTTTGTTTGTGGAGGTTTGGGAACTACATATTTTAATGAAATCCTACTGAAGCACTCAAACAGTATTTTGTTTAATGATAAGGGAAAAGATTAAGAAATTTCTGTCTCGATGAAATATTCTCTTATAGTTCCAAAAATGCATGTTTATTTTCAGCACTGTGTTGATGGCACTGTTCTATGATTTGCTGTCATCCAACATAGAGGAAAAAAAAAAGTTGGTGTTAAAATGATGGCTCTTCATATCAAGAACCAGGTTGGGGTCATTCTAAATGTTGTACCATTTCCCAAAGGTACTCCAACCTGCTTTCTTCCTCCTATTTAATCTATTGTCAAATCTTCTTTTCTACTTACATATTTCTTGTGTATTTCTCCTTTTCTACCCACACAACCACCACTCTGGCATTATCAAATCTTGTCTTTTTTGCCTTCACATGTCTTGTAGAATTCCCCCTCTTTTCCATTCACCTGCCCATCACCCTGGCATTGGCCCTTATCACCTTTCACTGGGACTATTGCAGTAGCCTTCCAATTGGTCTACCTGCCTTTAGTCTCTCCCCATTCAAGTCTGTTCTCCTCTCAGACAGCAAAGTGATCTTCATAAAGTACAAGTCTATCTCTCCACTCTATTCAGTAAATATCAGTGGCTCCCAGTCACTTTCAGGATGAAATATAACATCTTCTGTTTGGCATCATTCTCACATTGACCCTTTCCTGCCTTTTCAGTGTTCTTACAATTTACTTGCCCTCATGCTGTATGATCCAACTATACTGGCCTCCTTGCTGCTCCTCATACACCATCTTTCAACTCCATACATGGCTGTCCTCTATGCCTAGAAAGCTCTTCCTCTTCACCTCTGACTCCTAGCTTCCCTGACTTCCTTTAAGACAGGAAGCCCTATTTTGATTTCACTGTTTTGGTTTGAATTAAATTTTTTTGTTAATGTCATTTTTTAAACTCATTATTAATTCTAAAGTATTTTTTACTTAGCTTAATTTTTAACTCAATGATGATGGCACAGGAGAGTGAGCATGGTCCAAAAACTTGATAAGATTTTCTAAATTAAATCAATGTGTACTGTGATAACTCAAAACCTTTCATACAAAAGCAAGTATTTGGGAGGATGGAGGAAAATATATTGGAAAATATGTTTCAGGAGTAGGAAGCAAGAGAGGCCAAATGATTATAAACATATAAATTTTACATCTGATTAGGCTTCCCTGATCACAGATTAAGAGCTGGAAGGGACCTTAGAAAGATCAAGTTCATTGACTTCTTTATACAAAGAAGGAAACTGAAGCCCAGAGAGGCTAATTGACTTGCCTGTGGTCAAACATCTAGTAAGTATCTGAGGCAAGATTTGAATTTTTCCTGACTCCAAGCCCATCTCTCTATACTGCACCATCTAGCTGTCATATGTCAAGAAAAGTGTTAGCTTTGTACGTGGCAGTACTAAAACATCATCACAAAAATGAAATTAATTATAATTTTGCAGACAGAAAATGATTCAAGGGGCAGCTAGGTGGCACAGTGAATAGAGCACCGGACCTGAAGTCAGGAGGACCTGAGTTCAAATCCAACCTCAGACACTTAACACAAAACTAGCCATGTGACCTTGGGTAAATCACTTAACCCCAAATGCCCTACCTTCCCCCCTCCAAAAAGAAAAAAAAATTTTTTTTAAAGGAAAAAGGAAATGATTCATTACTGACATCTGAATCAATCTTCAATCAACTATTTATATATGATCATACCACTAACTCATTTGAGCAAAGGATCAAAATTAATGCAAAGTCTGGAAAAAATAAAAATAAAAGAGATGTATGGCATACAGGTAAAACATATCCAATCTGACCTATTTAAACAAGTTGTTGGTGCAAGAAAAAAATGGAACATGGTAGGAGGAACAGATGTTGCCGTCAATCATAAGTACTTCCCAAAGAAATTGAACCAATATGAATCAAAAGTCATGAGAAAAGCAGAAGAACTTAAAAAGCACCTTATCCAGCAAGTAATCTCCTTGTCAAAATGAAAGACATGACAGCTAAGGGAAGCAGTGATAAAGAATTTGTAAAATCTTCTGGTAAAAAAAAATGTGGGAAATTATGGGCAACATCAGCTTGCAAAACAGTGGGAAATAGTGGAAAGCAAAAAAAAAGATTTTTTAAATGCTTAACAACTTGCTGACTAAATAGAATCCAGTTAAATGAAGTCGTCCCAAGGATATTTAAGGATGGAAATGGAAGGCCAAGAAACAAAGAAAAAACAGACGCAACCTATGAAGATTTTTATGACAACTCTCTTTTTCTGATCATGGACAATGGAGCCACCACATTGGGACTTCTAGCATCATGGTATCAGATGAGCTGACAAGGAAGTAAAAATCGCAATCAAATCGAATAGATTTGATAATGCCAGAGTGGTGGTTGTATGGGTAGAAAAGGGGAAGTACACAAGAAATATGTAAGTAGAAAATGTGGATGTGGGAAATACTTGGGCTACATTAAATATGTACTTAGGAAGTTATGTTGAAGGTGACACAGTTTTGAGGGAATTGAAGGATTGTTTCCCACTGTGTCCTACCAAAGACAGGAGAAAAATGATAAGGTGACTGAGAGAATATTCATAACTACCTATCCATGTGCTTACTTTCCCATTTCTACGCTTTTATGGTTATAGTCAAACCATACCTTAAGGACATCCCTGAAGAGCATCTAAGAGGAGAAGAGGCAGGCTTTTTCAAGTCACATTACTCAGTAAATCCCATCTTCACAAACACACAGTTAACTGAAAGATACAAACAATTAAGGATCCCACTCTGCTTATTGATTGCTGAATATAAAAAAGCACTTGATTCTGTAGACAGTAGAGTAAAATGGAGCCTTAAAGACTCTCTTCCAACGAAATACCCCCATGTATGTCTCAAAATCATACATGATTCCTTGAAGAATATAAACGATAATTTTGTTCAACTCTGATTACTAATACCAGACAAGAAATAAAGCAATAAGACATATTCACACTAAATGTTTGCTGTTGTCAGAGAGGAGGCTCCAGTACAGATTCAAAATCGAAGATGGATTTTCTCTAAATGTTATGAGTGTCCAAATATGGGTTACCTTGTGCTGATTGCATCCTGCCCCAAGACATCTTAGTCTTCTAAATAAGATTCAAAGTCAATCTAAAGAGTTAAGCCTGACAATCCACAGAGGAAAAACAAAGTAGATAAAGAATATCTATCATTCAGACTATGATATGCAGTTAGATGGACAATCTATAGAAATTATTCATTAGTGAATATATTTTGGACAGATTTTGTGAATAGACAACGAACTGAGCCTAGAATTTAACAGGAATTTAAGAATGGGCTGTATTATTTTTGGGAAATTATTTAGTTCTTTTAATGACCCAAAACTACTTTTCTGAAATTAATTCTATTTTTAACACCAGTATTTTACTGGTGGTGATGTGTGGATATGAATCAAGCAATACTTATCTGAAAAAAATGAAATAGAGGGTCAGTCAAAGGGCAATACAAAGGTGCATGTTGTACCTAATCAGGTCACAATACATTATAATTAAGTGATTGCATAGGCAAGAGTATATAGTATATCATCAGAGAAGCATATGGCCAAGCAGAAAGATGGACCAGTCATGTAGAGAGTGACTACTGATGGACAATGTGTGTGCACCACTAGTATCCACACAATGTAAAGAACTTGAGTAAGACTCTGACTGCATTAGGTGGGGCCATTTTGGTGAATTTATGGAAGGATATGGGCAAGAGTCACACAGAATTATCAGGCATGAATAGTTTGTGATCTGTATCCAAATGTTTGAAAGAAGCATCCACACTGATATAACCACAGAGCCACATATAGGCTTTGGGGTATTGGTTAGACTTAGACTCTAAAAACACAAATTTATCTCTATATTTGGGTAGGTGCCAGCTTCCAATTTATAAACAGATAGACTGATCATTTGTCAATTATGTTATGCAAATATTATTCATTCATAACATTCAAGATCAAAACAGCCCTTGGTAGCATTAGACTGGCTAAACCACCGATCTAACAAAATGTGGCATTTCCATGAGACTCTGGAAGTCATTAAGTAATATCCCAGTATTTGGAAGGTTCTAGGTCTATTACCTATAAATTTAGTTACCTATTTTGTATGTGTTTATATTAATGTTATATTTATGCTTAATATATATTTACATGCCTATGTGTTATATATAGCAAAAGATGAATAGATAGATAGAAAATATACACTTATCTCCCTCTTTAGCATGGAAGTCATTATGAGTAGGGATTGTTTTATTCTTTGTACTTAACAGTGCCCAGCACATACACAGTAGGCAGTTAATAAATATTTGATTGATTAATTGAGTTAAACCTTTCTTAAAGCTATAATCCTACTTTTTTAATGTTGATTATATACATGATGTTACTCCTCTGCCACAAATCAGGTAATGGCTTCTTTTCTTTCCATCTGAATAAACTCTAGCTTCTTTAAGGTAGTATTCAAGGCCCTTCACAATCTGCCAATACCTTACCTTTCCAGCTTTATCATACTTTATTCCCGTCCATGCAGACTTCATGCCAGCCAACTTGGACTACTCTTTGCCCTCCATATACATTTATTGTGTTTGATCATGCCATTTCCTGTACCAGAAATGCCCTCTCCCAACTTCTCACTCAGTTTGTTGTAATTCTACCCATCCTTCAAAGATTATCTCAAATGTCACCTCCTTCACAAAGCTTTACTCAATTCTTTCTTTTCTTGAACCTTACCTAGTATTTTGGTCTTCTCTTATGTGCTTCTCATATTTTTTTGTATTACAGTTATTGATAGTCATATCATATTCCCTTTTGGGTTATAAATGCCATTAGGGCAGGTACCACATCTTTTACTTATTCTTTTTATTTTCCCAGTGAATCTTGATGTTCCATATATAGTAGAGACTTAATACATGTTTACTAAATTGAATCAAATAATCATTGCTATTAAGTCAGACTGTACCACTGCTTTAAGCTACTCTCTAAAAGTAAGTTAAGCTCTCTAGGTACCTCTCCTAGGTCAAAATGGGAATATTTAGAAACCTCCTCTTTTAGTAAACTGAGCATTAGGGTAGCATCTTCAAAAAATTTAAGTAGCTGTCCAAAATGCCTAACTTTTTAGGAACGTAAAGTAAATTTAGACAGATGAAGTATTTGTGCATAGGCACAAAAAAAGTAATGTTGTTCAGTGGCTTTCATCTATTGCCTATTCTGCCCCTTCTGTCTCTCAAGCAGAAAGATGTCCCTTTTGATGCGTGGTATTCAGTAAGTTAAAATTTTCCTGTCCATGGTATACCAATTTTTAAAAAATCACCAACCATATAAATCTTCTGTCAGCATGAATCAGTTTTTTTTTGTTTAATTAAGTCAGCTTATCTGCCATCCATTCTAATTAATCCATTCTATCTTAATTACTTTTTCATTTCCAATGAAATGAGAAAAGCCAATCATCATGTATTAATACAAATAGAGGAAATCTGAGTCATTTTGTAATATAAGTAATAGCACAGCATGTTAGTCAGACAAAAGCATAAACTTTCTATTACATTCTTAATGCAATAAAATATCCTAACAATATATATGGAAAAGACTCAATTTATGTACTACTAATCCCTCTAGCTATTAGTGTTCTCCTCATATTTTCTTACATTTACTTATTTTTTTACAAATTTATCCCCCAACAAAATGCAACTTCTTTAAGCATAGGAACTGTTTTTTCATTTTCATTTTGGCAATGCCTTTTCCCTTTTTTATTAGTTTTTTTCAATCAGCTAAAAACTGCCCTCTCTCTCTCTTCCACCTTTCTCCAATGAAGAAAGAAAGAAAAACAAAAGCCCAGCTAAAACATATAGTTAAGCAAAAAACATTTTCACTTGGTCATATGTCCAAAAAAAATATTTTTCATTCTGAATTCTATCACTTCTTGGTCAAGACTATGGCCCTTTCAGCTCTCAATCTATGACCCCTCTACAACAAGGGGCCCTTCACCCAGAATCCCCCTGGAATCCTTGGATGGATTTCAGCGACCTGGAATGGCACAAAATGATATCTTTCCTGTCCCTAGCCTCTGAGTGAAGCGAGTACATTCTTCAAAAACATGATCTGAGAAGTCTTTTTTAAAAATTACGACCTCAGTTTATTGAGGACAAATAGAGGCGGCATTTCTACATCTAAACATTTACTGCTGCTTCTCAGTGTAATTTAGACTTTACATCTTCCTCCAGATCAGGCGCTTGGTTTGTGTTTTGTACACAATGGATGGATTAATTAGAATGGATGGCAGATAAGCTGACTTAATTAAGTACTATGTTTCATGGTGAGAACTCTGGGATCATGATAGGTCAATACACTAATCAGAGTACTTAAGTCTTTCAAAGTTTTGTCTTTACGTTGTTGTTGTTTTGCATAAATCTGGGGTTGACAAACTATAGCCCATGTTTCTTTCCTTCTTTATTTTAAAATGTAAAAAAATATTCTTAGCTGATTGCCATACAAATCCAGACAGTGGCCAGGATTTGGCCGGCAGGCCACAGTATGCTTATACTTAGTGTAAATTATTCTTCTGGCTCTGCTCACTTCACTTCTTGGTTCATACATGTCTTCCCACGTTACTCTGAAACTATCCCCTTCATAATTTCTTATAGCACAAAAGCATTTCATCAGATTTATGCCAAAACTTGTTCAGCTATTCTCTAACTGATGGGTACCTATCAGGTTCCAATTCTTTGCCACCAGAATAAAAAGCTACGATAATTATTTTGTACATAGAGTTTGTTTCATCTCTCCCTTGACCAATTCAGATAAGAGTGAGATTTGTGTCACCTACTCCCATAACTTTTCTTCCTTTTTTATATAGACTTCTATTTGAGTATCATAAGTATTTAAGATAATTTTCCCTAACTTTCCCCTCCTTTTCCCCACCTAATGTACTTCTCTTGCCCTCCTTTTTCATTCTTTTTTAAGATCTTCAGGGTCATACCAGAACAATTTCCAGGACATCTCTCTAATTAGACTCCTTCTATGACCCCCAAAGATGATAGGGTTCAGAGGGTACACATGTATCCTCCTGTATTTTAATATAAACATTTTGTCCCTTTTTGACCCTTTATCATTGTTTTCTCAAGTTCACCTTTTTATGATTCACTTGACTCCTGCTTTTCACTTCAAAGTGTTCCCACAGCTCTGGTCTTTTCATTGGGAATACTTGAAAGTCCTCTATATCATTAAACATCCACAAGAAGGACCAGGTACATCAACTGGCCAATTTTTTATTATAAATTTATTTTGAAATAAAAATATTCACTTATCTCTATTTTATTTGCCTTATGTGTTTTATATATATATATACATATATGTGTATGTGTATATATATATATATATATACATATATGCATCTATATGTATATATGACATCAATTAATACAACTTTGTCCTTTGAGGTATTCTTAAATTCCTCTCCTTCTAATGCTAAGTTATCTGTTTCATCTATTGAGTCAGTTTTTTTCTGTTGCCATAGGATACCTTACATTTTATTCTTTTTTTCAATCTTTTGAGTTTGTCTTAATTTTCCTTGTTATATGTGGAGTCATTAGCTTCTTTATTGCTCATTCTAATTTTCAGGGAGTTTGTTGCTTGGGTAAGGTTTTGTACCTCTTGTGCCAAGCTATTAATTCCCTTTCCAATTCTTTCTTCTGTAGCTCTCATTCCTTTTCCAGTTTTTTCCTCTGGTACTCTCATTTCATTTATTTAAAAAAAAACATTTTTTAACTGTTGCTTTGTGTCTTCCAGGAATTCTAGTTGAACTTGTGCCTAATCTGTGTTTTCCTCTGTGACTTTACTTGTAGATGTTTTGGAGCTCTTCTCTTCTTCTGGGTTTATATCTTAAACATCCCAGTCACCATAATAATAGCTTTTTATGTTGAGATTCTTTCTCTATTTATACATTCTCCCAGCCTACTTCCCAACTTTGGACTTTAGTTAGGCCAGGTTTTATATAATTATCAAAGGAATGTCTGGGCTTGTCCTGCTCCTACTTTCTTGGCGTTTTGAGTATAACATTGTTCCAGGATCTCAGGGACAATTCAGGACGGATGTTTACAAGCTTTCAGTATTCCCATAATGGTCTGATTGAAGGCATATTCTGCTATCTGTCACTACCTCCTATTCCCCACTCTTGACCTAGGTTTGGAACTGAGCAACATGCCTGTGAGTTTGCCTTATTTGGAATTCCAGTAGACTGCTTCTAGACTCAGCCACTGTCAACCAGCTAGAAAGCTTTGCTGATTGTACAACAAAACTGTAGGCTTGCCCTGAGTCTGGGATTTTTACTATGATCACTCCTCTGTAGGCTTCAGTCTATAGCTGGAAAATGGAATTCAGAATCTCACTTCAGGAGTCCAAGCCATACAATTTCCACTTGCTTCTGAATTTGTTTCTTTCTGGGTTTCCGACTATGGTCCAGGACCACTCCTCACCCTGGAACACTACCCCTAGGCCTCCTTATTCAACTCTGGACTTGTGATCCAGAATTGGGTAATGAATGACAAAACTACCACTTGTACTTCTCTTCCCCTCCTTTTCCATTCTTTTTTAAGAGCTTCAGGATCATACCAGAACCACTTCCAGGACCTCTGTCTAATTAGACTCCTTCTATGACCCCCAAAGATGATGGGGTTCGGAGCGTACACATGTATCCTCCTGTATTTTAATATAAACATTTTGTCCCTTTTTGACCTTTTATCATGGTTTTCTCAAGTTTATCTTTTTATGATTCACTTGACTGTGGCCCTTCTGTACTGAATCTGTGACCGCTTCTTTGCCCTAGAGCTGGTGCATAGTCTCTTTCTGACACCAGAATGTTCTGCATGGCAATTCCTAGACAGTCCCCATCCCTAGTGTCTACAGACCTCTCTGGAGAGATTTCCCTGTGTCAACTTTCCTGGAAAAATGACTGTGATTTTTTTCTCAGATTTCTCAGTCAGGAATAGGTCTCAAGTATTTTGTAGATCTGAATGGGAGAGTTGGGAGGGACAGGGAGCTTGCTGTAATTCTTCCTGCTGCACCATCTTGGCTCTAGTTCTTGGCAAACCTATTTCCCAGCACAGTGTCTTGCATACAGTATGCACTTAATAAATGTTCATGAAATATAATTTATATCTTGCCATCTCACATTATATTCTTCCACTTGAACTTTGCCTAATGTCAGGTTTGCATACTCCAAATGATGGTGTGAAAGACAAAGAGACACTATAAGATACCATAATTCTTACAGTCAAGTTGCCTTTTTTTGCTTTCCTTTTCTCTCTCTCAATTCTATCATCCTGCTTTTTTCTGATATGCATTTTTCGTAGTTTCTATGTCCAGATTAAGTCTATAGCTAATGCCTTCCCAGAGTTTAACATCAGATTCATACCCTATTTGGTTTCTCTGTATGTGTGTGTGTGTACACACACAGACATATGCCCACACATATGTGTGTATACATTTTATGCATTCCATGAGGGCAAGTGACATTTCAAAGTGCCAAGACTTCTGTTTGCCTTTTAATAGAAACTGGAGTATATTAGGAGAGGGGTCAGTAGTGCATTTTGGTTAGATTTTCATGGATATCTTTCATATATAACATTAAAAGTTATTGTAAATTGGTTCCTTAATATAGTGGTGTCAAACCCAAATGGAAACAGAGGCCACCACTCAGAACATATGGATCTCTGTGAGCCACAGATTGATTTAGTTTTGAAATGCAATATTATCTATATTTCATTTTATTTTCATTTATTTATGTATTTCACAATTACATTTTGATCTGATTCATGATGCCCTTGGGAGTGTTACTGTGAATGCAGCCTACAGGCCATGTGTTTGACACCTCTGCCTTAGTAAAAATGCAGTATGCAAATGTTCTTCTAGTGACTGTGAGATTTTGGGAGGGGCAGGAGGGGGGAGTGAGGAAATACATTTAACAATGACCCTTCTTCAACATGTTGCTATTCCATGAAGATATTGAACTTCATTGACAAGAACTATTTATGCCTTACCCAATATTAATATTCTGTTTTTTGTATTTCAAGGAAGCTTGCATAATATTTATTATGTATAGTAGTCAATTTGTTGGAAAAATCATTAAGATGGCATTTTGCCCTACTGAATCAAAAAAATACATAATCAACAGACAAGCTCAGTGGGATCTTGTATTCTCTACATTTTTTCAAATAATTGTGTGATGGTAAAGATGTTCTACTAGATGAGATCCGGTACAGAGTCTTAAGTTGAAGGGAGTTTCCATATAGATGAAGAGTTCTTGCAGAAGCTCTTGTTTGCAGATAGCATTGTGCTGGTTACATCAAGCCCTAGAACACTGCAGAGCCTTCTAGACAAGTCCATAAACTACTCAAAAGGTTTTGGTTTCACCACCTACACATTAAAACAAAAAATATTTTAAAAAGATAAAGAATGCCTCTTATCCACATCATGATATGCCTTTTTTTTTTTCTAATGGTATATTGAGCTATAGAGCTCTATGTAGAGATTAAATAGTTACTGCAAGTAAAAAAATGAGTCGGACTAAGGATTCAAATGGAGAATAAAAGAAGACTGAATTGCCTTTAAAAATTCCTTTAATGAACTAAAACTTTAAAACAAAGCCTGACCTTTTTATCACTAGTATTCTTTACAACAGGTGGTAATGGTATCTGCCTATGAATCAAGAGAATCAAAATGAGTACTACATCCTTTAACCTTTTATCTATTGGGGAATGAGTCTTCTCAGTAATCTGAATCTGTTCTTTATATATCTTAGATTTAGAGCCCTTTCCAGCAGACATTTTCCCCATTACCAGTTTTCTAATTTTAACTGAGTTGGTTTTGTTTGTGCAAAAATTTTTAATATTTGTTTAATCAAAATTGTGTAATTTATCTTCTGTGATACTCTCTTTCCTTTGGTCATGGACTCTTTTTCATCTATAATTGTGAAAGCTATTTTATTCTGTGTTCCTCTGATTCATTTATGACATGGACCTTTATGTTATTAACCAAAAGTCACTACTCTATAAGACATAGGTAATAACTTGATTTATTACAAGAGAAAAGCACATGCATGTGGGAACTCCTTATACCAAGGAGCCCACAATACTAACATAACCTTGGATATTTATGGAGAAAAGTGGAGTTCTTATGGGAGGAATGGAGGATAATCCCCTCCAAATGGGAGTGGCATGAGAGAAGGAAGAGAGCAGTAGAGGGGGAGTGAGAGGGAGCAAGAGGCCTTGAGAATGTCAGACCATAGAGGGAGGATATTCTGCTTATCTGAAAGGGTCCCAGATGCACCACTGATTATTATTATTATTATTATTATTATTATTATTATTATTAGGCAGACTCATCAGAGCCAGGCTTGTAGCTGACTCAGTTTCAAGGGCACTGAAAGATCACTTTTATGTTAGTGTAGGATTATTAATAGGAATAATCAGCAGGAATCATTAATAAATAAGGAAATGCAATTTAAAGCAATTCTGAACTTAGATATCATACCTACTAGATTAGCAAACATGGCAAAAAAGAAAAATGATCATTGTTGGAGGGGCTGTGGCAGGACAGGGACATAGATGAGCTGGTGCTAGAACCGTGAATTGGTCCATCCATTCTGGAAAATAACTTGGACCTATGCCCAAAAGTCACTGAATTATATATACCATTTTACCCAATTATGCCACTAATAGGACTAAAACTTAAAAGGTTGAAGAAAGATAAAAAGGACCCTCATGTGTAAAAATACTTATAGCATATCTTTTTGTTATAGCAAGTAACTGGAAACTAAGGTGATATGGTCAACTGGAGAATGGTTGAACAAAGTATGGTATATGAATGTGATGAAATATTATTGTTCCACAAGAAAAGATTAAAGGAACAGTTTTGGAAAAACATTGGAAGATTTGTCTAAATAGATGTGAGTGAAGTGAAGCAAAATGAAGTGAGCAGGAGCAAGTAAACAATTTAAATAATAACATTATTTTTAAATGATAATCTTTAAAAGACTTCAGAACTCTAAGCAATGATCAAAGATGATGCCAAAGATCTTATGGTGAAGGATGCTATCTACCTTACTAAAAGAGAGGTGTTGGACTCAAAATGCAGGATCAGGCATACATTTTTTGGACACAGCTATTGTAGATTTTCTTCTTCTATGTATATTTTTTACAGGAGCAATTTTTTCATTTGGGGGGAAAGGAGAGTCAGGATAGAGAAGGGAGCTAGGTATAGGGTAGCAAAAAAAGGAAAAAGAAGTAATATGCAGCTTTAGCTAGGAAATGTAATTTTTGGATTTTAAAAAGAGTATTACTTAGAACAACGGAAAGGCATTTGATGTGTATGAACAGTGAAATAAAAACAAGAGAAACTAAAGACAAATGTAGCAAAGGCTATTATCAAAGAAGTATATAATTGAAAAAGATGGACTGTTAATCATGACAAAATTCTTTATTGGTATCCTTAAGACATTGGATAGACCCTTGTGCTAATCTTATGAGAGGACATTGACAGGAATTACACAATATAGGTAGGTATAGATCATTGTCAAGAACATTTATATTAATGAGATCCTAGACCTGCTTAATTAATTTGTTTATGATATAGCAAATCAACATGGGAATTTTAATTGTTTTTCTTTTAAACTTTGTGCAAGTTAGGTTGATAATAAATAGTTTTTCTTCATTAAAAGAATTATTTCAATATCATGGCTATAACATAAGTATTTGCTGGAAATTTTAAAAGGCCCCTTCTAGCTCTACATCTATAATCTAGGATCCTGCATTAAAAACTCAAGAGAAATATACCTATACACACACATATATACCTACATTCATATACACATGCATACATATATATACACCAACATATTTATACATGTGTATATATACATACTGATCTGCAAGTTCAATATAAATATAGGCTTATATACATGCATCTATATATGCATATATATGTATTAGATGGATGGATGATCTTTGGGATTATCTTGTTTGTTTTATAAAACAAAGAGTAATCTATAAAGGTTATCTTCAAAATTTTAGCCTCCACAGGGCTGATAAACCCAATTATTATCATTCTTGTTATCCATTCATCTACCAAAAGTAATTTAGTCACACCTATTGAAAGTCATGTCCACTGAAGAACACTTGTGATCTCGAGTAAACATGAATAAAACTTTGACCTATCACCAGGGCCTGATTAGAACTATAAAAGAACCCTCAAATAATCTCTCTGGCCTGAGAGTTCAGTACAGAGTTATCATAGACTCATGCAGCAAGAATTTCATCTTCTGCTTGAATATCTCTAGTGATAGCAAAATGACCATCAGTGCATTTCATTTTTGAACAGCTCTACTTGACAGTTCTTTATATTGAACCAAAATTTACATCCCAGTAATTTCTACCCATTATGTTCTCTTCCTTCCATCTAGAGTTTTGCATATTAAGTTTAATCCCTTTTTAACATTACAGCCTCTCAAGTTTTGAAGACAGTAAGATCATGTTCACCCTAAACCTTCTGTTTTCTAAGGTAAATATCTCAAACATTCATCTGTAGGAGGCCAAAATTTTTTAGGTTTTTGCTTTTCACAAAGTATACTTGTGAATTGGTGCAGCAAGTTCATATTTCTTTGCTTTTTTATTGTATTATTTATTTTCCTCTCTCCTCATGTTAGAGAATAAAGTTGATTAAAATACTATTAAAAGTGTGTGTGTGTTTTTTTCCCCTACCACAGATACAGGAGCAGAACGACAAGCTCTAAGAGAAAATGTGTACCCCAAGCTGAGAGAATTCTGCAGAGAAAACTATGGATTGGAATTTCAGGTAAACTTTCTGTTATCCCTGTCTTCAACTGTACTATTATAAACTCTGGGTTTATATTTCTGATAACAAACTGAGGGTTTTAAGGCATCATAAAACATTTCTTTACTTAATATAACCAAAGTTAAAAATAAGCACCTTCACTGTTGGTGGAGTTGTGAACTGATCCAACCATTTTGGAGGACAATTTGGAACTATGCCCAAAGGGCTATAAAATTGCATACATTTTGAGCTATGAATACCACTATTAGATCTGATCCCAAAGCAATCAAAAAAGGGGGGAAAGGACCTATTTGTACAAAAATATTTATAGCAGGTTTTTGTGGTAGCAAAGAACTGGAAATTGAGGGGATGCCCCTCAATTGGGGAATTGCTAAACAAGTTGTGGTATATGATTATAATGGAATATTATTGTGCTATAAGAAATGTTGAGCAGGCTGGTTTCAAAAAACCTAGAAAGACTTATATAAGCTCATGCAAAGTGAAATGAGAAGAAACATGAGAATATTATACGCAATAACAGCAATATTGTATGATCAACTGTGAATGATTTAGCTGTTTTTAGCAATACAATGATTCAAGACAATTCCAAAGGACTTATAATGAAAAATGCTATCCACCTCCAGAGAAAGAACTGATGGAATCTAAAATGCAGATTAAAGCATTCTGTTTTTCACTTTCTGTGTTTTTTTTCCATTATTTTTTCCGCTTTGGGTCTGTGTCTTTTTTCACGGCATGACTAATATGGTAATATATTTTGCATGAGTGAATTGCTTACTGTCTCAGAGAGGAAGGAGGTGAAGAAGGAAGAGAAAAAATTTGGAACTCAAATTTTTTAAAAATAAATGTTAAAAGTTATCTTTATATGTAACTGGGAGGAAATAAAATTTTATTTAAAAAAACAAATCCTGAAAAGAAAATTTAATAAGAAAAAAATTAATTCCTTAAACACGAATAGGTTCCATTTTTCCATTTTGTATATCAGTAGCTATGTATAGTGTCATTGTGCTCA
>CM053592.1:113944695-113965113 GCA_028646515.1 Pseudochirops corinnae | reverse complement strand
AACAACTATGTATATAAAAGCTATAGGGTAAATTGGAAGTCCTCTCAGAAGGAAGGCACTAACATTGAGTTGGACCAGGAGTGGCCTCTTCTAGAAGGTGGGGTTTCAGCAGAAATGTGAGGAAGCCAGAGGAGGAAGGATGTAGAGCATTCCAGGAATGGCTGACAGTCAGTGAAAAACCATGGAATAAGGAAATGGAGTGCTTTGTGTGAGGAACAGCGAGGAGACCAGTGTCACTATACATAGAGGCAGTAAGGATAAAAATACTTTTCAAGTATTATCTCATTTGATCCTTGCAACAATTCTGAAAGGTTTATACTGTTATTGTCCCCATTTTATAGTTGAGGAATCTGAGGCAGACGGAGTTTAAGTGACTTTCCCAGAATTACACAGCTGGTGTCTGAAATCAAGTTTGAACTCAGGTGTTTCTGACTCTAAACCCAGGCCACTTACTATCTCCTTTGCCCCCTCCCTGCCTTTGGGTGTAGGGAGGGGAAAAGGAAGCAAGGGAAAAGGTTGTGAAGGGCTTTAAAAGCCAAACAGAGGACTTTATATTTTATCCTAAAGGTAGAAGGGAATCACTAGAGTTTCTTCAGTAAGAGGATGACGTGTTCAAATATAAACTTTAGGAAGATCATTATAGCAGTTGAGTAGAGGATGGACTTGAATGGGAAGAGACTTGTGACAGCAAGACCAACCAATAATCTAGATATGAGTTGGTAAAGACCTAGACCAAGATTGAGGAAAGGAGTCATATGTAAGAGATGTTCCAAAGGTCAGATGGACAAGTCTTGGCAACAGATTGAATATGGGGTTTGAGGGAGAGAAAGAATCCAAAATGACACCTAGTATTGATATTAAGATACCACTTTCACATTGGGAAGTTTAGAAGAGAAGAAGATTTGGGAAAAGAATGAGCTGAGTTGTAGATACATTGAGTTTAAGTTGTCTATGGGGAATTCAATTTATGGTGTCTAATAGGCTGTTGGAAGTGGGAGACTGAAGGTTAAGAAAGACGTTAGGATTATATAAATAGATCTGAGAATCGTGGGCCAATTTCCCTAATGAATATTAATGCAGACATTTTTAATAAAATATTAGCAAGGAGATTGCAGCAATATATCGCAAAGATCACACGCTAGTGGAATTTATACCAGACATGCAGGACTGGTTCAGTTTTAGGAGAATTATCAGCATAATTGACCATATCAATAGCAAAAACAACAAAAATCATGTGATTATCTCAATAGATGCAGAAAAAACTTTTAACAAACTATAACACTGATTCCTAAGAAAGACACTAGCAAGCATAGGAATAAATAGAGCCTTTATAAAAATAAGTAGTATCTATCTAAAATCAAAAGCAAGCATTATCTGTAATAGGGATAAATTAGAAGCCTTCCCAGTAAGATCAGGGGTGAAGCAAGGATGTTTATTATCACTGCTATTATTCAGTATTTACTAAAAATGCTAGCTATAGCAATAAGAGAAGAAAAAGAAATTGAAGGAATTAGAATAGGCAACAGAGAAACAAAATTATCACTTTTTGCAGATTTATGCCTATAGCCCTCTAGAGAATCAACTAAAAAAACTAGTTGAAACAATAACTGCAGCAAAGTTGCAGAATATAAAATAAACCCACATCAATAATCAATATTTCTATATCTTACAAACAAAACCCAGAAGGAAGAGATACAAAGGGAAACACAATTTAAAATAACCGCAGACAATATAAAATACTCAGGACTCTACCTGCCAAGACAAACCCAGAAACTGTATGAACACTGTTATAAAACATTTTTTATACAAATAAAGACAAATCTAAACAACTGGAAAAGTATCAATTATTCATGAGTAGGCTGAGCCAATATAATAAAAATGACAATTCTACATAAGTTAATTTACTTATTCAGTGCCGTACCAATCAAAATATCAAATAATTATTTTGTAGATCTAGAAAAGCTAATAACAGATTTCATGTGTAAGAACAAAAGATCAAAAATATCAAGGGAATCCATTTTTAAAAAAAAATTAGAAGGAAAGCAGCTTAGCAGTACCAGATTTCAAATTATATTACAGAGCAGTAATCATGAAAACAATCTGATATGGACTAAGAAGTACAGTGGTGGATCAGTGGACTCAATTAGGTAAATAATACATAGTGAAAAATTATCATAGTAATTGGGTTTTTGATAAGCCCAAAGATCTAAGCTTCAGGGGTCAAGAACTCGCTATTGGAAAAAATTGCTAGGAAAAGATAAGGTCAAAATGGGCAAATTATTTACATAAAGGATGATATAAGCAGAGGAGCATGAAAAATTTTACCTGTCAGATCTATGGATAAGGGAATATTTTATGACAAAAAAGAGAGAATAATGGGAAGGAAAATGAATAATTTTGATTACATGAAATTTAAAAGGTTTTATACAAAACCAATGCAGCCAGAATTAGAAAGAAAGCAGGAAACGGGGGAGGGGGGGGGAGGGAATACAGCAAGTCTTTTTTTCTGGTGAAGGCCTCATTTCTTAAATATATGGGGAACTGGGTCAAATTTATAAAAGTAAGAGCCATTTCCCAATTGTTAAATGGCCAAAGGATGTGAACAGGCAGTTCACAGATGAAAGAAATCAAAGCTACCTATGGTTATTTGAAAAAAATACTCCAAATCACTTTTGATTAGAAAAAAATGTACATTGGGGAGGCTAGGTGGCGCAGTGAATAGAGCACCGGCCCTGGAATCAGGAGGACTTGAGTTCAAATCCAGCCTCACACACTTGACACACTTACTAGCCATGTGACCTTGGGCAAGTCACTTAACCCCAATTGCCCCTCAAAAAAAAGGCAAAAAAAATGTACATTAAAACATCTCTGAGATATGATTTCACATCTATCAGATTAGCTAACTTGAGAGAAATAATAAAATAACAAATACTGGAGGCAAAATGGAAAAATAAAGGCACTAATTCACTGCTGGTAGAGTTGTGAACTAGTCCAAACATTCAGAACTGTGCCCAAAGGACTATAAAACTGTGCATACCCTTGAATACAGTAATATCATTGCTAGATCTGTATCCCAGAGATAGCAAAGAAAAAAGAAAAGGACCTATATGTACAAAAATCTATAGCAGTTCTTTTTGTTGTGGCAAAGAATTGCACAGGAGGGGATGCCCATCAATTGGAAATGGCTGAACAAACTGTGATATGTGATTGTGGTGGAATACTATTTTGCTATAACAAATGATGAGAATGATAGTTTCAGAAAAATCTGGGAACACTTATCTGAACTGAGACGTGGTAAAGTGAGCAGAACCAGGAGAACATTGTATACCATAATAGCAATGTTATAATGATGAACTGACTGTGAAAGATTTAGCTATTCAAAAAAATAAAAATAAATAAAAATAAAAAAACAAAAAAAAAGATTTAGCTATTCTTGGCAATGCAGTGATACGAGACAGTTCTGAAGGAATCATGATGAAAAATGCTATCCACTTCAGAGAGAGAGCAAGCTCTGAGTGCAAACTGAAGTATAATTTTTCATTTCCTTTATTTTTCATACTTTTTTGCAACATGGCTAATATGGAAATATATTCTACATGATTTTATATGTGTACTTTATATCATATTGCTTGCCTTTTCAACGTGTGGGGCACTTAAGAGGTCATTGGTAACTTTGCAGAGAGCTTCTTGTTGTTCAGTCATTTCAGTCACGTCCCACTCTTTGTGATCCCATTTGAGTTTTTCTTGGCAAAGATGCTAGAGTATTTTGCCATTTCCTTCTCTAACTCATTTTATCATAGAAACTGAGGTAAACAGGGTTAAGTGATTTGCTCAGGACCACACAGCTAGTAAGTGTCTAAGGCCAGATTTGAACTCATGAAGATGAGTCTTTCTGATTCCAAACCCAGTGTTGTATTCACTGCACCACATAGCTGCCCTTGGAGAGAGCAACTTCAGGGGGAAGAGCCATGTAAAATAATTGCTTTGCTATCTCCAAAAATGTCTGGCACCTAAAATTGAAGACCACTTATAATAAAATACTTTCTGACCTAGGCCCACATTCACTATATTCCTCTTTCGTTTTTGTTCCTTTTACAGAATGCTCTTTCTTTTTCATCCACATTCCTAATATGAGTTTCACCAGAGCCACAGGGACCATGGACAGCCTGTTTTGAAGGAATTGTTTAGATTTATGTGATATTTGGTATGTCCCATTTCACATCTCAAAAGGAGATTACAGTTTTCCATCTTGGTGGAGAATAGGTGGAGGGTGGAGGCTGTGGTTGGTAACCCCCTCTTACATGTTATTTCCAAGAGGGGTATTGGCAAGAGAAATCTACCTACTACACATCACATAAGTAGGTTAGGGGTATGATGTTCTTTTAAGAGTTCAGGATAAAAGTCACTTTCCCTGGTCACTCCAAAGGCAAGGTAAAAGGTTACTAACTCTTGGCAAGCTTAGCTTCCTTTAAACGCTTGGTATACAAAAGACAATCATGGAAAACAAGCAAAATTACTTATATAAGCAATCTATGAGATGGATGATATACAGATTAGGGTAAATGATAGAATAAACAAGAGTAAATGGGCTCTTAGACTTGAGTATAAGATAAAAGCTCAGCTCAACCAAACAGAGAACAATCTTGCCAAAGAAGTCCACTTGCAGTGTTTGGGACCAGAAGCACTGGAGATAAAAGGATGCGGTAGAGGCCCAGGGATGAACCTTCCCAAACCACATTCCACCCCCCCACACACACTTAGTTATTTGTATAAGAAAAGGCTAAAATCAGGATCCACCAAAGATGATTTATGAATGCCAGTGTAAAACTCATGCATATATTAGCATTTGTATACACTATTCATTTTGAAGGCCCTTTAATAGAAAAATATTTGCTTGTAAACATTGGGCTGTTTGAAGGCTCAAAAAATATTACCTTCAATTTATAAAGTAAATCTCTCTTGCAACAGACAGAATTGTTAGCTCAAAATTTTTCTCCCTGATTTACAGAGTAGATCTCACTTTTTCTGTGCTACCTCAGATTCATGCTTACTTTATCAAAAATTGAATAAATATGTAACAAAGATGCATAGTGTGGGGGAAGAACAGGTACCACTGTTTACAGAAGAAAATTTTTCATCCTTTATTTGCTTACACTCAGGTAAACAACTTACCTTAGGGATCTCTCGTGACAATTTATAATGTGATCGATAAAATAATGTTCTGAAACGTCCAAAATTGGTATGCAGAATGTCAAAATACTGGGTCATCAAGACAGCTGTTGAATGATTAGTCATGAATCACCATAAATCATAAACCTGAATTAAATTCATTATATGTTCAATATTATGGACGTCAAGAAAAAAAATATGGCTTTACAGATAACAAGGCCTCGGTTGTTGGAAAATACCAGACCTGACAGATTTTTCAAAGCATTGGATTCTCCTATGGGACTCAATTACCATATGTGGAGAAATGCATCTAAGTATATTAATCACATCTCTGATTTAGCGTTCTCTTGCAATATGTTAGGATAGTTTTGTCCTTGAACCACAGTAAAGCTTCTGCAGACTCTATTGGAAATATTGATTAGTATTAGCTAGAAGCAAAATTAGAATGGGTAGGCTTGAATTATGAAACAAGATATTTTAATCTGACCCTTAGACGTTTTATATCTGTGTTTTGGGTGCTATGTAATAAAATTTCTGTCAGATATGACCTTAAACCAAGAAATTAGTATAAAAGCAGATCTCTCTTTAAAATGATTATACAAATTACAATTAATACTATAGTCTTTATCACATAAATTGCATAGAGAATAGACCATATAAAAGGAAACCTAAATGCTTAAACAACAGAAAATATGTAGCTTCCAGGGGGGGAAAAACTTTTCAATGATACTTTTTTTCATTTTTCATACATTTGAGCGCCTGCTTGTGCTGGGCCTTCTTGAGGAATATACAAATATAAAATTGTTACTACCCTCAGATAGTCTATAGAAACAAGACTTAGACAAAGGAAGGCGGGAACAGTGTCTCATTTATCTTTGTATTTCCCCTAGGAACTTAACATTGTTTTGCCTATACTAACAGCTTAATAATTTTTTGATGAATGAATGAGCAAATAAATGAATTGATAAATATAAAACTATTAGAAGCCAATATATGACAAGATATTATCAAGAGTATAGTAAAACACTAGAGTACTATTCAAATGTTTCATCATGATTTAGAGGTGAGGTGACTTTGAGTTTTTAAAGGCTACATCAGCAAAAGATGAACTCTAGCAGGTCCTACCAAGCTAGGAAGGCCTAATTTGTAGGATTGGCAAGGAGTTTTATGTGTATTATATGAGGATAAATCCCACTAAATTTAAAGAGATTCATCTCCAGGTTGGCCACATGCTGACAAATTTTGTGGGCACCACAGCTCTTAAAGACCATCTACTAAATATGTCACCACCAAGGAGTTGCATTCATATTGATTGTGAGAGACAAAAATCATAGAACCCTGAAGTATTAGAGCATAATCAAATGCCAAGGTACTGAATAAAAAATGTTAAGAGTAGGTAAGAGATGGGAAAGATAAGTATAGGTAAGGTAGGAGTCATTTGTGAATATATGTGCCCTTTTTCTTAAGAATCTGCCATTGCACAGAACAATATCATCTGTAGAAGACACGGGATAGCATGTCCATAGAACTTCTTAAAACAAACATGGTAATCACTGATCTAAATTATGACAGTGTTATTAGTCTAAACTAAAAAGATTAAATGAATAAAGAGCATTGGGTCATGAATGGATGATTTCAAAATTGTGTGCATGGCCTAGGTAAGCCAAAAACCTTGTCTAGTGAGAATATCCTATATTATCAGCTTAACTCACTGCCAAATACAATTACAACTGGTATCAGAAGGAAATGAATTTTAACAAATTTTCGTGAGGTATTAAAGAACTTATGAACATCCTTACCCCTTCAATTACCCTGTATTACTGAAGGCATGTAGATATAATGATTGGGATTTGGACTGAGGAAGGAGAGGCAAAGATCACATAACATACCACCTAGAAGTTTGAAAATGAAAAGAAGAGAAAATGGATGATGGTTTAGGAGGTAGCAAGGTCAGAAGAAAATGATTGTTTTATCTTGTTTTTTTGTTTTTGTTTTTGCTTTTTGGAGGGGGGAAGGTAGGGCAATTGGGGTTAAGTGACTTGCCCAAGATCACACAGCTAGTAAGTGTTAAGTGTCTGAGATCGGATTTGAACTCAGGTCCTCCTGACTCCAGGGCCAATGCTCTATTTACTGTGCCACCTAGCCGCCCCTATTTTATCTTGTTTTTATGTGTATGACTACATGTGTATGAAATGATGAGAAAAAACCAATAGCAAGAGGTGGGGAAGAGGAGTATGAATCACAGTTATAAGTTAGCCTTGATAATTATAAGGATTACTTGGATTTTGAAGGGGAATAACAGAGGATATGCAATGGATATAAGCAATTCAGAGAAGTAGGAAAAGGAACTTGAAGGACATGACATCAGATGACCTCCATCTTCTTAGTAAAGAAGTAAAGGGGATCATCTGCTGAGAGTGAGGTAAGATATTGAGTTTGGAAGCCTGAGACTCAAAGAGAAGTCTTGTATCAACTATGTATGGTAAGGAGCAGACCAGAGAATCAATAAGGTGAACAAGGACTTTTGTGTATCTCTGAGAGCCAATTTGAAGGTAAGTGGTATGAATATTTCATGCATCAAATCATCACGGTTTCATGAAATTCATCCTCTGAGGTTAGATTTGAATTTTGGAGATAGAAATATCATTCCAGAGCAAGGTTTTGTGATTAAGGTGAATGAGCAAGCTGAAGAACATAAACAAGAACTTTGACTACATAAAGTTCTGCACTTTTTCCCCTGGATAGCTCAAAAACTGCAATAGCAAACAGTAGTTGTCTGTGGTTCTGAATGTGTTAAAGCAGGCTGGAGTTTGGCTGGAGTTGTTCACTGGAGTTTGGCAGTGAACACTACATGGTGCATGTCAGTAATTCCCCTGAAAGTCAAGGTCTCCCCTACATTCTCTTTTTCCTAATGACATCCAAAAAGATAGCAACTATTCTTAGCCAGGAATTAGCCCTCATAGCTGTATTTAGGGAGCCCAGATACCTGGCTTGATTATCTTTTCCTGGCTGTTCCATAGGATAGCTGGAACATTTCCCCAAGACTAGTGGCACTTTGTATTTGCCATGTAATTGAGAACTGCCTTCTCCATGACCTAGACCTTCAAATATCTAGGAGCTAGATTTTCTTTCCTCCCATCATAAGGGGAAGGGAATGGCAAGTTCTTAGGTCCTGAGCTCTCTTTTAAAACAGATATTCTTGTCTACTGTGTTTTCCAGAATATTGGATTCTCTTGTGCTACCACTGGTCTTTATATAAGCATAAAGTTGGAGAAACTGGAGAAATTTTCATACTGGTCCTTAACAGGTCAAGTCACTTTGCATCAAAGAAATAGTTTCAGAGTTGCTTCCTTCTAAGATGATGTCTAACTTCTGTGATTCGGAAGGCCCACCTGCAACCACCACTACAGTGAAAATGTAGAACAGCAGTTTTCAAATGCTGGTTCTGAAAGCTATTTAGAAAGTGGGTTTCCAAAAACATTTTGAGCAATGGGAAAATTTTTTAAATAAGTATACAGATCCCCAGTATGACTAATTTGTAAGACAAAATCAACTTGAATGTCTTCAATGTAAAAAAAAAAAATCAGTCATTTCTGGAAGTTTTTTAAGAGACAGAACAATTGATAGAGGGGAAAGGAAGGAAGGAAAAGAGGAAGGAGAGAAAATTAGTTAGGAAAATATTTGTTTTAATTCACTGAAATTCCTTTTAAAGAAAATTATTATATAGGATAATTATTCATTTTATTCATAATGAACTAAATTAATTATTTTTGCACATAATGAATGTTTACATTCCTGTTTTCAAATCTTGGTACATAAATGAATGGTTTTAGCTTTTTCAGATTAGTTCAGCAACATAGTGACCATGATATATCTGTTGCCCGGAGACTAGTTCTTTTTCATACAAGTCAAGTGGCTTTAAGTAAAAAGGATACAAATCAAATTACTTTTTATGGGCTTTTATACTTAATGATGGAATAAGTATGGGTACATAAAACACAGTGTCAACAACTTAGGATTTGAATAAGTGGCAAATTAGATTCTAGCTCTTACACTGGACAGCCATTAAGCTAAAAGCTGAACTTAATTTTTTTAAGTACTTAATAAATCTTGTCTTGGTAAGCAATTTAGACTGAAAACACATTTTGCCAATTATTGATCATGCAGACATTTTACCGTATATCAACTTGCATTAAATAGTTTATACATCATATACTTATCTGCTATTTTAAATTCTCAGTTCCATTTTTATACCTTAATATTTTCTCATTTTATACATATAGAGACTAGTGGAAACTGGGACATGTGCTAGGGAAAAGGGAAATACTTTAAAAGTCTGATTCACTAGTGAAAACACGAGTGCATGGACTCGGGTTGTGGTTACTAAATCTTCAGAAAGGGTGAGGTGCAAGAAATATTTCAGAAGAAATTTGTAGACACCACATATAACACTAGATATTCTGTATGCTCCAGATTAAAATTTAGTAGATTTAATATCTTGCTGCATGTATTCAAATCATTCTATAACTTTCTTAGTAAGAATG
This sequence comes from Pseudochirops corinnae, assembly GCA_028646515.1. NCBI lineage: Eukaryota > Metazoa > Chordata > Mammalia > Diprotodontia > Pseudocheiridae > Pseudochirops > Pseudochirops corinnae. The sequence continues at coordinate 113,955,400 of CM053592.1, read as the reverse complement.
CAAGGATAATTTTTTTTAAACCTCAAGGAGATTGTTATATAGGGGAAGATAAAATGCATACAAATAGCTATAATAGGCAGTTTGTAATAAATGTTGTAAGAGAAGTACAGACATGGGATTTTCAAAGGATGGAACAACCGCATCTAATTAGAGGAACCACAGTGTTAGAGATAAAACACTGAAATTGAAGTATGGAGATCTGGCTTCCAGTACTTGTTCTGCCAACAACTTGATGTGTGACTTTGGCAAATCTCTGCTCTTTGACCTCAGTTTTCTCATCTACAAAATGAGAGAATTGAATTAGATGATCTTTAATTCCCCACCTGGAGTTTGACATAATTTGTAGCTGCAACTCAATGAGATTGCATGCTCAATTGAGGGCATGATCCATGTAATATACTATTTTTGTATCCTCACAGGCCCCAGTATAATATTTGGCACTCAGCTATTATTTGATAAATATATCTATTGATATTAATAAATATTGATAAATCATTGAAGAAAGAGAATAAAGACAGAAGGAAAGTGAGGTGATGCTAAGAAATACTCTCAAGGGGAAATTGATCTTATTTTTTCCTTCTGTTATTAACTTTGACACTTTTTCTTTTAAAGCTCTTTTCTGCAGTACTGTGCCATAAAATATTAAATGTTACAAGAGCCTTGAACTGCATTATAAAATTGTCACTTTTCAAAGGCACTGGGATCTTTTTATTTTTAAAAAAAAAACCTTACTTAAAGTACTCATAAAGAAACCCATAAGAGTAACCCATCTACTTCATCTGAAACTATCTTTCTATATAAATATAGATGAGAAAAGATTCGATTAAACAAATTAATTATTGCCCACCTGCTCTGTTCATGGAAGGAAGTCATTATGATATAATGGATAGAAAACTGACTTTGAAATAAGGAAAACCTGGATCCAACCACTGCCTCTGATACAAAATAGCTATCTGGCATTTATATTGCACTTTAGTGTTTTCAAAGTGCTTTGTAAATATTGTCTCATTTGATCCTCACAACAACCCTGGAAGGTAGGCACTATTATTATCCCCATTTTATAGATGGGGAATCTTAGGCAGACAAAGATTGTCTTACTTAGCCCATTGTCACAAAGCGAATAAGTGTCTAAGGCTAGATTTGAACTCAGGTCTTTTTAACTCCAGGTCCAGTATTCTATCCACTGTGCTACATAGCTGCCAACTAATTGATGATAGAGTGTGATGTATGATAGGTGATAGGTGATACATACTTGCTCTGAGCAAGTCACTTAACTTCCCAGTGCTTCAGGTCATTCTCTAATTTGAGGCATGCAATAGTCATTGATCTTCATTAGGAGAACAAATTTCCATCCAGGGAGTCCCTTTCAGTGGTGAAATCACAAAACTGCAGACCACACATGCTCTTTCATCTCTCTGTTGATTATCTCCAATTTATCCTGTATATATCTTACATGTACATAATTGTTTTCATGTTGTTTCCCCATTAGAAGAGAAGCTGTTGAGAACAGGAGCTGCCTTTTGCCTTTCTTTGTATCCCTATCATATAACATATGCCTGATGCATAGTAAGAACTTAATAAATGCTTGTCAGCTGACTCACTGACATTATGTTAGACCTTGGGGGTGGAAAGACCGAAAAAATGACAGGTTCTCTACCCCCAAAGATCTTAAAATCTGGAGTATAAGAAGTATACAACTATATTGCAATGTAGGAAATGTAGCTCAGAGTGGCCAGAGAGATTCAAGGAAAAAGAAATCCAATATATTGATATCAAGAACCATAGAGCAAGAAGAACAATGTCCAGTGGATGGGTAGCATGTAAACCTGATAATCAAAAGGTTATATATAAAATATTTGTTCCCCATTTCATTCCATACCATGTAAATAGAGAGGGAAATGGCATTAGAGTGGGAAAATATAGTTCAAAAATTTGCCTTCTATAGGTACTGGAGAGGATTAAGTTCCTACTATTTCATGTAGCTCTTATCAACCATCACATTCATAAAACTCTCGAGACTCACTAATCTCCTCCAGTTCTCTTTGAAGTAGATAGATGGCAAGTCCCATTATCCCCATTTTTCAAATGGAAATGATAATATGTACCTTTCATTGTTTTCCATTTGAAACTTATATTGATGAAAGCCGAGCTGCTTGCAAGTAGAGGAGACACGAAGAAATCATCCCATTGATATGAAAAGCATGATGACGAGTTTTTTATTTAAAAAAAACCTGAGGTAGATATTTGAGTTCCTTTAATATAATGCCCACAATTATGAAAATTCTACTCTCTAAAGTTAAAGTATACAACGACCCTATACTTATTCACTTAATTGTTTTAAATGATGTGACAACCTTATTCTAACTGCTTTCAAACATTTTCTTGAAATCTTATTACCATTTTAAAATAATGAAAACTTGAGCTGTAAGTCCTCCTATATTTAACATTCATTTTCCTCTGTGCTTATTTCAATAGTATAATCAAGAGTGAATGGACAAAAATTATAGTGTTCACATCTGACTCTTCATCACATAAAAATACACATCTTAAATGAATCTTTAAACATCTTTTTTTCTTCCAAGGACAAAACTAGAAGAAAAAATACACAGAAAAACTAAAAACTTTATTTCACTTGTTCTTGTAAGAAAGGAATAAAACTAAAGCATAAATTAACACAATTTGATATATTTATTTTCAGGTCATAGATTTATACTGGGGCCTAGATGAAGATGAATGGGACAGTCCTGAACTCCAAAAGACTCGTATGAAGCTTTTAGAAGATTGCTTGAAAACATCTGCAGGTCCATGTTTTGTTGTGGGTATAAAAATAATGCTTTATATTTTTAACGTACATGAATGTGTTCATTTCTGTTATGTGCAATACTTGAAGGTATCTCTGGGAAAAGGCAACTGCTTTTATTTCTGAAATGTCTTGTTTTCTTCAGTGTGGGAAGTGTGAGATATCCTTCAGGTTTCCATATGAAATGCTGTAAATTACACTTCACTGTCTCTAAAGATCTTTGATTCTCATTCATATAGGTATTCCCTCCATCAGTACAGATCACTACCCAGCCATACCTTCTCATTCTGTGCAGTTCTTGTCCATGTCTTCCCATAAACTCCCCGTAGGCACCTACATAACACACTAGAAGTCTCCCCTCGTGGTCTTTTAACATTCAGCAATATCTGAGCAGTGTTCCTTAACATTAAAATTTTTGAAAGACTACTAAGTGGATAATTAATATTTGTTAGTAGTTTCCACATACCTTCTGATCAATAAGAATTTCAGCCTCAGATCCATACTGATTACATTACAACTTTACCATCAGACAAGGCCATCCTTCCACCAGAAAGTCTTCAGTTATAATCATCACACTGTTTGCCACTAAGCAATATGTTTTCTTGCTCTTAGTAGCTGAAACAGCTCCAGAGTAAATGACTAAATTACTCTTCCTGGGAATAGAGACAGGTATTCTCTGGAAAAGTTCAGTTGTTTCTACTGTGACTTTCAGCTGAATGTTCATTATAAGATAGAAACTGCCATTTTGGAGTAGACTATTTTTAGTTCACCTTGATCCTACAAATGGTATGTATTTTACTTTCTATGAATTGCATTGGCATGAAGAGAACACTTTTTAGTAGACCAGTGTCTTTAAATCATTATAATAATAAGAGCTACATCACTCTTGGAAGGCAACTTTCTTTGGATTCCAAAGAGAAAATGTTATTTGCCATTTTGTAGCTAAGTTTTTCCTTATAATACAGGTTATTCATAGGCTAACTAACAGGTGTAGTGAATTTACTTAATAGGAAATGTGAAGGAAGTAGAATATCATGCTACTCATAACCAAAATAATGTTCACATAAGTGCATCAACAGATATAAAAAAGTTTCAGGTAAGTATGTGTGTATATTTCTGTGTGAATAAATACATCCATAGGTCTTTATGGGATGACAGTTAGATGGTTTAATCTTTGATGGCCCTGCTAGCATATAGTGTCCTACTATTTTGATGCTAGGCACTGTTTCATCTTTTCCTTTGTATCCCATGCACCTAGCACAGTACCTAGTACCTAATACATGCTTAATAAATGCTTGCTGATTGATTGAAGATGAGGAGTTAAAAAGGAAGAAGTAATATTGCATAATCTGATGAGTTGAGGGTGAATTCCTTACAAAATATGGCAAAATGCCAAAAATAAAGCCACTTGGATGAAGAATTTCATGATTATGCAGTTCTCTAAGGTATGGTTTTTAGTAAAGGCTAGTTGAAGAGCGGAATCACAAAGGTTGACTGAAGGCAGCGTCTTTGCTTTAGCTCCTCAACAATGCATTCATAAGAGATAAAATTCTGATAAAGAAAGCCAAGAAAAAGTCACAATGAGCCATTTTCCAGCACAGGACTGAGATTTTCTATCTTAGGAAGATAGAGAGATCTGTGGACACTGGGGCAGGGACTGGCCAGGAAGTGACAGTAGCAGGGATACTGGCAAGGGAGCATTCTAGCATCCAGAAACAGTAAGGGAACTAAACACCACATCAGGAAACATCTGGGCAGAAGGAGATTCCAGAGGTCCCCTGTGCTGTCACTGGGAGCAAAAAGTACCAGCTGGTAGCTCTGTCTGTTGCCCATTACCCAATCCTGGATCACAATTCCAGTGCAGAAAGGAGTGGTCATGAGGAAGCAGAGGCCCTACTTGTGTAAGGAATAAGGAACAAATTCCAGAAACATAGCCATGATGTGTCTCTAAGCCCAAGAACAAAGTAGGGATTTAGTTTTTAACCTTTAGCCCTGCACATAAGTCTGCAATGGAATAAGCCAGGATGGGAGACCAAAACCAAGGAGAAGAGCTGAACCTTAAGAACCTTCCAGTGGGCTAACAGTGACTGAGTCCAGCAGCAGTCTATGAAAATGCAACCACACAAAACCCAATAAACTCAAACTTGCTTTAAGAACTTACAAAATGCAGTGAACAACTGTCTCTCTGGATCACACTCCTTTAAACACACCAAATTTTTATAGGCCCTCAGACTAAGCTATAAAAGCAGCAGAAGAACATAAAAAATGGAAGCTCAACCCAGACATCCCCCTAAAAGTGAGCAGAGTCCAATACGAACATAAAGTCTAAAGTCAAGAAGTAGACTAGAAAAATGAGCAAACAAAAAAGGAACCTGACCTGGAAAAGTTACTATGGTAACAGAATCTTGGATCACAAACATACAAGAAGATAATGACTTGAAAATATCTACAAGCAAAACCTTAAAGAAAAATAAAGACTAGTTTAAGTATACTTGATAATATAGCAGCATTTGAGAATCAATTGCCTCTGTAGTCAAATACACAGTTGGTAAGAGCAAAGAGCAAAGCAAACATGAAAAAATAGAATAAAAAATAAGAATATGTATGCCCTTAAATGAGCACCAACCTGAACTGTTTAAACAAACCACACTCTAAAAATCATATGAAATGGACAAAAGGAATGCCATAATTGAAATGTCATTAAAATAGGCTCAACCACTTCAACATTTATCTCTTGTCATCTGAAGAGACATAACACAAAGGTAGCACCTGTTAACATTACAAGAAAAGTGTTATGGAAAATGACAGATTAGGAGTAGTATCAGCTTATAAAATAGTTAAAAGGAAAATAAAATTTTTGATAGCTCAGCATGACATCCAGCTAAACTAAATAATTCCAGTAGCTTTTTAGGTGAAATTGGAAAGAAAACTGATACAAAATGAAATCTCTTGTGGCATTTTTATTATTTAATTATATATTATGATATAACATATTGCCATATCATCTCAGCAGTGATTGATGATAATGAAACAATCATATTTAGAAAATACCACCTAAAAAAAATCACTAGATTTGGTGTCAGAAAACCAGTCATGAACTGCCATTTACTAGCTGTTACAAGTCCTTCAAATTCTTGGAAATAATTATCATGCACCCCTGACTCTTCTTTTCTCCAAACTAAATATCATGAAATCATGCGACTGACTCTCACAGTCATCCTAGTTACCTGCCATTAGACAGCATCCTATCAGTTACCTACCTAAAATGTGATGCCCAAAACTTAACGTGATACTCTGCATATAGTCAGACAAGGGCAGACAATAATGGGGCAATCACCATCCTAGTTCTGAGTATTGGTTTTTTTATGCTACCTATGATCTTATTTTAGGTTTTTTCCTGCTTTATTATTATGTTGACCCATGTTGAGTTTACTGCCCACTAAAGTCCCCATATCTTGTTCAGATAAAAGAAATCACCCCCATCCCCAATACTATATGAAGTTGGAGGATTTTTTATATTTTAAACCCAATTTTACCTTTGCTTCTACTAAATTTCATCCTCATGGATTCAGCCCAACACTCTAGCCTGTCAAGCTCTGCTAAAGCAGTCATGTATGTTATACCTTGTAGCTTTATGTTATCTGTCAATTTTATAAGCATAATGTCTATGCTTTTAACTAAGATACTGACGAAAAAACCAAATTGCACACAACCAAGTGTGAATTCCTAGTACTCCATATTTGAGGTATCTCTCAACATCAATATCAAAGCATCAATGACTGATCCTTGGATTTGACCATTTGACTAGTTCCAAATATGCCTAACTGTATTACTATTATTATGTTATTATCTATAACATACCTATCCATCTTGTGCATAAGATTAGATTCTCTGTATTCACAAGGGTAGAATGAAAGACTCTATAAAATGTTGAAAACTAAGTAATCTATATCAGTACTATTCCATTGATCTAACAGTCTTGTAACATGTCAAAAAAAAAGATATGTCCTGTTCTATGCCCACTAACTATTCTTTTAATAACATATACAAGAATTTTGATAGGAATCTAAGACAAGCTCACTGGAACATAGTTTGCAGTTTATATTCTCTTCTCTGGTTTTGAAATCAATAGATTTGCCCTTTAGTCATAGACCAACCATACTGTACTATGTGCTATTCCTCAGGCATATCACTTCATCTTCCAGCCCTATACCCTTATACTGACTGTCTCTTTTGATTGAAATGATCTCTCTCCTGACCTCCACCTCTCATAAATCCTGCATTCCTTCAAAACTTAGCTCATGTACAACCTTATATATGATGCTTTTCCTAATCCCTCTAATCCTCCCTCCCCAAAATACCTTGTACTCATTTACATGTGTGGCAACACTTTTGGGGTCTCTTTCCCAATCTACACTCAGACTAGTAAGTAGGGTATTCAGAGTGAAAATAGCTACTTCACTCCTTAGGGTTCTAGAGTTAATCCTGAGATGCTGAAGGAGGGTTTTTCTAATATGATCATAAAAATTTATCTTGTATTCCCCTCAATATCAGCTAATCAATAGACATCACTTTACAAAGGGATATTTACTGAGAAGATATAGCAAGAACCAAAGTAAAAAAAAAAACTACCAAACTGAAGCACACCCTTTTCCACTACCTCAGTTTCTGGAGAATGGACTCAAATTAAACATGTTTACTACTAAATATTCCCTCCGCCAAGTTGATTTCTTCATGGGATTGCAAAGCAGATGGACAAATTGCTCCCTTGCTTGCAATATACAATGTCTCAGCTGCTAGAATGATTCACAGAGTGCAGATTGAGGCAGAGATGGTGGTGGGGGAAGCAGAGGGAAAGGAATGCAGGAATTTGTTTTGGTCTACTACATGTATTTGCAAGGGTTTTGTTTTCCTTGCTTTCTCATTGGAGGTATATGGGGGTGTAAAGGAGATAATATGATCCTGAAAATAAAATAAAATTGAATATTTTCTAAAAAGCCAGGGAAAGTTCATTAAATATCCCCCATAAATATTTGTATTTTATAGAGGGATCCTTGGAAATGTAAACTCTTAAACCTGAAGGAAAAATCATTAGTAGTAGATGCCTGGCCGTCTTTCTATCCATATCATTTACTTAAACTAGTATATTTATATACTTCAATGTATACATTGTACATCAAGGTATTGTGCTTATCTCAGGATGTCTTCAATATTCATTCACCTAAAAGCAAAATCAACAAAAAATTATGCACCAACTTTCCTTCCACTTTAGTCTTGGCTTGTAGCCTTTTCAAATTAAATAATTTACCATCAGCTCAGTAGCTAACCTTGATGCCATTTTCATCCTCATTGAAGGTGTCTGACAACATTGCTGAAAATATCATGCTAAAAAAAAAAGCATGGAAGCAAGCACATAGCCTTGCTTCACTCCACTGGTGATTGGGAAAGCACAAAAGCACCTTCCATTATCCAGAACACATGGAAGCATGCCATCATGAAACCATGTGCACTCAATGCAGCCTCTGAGGCTGAGATGTAATGAAAAATAGGTTGATTCTCAGCTGCTTGTGCTAATTTTGTCCTAACAATTAACACCAAGAAAACAGAGATTCTCCACCAGCCAGCACCACACCATCCATACGTGGAACTGTTGGTTAAAGCAAATAGAAAAATAGTGAATGCTGTGGATAATTTCACTTACCTTGGCAGTATACTTTCTAAGGATATGCACAAAGATGATGAGGTTTACATATGCATTACCAGAGCTAGGTCAGTATTTGGGAGTCTCTGAAGGAAAGTGTGGGAGAAAAGAAGTATTAGACTGCCTACCAAACCAAAGATTTACGTAGCTGTTGTGCTAACCTCATTATTGTATGCCTGTGAAACCTGAACAGTATACCAGTACCATGTCAGGAAACTGAATCATGTTGATTTGAATTATCTTAGAAAGATTCTGAAGATCACCTGGCATGATAAGGTACCAGACACTATGGTACTTTCTTAAGCTAAACTGCCAAGCATTCAAACTCTACTGCAGAAAGCACAAGTCTGATGGGCAGGTCACATTGTTCAAATGCCAAACATATATTTGCCTTATAGACTGTTTTATGGAGAACTCACACAAGGCAGGCATTCACATGGAAGTCAGAAGAAGTGATATAAGGACATTCTTAAGGTCTCTCTGAAGAACTTTGGAATTGATTGTGTGATGCAGTAGACATTTGGCAAAGGACTGCCCAGGATGGCATGCCTGAATCAAAGAAGACACCAAGTTCTTTGAGCAAAGCAGAATTGCAGTAGTGCAAAAGAACTATGAGATGGAAAAATTTAGAGACATCGACACCCCAAATGTTTATGTGGAGTATTTGTGGTAGTACCAACCTGTGGTAGAGCCTTCTAAGCTTATATTGAATTCATCAGCCACAATCAGACACACTATATCTTGACTCCAATATAGTGAGGTCATTTTGGTCCTCTTATAGAACAAAGGATGACAACCAACCAACCTGAAAGCAAGAAAGAATAATAATACAAAAGAGACAAAAATAGCAGCCCTATGTGTTCACAGACACATGACAACAGGGAGAGGAGGAACTTAGCTAACTGGTACCAATAAGAGCATTTCTTCTTATTCCTCACTTGAAAGTTCCCAGGCAAGAGAGAGAGATTTCTTATTTGTATTTGTATTCACAATCACTTCTAGCTCAACATCCAGTGAAAAGATGTTTGATTATAACATAGTACAACAGAGACCATGCCGTAGTGTACAAGAGAAGTTTAAGGAAAGCGGAGGCTATTTAATCATTTTAGGGGTTGGGATGCTCTTCAAGGATTACCGTTAAGGTAAAGTTTGGACTAGATCCTTTAAAGCAGTGATTTTTAATCTTTTTTCTTTCCCAATAGCCTGGTGAAGGATATGAACCTCTTCTCGGGGTAAAATTTTTACATAAATAAAATAAATTAAAATGTGTCAAATAAATAAAATACATAGGATTACAAAGGAGATAAATTATTTTTCCCATAACATTACATAAATTCCTATTACATAAAAGTTTTTCCCATCCAAGGCTATGGATCACCCTGGAATCTATATATAGGTACTTGAAGATATGTATACTCCGGGTTAAGAACTCTGGTTTCAAGGCCACTAGATCATCCTTATCAATGGTATTATAGGACTCACTTGTTATTTTGCCCTCAGCTTTGTGTTCTAAATAAATGGTTTCCCTGGCTCAAGCTAGTATATAATCTCAAATCTGAATCTTATCATCATGGACTAACTCTTTAGTGCATATTTTCATATATTAGCATATATTTTCACATTAGCAACAAATCCTTCAAATTACAGTAGCTTCTGAAATACTCTGAAGAACATTTGAGAAAATTTATACCACTTTGCATCAGGGGTTTTAGGACCCAAAGGGACCTTGGATGCCAGTATTCTAATCACCTCTTCTCCCTTCCTGACAATTTTTTTTAGCAGATAAAAAAGTTGGGACCTCAGATCATTATTTAATGTGCCAAAGCTAATAGAGTTAATTGAAGGCAGAGATCAGAACTAGACTCCAGATTTTGAGTTCAGTGTTTTTTTCCACTAACCAAACAGAATCAAAGTGTTTGCCATAGAATGATCATTGTGTTATGTTCCTTTTTGTTGCATTCTCAGATACTGTTCAGGTACACAAAATAAAGTTAAATTTATTACTCATCTATTTCGCTTCATAATAGGAGGTAAATTGTCCAGGCCATCATCAACACTTTTCCGTGTTTGTCTTCTCATGCTTCTTGTGTTGGAGTATCAAACTTTCTTTTCAGTTCTGGTTTTTTCAGCAGGAAGGTTCGAAAGTCCTCCACCTCATTGAATGACCATATTTTCCCCTGGAATACTATGCTCAATTTTGCTGG
>CM053592.1:113927688-113944195 GCA_028646515.1 Pseudochirops corinnae | reverse complement strand
CAATGCAGTATTCACAATGCCTACAGTAACTATAAATATGCTGATATAGTTATTAATCACAAAATGGAACAGGCTCTCTACATAAGAAATATAGATAGTGCATTCATTTAAATACCAGAAGACTGAGTCCCAAAACCAGAAAGTCAAAGCCAACCCAGTAGTGATGAAGTTGGCACATGTGGTCAAAGTAGTAAATACTCACATCCTCAAGCCTTCAAACAGGACAGGCTACCTCAGGCAAAGATCCTCCTCTCCTCACGCACACAACTGCGCAGCCGCAGCCACTGCCTCTGACGCCACTTCCAGTCCGCACCGCACGGAGACTAGCTTAGTTCCAGCGTTCTCTTGCTCCACCCCTTCCTGCTACATCAGCAAGCTCAAGGGGCGTGGAAGATCTTCAAATCCCAGTATTGTTACAACTCCCTCATTAACTTATATGCTTAAGGTAAGGAACCATGTCTATTGCACCATTCATAACTGCCCACAGAACTTAAGTGCCTTGCTCTACTCCACACAAAGTAGGTTTGTCAATGCCATTACCAAATGAAAGATCAGTAATTAAGGAGAAATCAAGCGTGTTGTGTCATATATGATAGAATTTCTTGTGTCTGTAATTTCATTTGGATGCAATGCTCCCCACCTGCACCCAAAACATTTGTCGTACTACCCACATTCTTATGGCAAGTAAACTTCACCAGTCAGTGAAATTATTCTCTCTCTCATTTAAAAAATTGTTCCCTTTATTGGAACAAGGCATAAACATGGTTTATGGTGAGTCAAATAGTGTCAAATGCCCTTTACAGCACTAAAGGTTCTGTTATTCTTTGTAGGATACCCTAATCATTACCACCATCTTCACTTAACATTTATTCATATAAAATCTAACAAATGAAGAGCTCAAGTTTTCCTGTTTTTCATATTACAAATGGTATGGCAATGAATTCATTGATAGATTGAAAATTATACCTAATTATACCTCTCAGGGGCTTGGCTAAAGTCTGAACTTTTGTGGTCCAGGTCTGAGGAAGCCTTTAGATGTCAAATCTGTCCTCACTTTGTTCAGACTACAGAATCCATGTGAAGACTTGTGTAAAGACAAGGAAGTTTCAGATCCACCTGAAACCAGGCAATTTCCAAGCCCACCTAGAAGCTTAAGTACTCTTTAGAGATAATCAAAGAATCTTCTTTTGGAAGGGTCTTTAAAGATCAGCTTCCTATTCCATGCATGAATTCTTTCTTCCAGGGACCGAGATCTAAGTTATAAGGCAGCTCATTTCATTTTTGAACAATTGTAATTTTTAAAAATCATTTCTTGTATTTCTTATTTACACTTAGTCAAAATCTGCTTTCCTCTAACTTCTACTCACTGATCCTAGATCAGCCTTCTGGAACTACACAGAATAACTCTAATCCCTCTTCCATATATGGCATGCCTTCAGATATTTCAGTACAAAGATCTTATCTTCACTAAAGTTTCTCTTCTGCAGGTGAAATTGCCTTAATTTCTTCTATCATTCTTTGTGTGAAATGACCTCATGTCTCTTCATCATCCTGGTCTCCATTATCTACAGGCTGTCAGTGTCAATGTCCTTTAAATATGACTCCCAGAACTAAACTGAGACTATGACCTGACTTGTTTCAAACACTAAACTTCCATTAATGGTCACATTATCTGGTTTTGGTAGGGATATTACACTGTTGACTCATACAGTTGACCAAAACCCATTAGACCTTTTCACATGAACTACCATTAAGTTAAATCTCCCTTACCTTATGCTTATGCACTCCAATTTTTCAAACCAAAGGCAGAACATTGAATTTATCCTTATTAAATTAAATTTAATCTCATTATATTCAGTCTCTCTTTTCAGCCTTCTGCATCCTTTTGAGGATTCTGATTATATCATGTAACATATTAGACATATTTACCAGCTTTATGTCATCCACAAATTTAATAAGCATGCCCTCAGTGTTTTTAAACTGTTCATAAATATGTTTATCAAGATATAGTAGAGGAAACAGCCAATGTGACATAGTGAACAATGGAATTTAGGGCCAGTTCAAAACCTGGTGCTACTGCTACTTACTACCTGTGCAACTTTGGGAAAATATTTCAGCATTCTGGGCCTCAGTTTCCTCATCTGTAAAATGAAGGAGTTGGATTAGATGACCACTGAGATATCTACTCAAAAACTTTCAGGAATTATTGCCTTTAGATAAAATGCAGACTTCAGCTTGGCATTCAGTGCCCTCCATGATGTGGGCCAATTGACTCTTTCAGCCTTATTTCACTTGCTTCCATTAAGGCATTCTGTTCTAGACTCATCTGTGTGTAGGGGATAGTTGTCATGAAAATAGATGAAATTATAAAGGGAGATTGAAGAGAGGGATAAGAAGACTAAATTCAGAGCCTCTTGGGAAATCTTGGGTAGAAGAATAGCAATGGACCAGCAAAGGAGGTCCAGAATGACAGATTGGAGCAGAAGCAAGAGAGAGCAGTGTCATTCATGGAAACCAAAGGAGAAAAAATATATCCAAAAGTAAGACTGTTCAGTAATGCCAAATGCTGAAAAAAGGTCATTGACTTTGGTGATTTAGTGGTCATTGATGACCATGGAAAGAACAATTTTACTAGAGTGGAAAGGATCAGAAATGAGATTGCAAGAGTCAAACACCTACCAGTCTGATACTATACTAGGTGCTGTGAAGTATGTAAAAGAAGTTTAAAAAGACTGCTAAATTGTAAACTTCTTGAGGGTAAATTCTGTATCACTTTTTTTTATCTCAGAACATCCAATGTCTAGCACAGTGCCCAGTAGCTAGTAGTACTGACACAGTAATAACAATAAATGTTTGTTGAATTGAACTGTACTAGACTGAACGCAGTATAAGCCTATCTATATGGAACTTAGAATTCTATTACACACACTATATATACCAAAAAAAAGATGTACATATGAAAGAGTATGGAACCAAGTACCAATGTATGAAATAAATTTTAAATTCTCTTGGAGGCCCATGAAGAGGGAGATCAGTGTGAGCTAGATAGAGTAGTTGATAATAGCCTAGAACTAAGTGTGGGTGTTAGAAGATGAACTTTATGATAAATTTCAGTTAGGGATTCTTCCTATAATCATATTATTACAACCAACCTCTGCCTTCAATTCCTACAACCAGGAAGAAGAACCAGGATCTATAGAGTAATTATTCTTTAGAAGGCAAGGGTTGAATATGACACTCTTACCTATCTATCTCCCAGTATGTATTTATACAACTTCCTAAAACCCTGCCTTAGGCTCCCAGGACCAAAGGTATACAATATAAAATTTCCAAAGGAGTAAAGCAGCTCCTCTATAGAGGAAGATAGAGAAACACAAATGGATTTTGAAAGAATTGTAGCCTACAAGGTCCATTCCAGGCATTCTGTTCTTCTCTGGCAAGCAGTGTAAACCTCTGCAATGGTTCTCAACCTTCCTAATGCCACAACCCTTTAATACAGTTCCTCATGTTGTGGTGACCCCCAAACGTAAAATTATTTTCGTTGCTACTTCATAACTGTAATTTTGCTACTGTTATGAATCGTAATGTAAATATCTGATATGCAGGATGTATTTTCATTGTTACAAATTGAACATAACCCACAGGTTGAGAACTGCTGCTCTAGAGGATGACTTAAACCACAGGGATCCATAACATTTATAAGTATGGCCAAAAAGAATAAATCAGTTATACTATTACTTGATTCAGTGACCATGTTGAGATCTATAGTAAGATAGGAAGGATCAGGTTCTATACACGTGAGGGAACTTTCAAATGTCATTATATCTTCACCAGTGATCTGTAAGTAGAGTAGGAGAGGGATTATTGTTCCCATCTTATAGAAGAGAAAATGTGAAGTGACTGTTTAAAGTCACATAACTAGTTAATCAACAGGGAATAAACTCCTTGGGGGCAGGGATGTTTATCTCATATCTCCAACACCCAGAAAAGTACCTGAAACACCATATGCACTCAATTTATTTTAACTGCACTGAATTTAGTTGAGTCACAATTAACAAAAGCTATTTCTCCTCACCCCTAATCCAAGACTCTTTCCAGTGTTCTGCCATGTAGTTGGAATGAATAATGAAAATGTTTACATGTAAAAGTAGCCTATCTAGCCACATTCTCTGAGAATACAAATTATTCCTTGTGAGCTCTTTGAGCTATCTGCTCAGTGCAGCAATTCTTTTAGTGCTAATGTGTACAAAAATCAAAATTCATTCTAAAAAAGTTTCTATAACAAGAGTCTCTATTATAAACCTCCCCAAATGCTGATTTAGTATGAGGAAGTAGCTCACAAACTAGAAGAATCCCGCTATATAAGAGCCATTTCTTTGTATGGAAAACAATCTCCAAATTATTTCTTCCACGAGGAAATCAGCTCTCCATTTAAAACTTTTTGCTTCCCACCAACATATCTGAATCCTGCTTCTGCATGTTGAACACTTCAAACACACTTATATAAGTCAAATGTCACCCAGACTCTAAATATACACTAATCGTTGGCACCTCCAAGTCATGGAATGAAGCACCCTGGTCCAAGAAATGTGAGGCAGGAGCAGAGACTCCCAATGTGTAAATGGAACAGAGGGGAATGGGAGAAAAGGGTAGCCAAGAAGGAAGGAAATATAGGAGACAAAAGGCAGAAAGCCACATCATAAGCATAGAGACCCAAATGGGAGATTAGATTTTTTTAGACCTAAACACCAAACAATTGCATATTGTAGAATATCTAATATAAATTCTTATCGTGTTATTAAACTGTACTTCTAAAGACTATGCCAAAAAGTAAACTCATTTTATGTCTTTTATTAAAGAACTTTCATTGTGTGTTTCCAATCTCATATCTTTAGTAAAGTACTACCAGAGTATTTTTATATAAAATTTATACAAATTCATAAGTGAATCAGAATGCACTTCAGGATTTCAGGGTGACTCAAGACTTTGGGTCATCAGCCAGGTATAGCATTATACTTTAGACGTAGGAGTCATAGGAAACTGAACTATATCTCTCAGCTCTAAAACTTCCTTTTTATCTTATAGGATCCCAGGTCTCCATGCCACTTATCACCCTGTTCCTTGGGCTGTACATTATCCTTCATCTTTCAAGCTCCCATTTATGTGTTGTTTTCTATGAGCATCTTGAGGACATGAACTCTTGCTCTTATTTGTACTTAGCACAGTGCCTGGCACATGGGAAAAGCTTAATAAAGCCTCTATTTATCTATCTAATATATGCTAGCTACAGAACTATCTATAGCTATATATAATTTATCTTTAGATCTAGATGATAAAAATTAGATGGGTTAATAGAAAGATACATACATACATACATACAAACATGCATACATGCATAGACAGAGACATACATATATATCTGTACTGTGACAGAACATTTACTGGAAGTTATTTTGGAATAAGTCCTTTACATGAGTTTATTTATTTTTCCTTTTACTCTTCCTCATAAAAGGGGTTAAAGAAGATCAATTACTTGAACTTTCTGACCATTTAGATAATGAAGCTTTTTGCTATAGCTTTGCTAATTTTGAACAATAAATAAACATGACTTTTTAGTTTTTATTATATAGATCAACTTAATTCTTCCTTCCAAAACAGGGTTTCTTACTCTTTTATTATGTATTATTAATTTCTTTGACACTCTAGTGAAACCTATGGACCCCTTCTCAGAATAGTTTTGAAATTAATAAAACAGGATTACAAAGGAAATCAAAGGTCGGTTTAAAAAAAAAAGATATACTTTTTTCTATCTAACTTCATGGTCTCCCTGAAAGCTATCCACAGATCCATGGATTCCACATAAAAATCAACTCTATGCTAAGAATTCTCCTTGATATCCTTCTAATAGGTCTCTATACTACATCAAAAGCAACTCAGAGGTATACTGGAATGTGTTTCCAAGGAGCATTGTTAGGTTCTTGAAAGAATACCTTATTTACATAACCAGAATTAGCCCCAATGCAGGCTATATCCACAGTCTACATACTCCAAAAATGGGTATGGGAGTAGAATGGTGGAATATGATATCATCCTGTTACTGTGCTGAGGCAGTAGAGAATGAGGAATTCATGTGCCTTCTGTAAATAGACAGATGTCTGCGCTCCAGAGAGAATCATATTTTTTGCCTCTGGCTCAGCCTAAGTTTAGCTCTCTGAAACCAAGTGAGGGAGGGTACTAAGGAGCCTCCTATCTCTCTGCCTTTGGAGAATTTGCACTCTCTGATGTGCACAGGAACATCAAGCTCACTGACTAGCATCATAATAGCAGAGTGCTGTTACTTGGAAACATGAATAAATGTCACCAATATGGACAAAAGAACAGGACCTACTAGATGTGGTATGATGGAAATAAGACCTATCATAAATGTGGCATAGAGAAAGACCTCAACTAATGCTTTATTGACTACCAGGCTTGACTCTTTTTCTATCAGAATGTATATATGAAAGAGCTTTCTGTGCATTCTGGACAGGTACCATGCTCCCTCTTATCAAGAAAAAGAATGAGACTATTTAATGATGCAATACAATAAACACAATGCCTAGAACATGATAGGTACTTGACGGATGAATGATTGATTGTTTAATTGAAGCAAAGGTTCAGTGGGATGGCCCATTGGATTAACCCATGGAATCTCTTTTTAAATCCAGTTTTCCAATTTCTCCTTTAGGTCCTAAAGATGGGGTCTTATTAAAAGTTGTCTTGCATTCTGGCCATGCTACACAGCAGGAGAGTAATTGTTGAAAGGTTGAGATTTTTCCAAAAGTCCTGTTAGGATTTCATGCCCAAATATAAAGTGATAA
Organism: Pseudochirops corinnae; assembly: GCA_028646515.1. Taxonomy (NCBI): domain Eukaryota; kingdom Metazoa; phylum Chordata; class Mammalia; order Diprotodontia; family Pseudocheiridae; genus Pseudochirops; species Pseudochirops corinnae. The sequence goes on along the minus strand of CM053592.1, from coordinate 113,937,335 downwards.
GGAAGATAAATGAGAGCTGTCATTTGTTCACAATCCCAACAAGCAGAGGTAAAGTCTTAGGGGCTTCTGCATTGTATTTCGATGCAAAAAATATTATACAAGGGGCCAAAGATCTCAATGACACTGACCTAAGAAAGGGGGCAAAATATTCCACTGTTAGAAGAGCAGCATTGGATTTTTTAGAGAGGATGAGGGGTGGCAAAGTGGGGAGGAGTGTCTGAAATGTTAATTTTGGTAGTGAGTCAGAGCTGAGAAAAGCCCCACAAACTTAGAATATCATTATTTGAGGCCTTTACTTTAAGCAATTTCTGTAGGAAATAGGCTGATTGTTTTTATGAGTTAGAAGGTTCAGAAGCATCTCTTAACAGTTATCTGTAAGTAGTGCAGTGTGGTAGACCAGTTACCTGCGACAACACAGGTACCTAATTATTTAAGAGAAAAAGTCTTTTCCATTCTGAAATTTTTTTCATAAATTGTTGCAACTAAAAAATCAAGTGGGAAGATAATATTTGATTTGGTTTGAAGAGTCTCACTTACTTGCGTTTCTCCAAACAGTGACAGCCTACCGGGCTAGTCCTGGGCTCTTTATTGATTGATCATGTAAGTGCAGTACACACACTTGAACCACCCCTGTTTTCACTGCAGAAATCATGAAGGAGTCACGCAGTGATGCTTCAGACTTATGGATTTGCTGTCAAGTCTCAGGTCTAAGGAGCCAAACTGCAAAGTTCTCAAACTATCATACATCCTTGTAGGGAAAATGATCATTTGAAAGAGGAGAGTAGTCTGGTTGTGTGAGCTGCACTTGAAGAAACAGCCAGAATTAAGTGGTGGTTCTTATAAAGGTATTATCTTTGATAGCTGAGATTTTCCTTCAAACATGTAGACAGGTAGCTGAATCCCCCAAATTAAATGTTACTTTGTTGTTTGCTTCTAACCAGTTGCTTAGAAATCTCTTACCTAGAAAACAGATAGCACAGTGACTTCTACACCCTGCATTGTCCCTTGCCCCCTACCCTAATGTCCATCACTGCTGGAGACACACTGCCAGACATACTGCCACACTTGCCACCAGTCTGGTGGCAAAAAGACTAGATTCAGAGTTGAGAAATCTGAGTTCAAATTCCAGATCTACTCCTTAATACATCTGTGACTTTGGACTGATTCATTTCACCTTTTTTTGCCTCAGTTTCCTAAAGTATAAAAATGAGGGGAAAGGACTAGATGATATCTGAAGGCTTTTCCCATAATCTCATGAATTGAATTGAAACAGTTACCAACTACCTACCCTACAAACCCATAGATACTAGAGCTTTAGTAGATAAATGCAAATATCTCTGAACCTTTGAGGAATCTATCATTCATTAGACAGTATAAAAACCCGTGTATGCTCATGTTCTAGAGGCAGCATGGTATAACAGATAGAGAGCTAACCATGGAAGGAGGAAGACCTGTATTCAAGTCCCACCCAGGTATGCTCATTGAACTCCTCAGTGCTCTGACAACTCTCTCAACCTGTTTCTTCATCAGTAAAATGAAGATAATAATAACAGAAGGGTTTGTGAGGATTAAATCAGGTAACATAGATAAAGCTCTTTGCACTATTTAAATTCTAGCCATTTTTATTATAAGTGGCAGAAAAGGTGTTGACCTGAATTGATAGGAAAGTTCTGGAGCTCCTTAAAGCAATGTAATCACAAGTCCAGTCCTTATCCCTAATCCAATTTTCATGTCTATTTTCCAGAATAAGAAAATAACAAAATAAGAGAAATATAAAGCAGCTAGCTCTAATAATGAGATGTGTGTAATAGTAGGTCCTTAGGGACCATCTTTATTCCTTCTGTGAGAATACCTAGTATAAATTGATCTCCTTTCTCTGTGCAGCATATGATACTATAGTCCATTAGCTGTTTTATTCACTATTCATTCAAAAATATTTTTAAGCATCTCTTGTGTGTAAGTCACTGAGCAGAACATTAAGGGAGATACAAAGATAAATAAGACTCAGCCTGTCTTGTAAGAGCTTGTAATTTAATAAGGGAAAGAAGACATACAGAAGTAACTATAATATTAGAGGAGAATACTTTATATAAAGTTGGTGCCTTGAAAGGTCATAGAAGGAAGAGAACGCTCCCAACTAAGACAACCAGGAAAGGCTTTGTGAAGGATGTAGCATTTGAAAGGGGCTTTAAAGAATAATTAGGTAAAAGGAAGGATTTTGGAGTAGTGGGTCATTCCAACCAAGCTTGGGATATATAAGGGATAATTGTGTGAGATAAGATTTAAAAGGTAGATTAGAGCTACAGTTCTGAGAATCTTAAATGGTGAAAATTTTTGGAAAGTGGACTAATGTTGAGTTCGCCTCTATGAATTCACACAGGCCAGTTCCTAGGGCCTGGGTCTGCTATGGAAATGCATCACACAGGTTAGGTTTGTTCATGGCATAAAAAACACAGTCTTCCCCTTTTATAATCCTCTTACTTTGTAACTCAGCCCAGGTGCCACGTCTTCCACAAAGCCTTCCCTGATCTCCTCTGGCAGAAAGTGTTCTCTCCCTCCTCAGATATTTGTAGACTACCTTGTCTGAACTTCTCCCTTCCCTCCTTTCACCCTATGTTGTATTATGGTTGTTGAGCACATATGCTATCTCCCCTACTTAAAGGTAAGCTACTCAAGGCCAGGGAACCACACCATTGTTCCTTCTTTGTATCTCCCATGACTTACATATGGTAGGTACATAATAAATATCTGTAGAATAACTGAATGAGCCGAGTCTCCAGCCCAGGTCTAATGATGGTAGTTCTGTTTGCCACATGGCTTCTAATGTTTCCAGGGATCACAGGATCAGAGAGCTGGAAGAAAACAGAGGCCATCTGCTTCAACCTGACATTTTGCAGGTGAGAAGCCTCCTAGAGCCTCATGGCCAACGTCACGCCAGCCAAGTGTCCCTCCAAGTTCAGCTTTCTTTCCATGGTATCATACTGTGCCATCTTAAAAAATGGCACACATTGCCTCATTGAGTAGTGAGCCTTCTCCACTGGAATTGTTCAAGCCGAGACTAGATGACCACTTAACAGGGATTTCATACTTCAGGTAAAGTGTGTAATAGATAACCTCTGAGAACATTTCCAAGCAAGGATTAGAGGATTCTAACAGAAGTCCCATGATTTATCTGGAGAAACTCCTAAAGACCTTCTAAAGAATATTCCTTCTCCATATAAAAGGTCCCTGAAAAGATCCTTGAACAAGCACCAAATCGGTAATCTCATGGCATAATTGCTGTTTTTTAAGGTTATCAGTTACAGTAACATCAGTTACATATCAGTTACATCAGTTAAGGTTATCAGTTAATGTAACATCAGTTACATTAAATATAGCTTAATTTAATAATACCTAGCTCCCAAAAAGAAAGGGGACCGTAGAGATGACACAAGAGAGATCATACAGAGAGAAAATTCTAGTTAGGGATTAAGCGTACACTTAATCAAGACAGAAGCAGCAGGACACATAAAATGTGGCATCACTTATTGAACTTAGCTCTTGTTAATGAATGTCTTCCAACTACTGATACGTTTTTTAAAATAATTACCACACAATGAGCCAACTTTCCCCACCTTCAGTCTTTCAGGATATGAACAAGAATGCTTTGGCAGTAGTTTTTCACTAACCACTTTCAAGACACTGTCTAGTGTCAAGATGAGGGTTTATGGAACTGTGAATCCTTTAAGATCCTGAAGTGGACAAGCCTCCCATGCCCACGAACTCCATTAAAAAGAGCCCATAAATCCAGCAACTCATCTGGAAAGTGACCCATCTACACAGTCCCCAGTTAACCCCATTTTGATTCTTAGTATAGGTGTCCTGCTTTTTTGGTTTTATCTTTTTGTCTGTGCTAGTGAACCATTTCTTTTTAGCATTGTTAGAGGCAATGGATGGAGCACTGGGCCTGGGGTCAGGAAGACCGGAGCTCAAATCTAATTGTGTGACCCTGGCTGAGCCACTTTAGCTGTCTGCCTCGATTTTCTCCACTATAAAATAGGATTAATTACGGTGGCTGAGTGGCATAGAGAATAGAGCACCAGCCCTGGAGTCAGGAGGACCTGAGTTCAAATGAGACCTCAGATACTAACACAAAAAAAACTAGCCGTGTGACCTTGGGCAAGTCACTTAACCCCAATTGCCCTACCTTCCCCCTTCCAAAAAGCAAAAATAAAATAAAATAGAGTTAATAATAGCACCCACTTCCCAGGGTTGTTGAGAGAATCAAACAAGATAATTGTAAGGCACTTAGCACAGTGTCTGGCACCTATTTGTTTCCTACCTTCACAATTTGATTGTGATTAGAAACATAATGCTTGACTATTTCATGGTTTCTCTCTGCTATCTCTTCCTTAAGTTCATCCAGGTTTCTCTGACAGCTCCACTAACACCAGCTATCAAAACACACTAGTATCCCTCTGAGATGGCAAATGGGGAGGGGGAATAGTTGGTCCTTCCACATCAGTCTATACTCCTCCCATCAAGGAAATGACCAGTATAGCTATCTCACCATAGCTACCACAGGACCAGGACTCTGCTGCTCTTTGTTAAGATTTTGTGGGGTTGCAGGCCAGGTTGCAAATGCCCTGCTCTCACATTAGAGATTATCTATGCAAACATAGCTTTGAGAACTATTTATTTCCTTTAACCTCAGGACAGACTGGTCAATCTAGGGAGGGCTGTGATCAGAAGCCGGAAGTACATTCAGAATAGCCAGTATTCCTGGGTCTGCTGTTGCGAATGGGTCACACTGGTGAGTTTTGGAGGGAGGGAGTTTTGATGTTAAGTGACTTGCCCAAGGTCACACAGCTAGTAAGTGTCAAACATCTGAGGTTGGATTGGAACTGAGGTCCTCCTGATTCCAGGGCTAGTACTCTATTCACTGAGCCACCTAGCTGCCCCCTACACTGGTGAATTTTGATCAAGGTATGAAAAAATGCCATAACAAATCAGACATGATCCATTCACTACATCATAGTGTGTCTAATATATGCACCCAGAGGAAAGCATATCTAAAGTTATAGGTCAGGACAGTTTTTTAAACGTTTCCATCACTGCTTACAATCCCATAGCCACTGAGCAGGAGTAGACCAGCCCTGGCTTCAGGGACCACAAGAGTTAAACTCAGGCATGACACTTCAGAGAAGCAATATTGCACAAATTGGGTAGGAAGAAGGGACCTGATAAATCTGCCTCATGTTATAGATGAGGAAACCTAGCCTGGCCAGATTCCTACAGCTAATTAATGGCAGAACCAGGACTAGAATCTTGGTCTTCTGATTCCTAGACTGTCCTTCCTTCCATCACATCATACTGCCTACTCTAGAGGGTTTGTCATAGTTTGTTCTTTCTCTTTCAGGGGAGAATTGAATTGCCTGAAACCTGCAATGGCCAAAACAGTCAATGGGATTTAAGTGAAAAAGAAAATTTGATTATTCTTTTTAAAAAGAAACAAGTGATAAATCAATTAAAATCCTTTGAGTTTATGGCTATAAAAGCAGCACAAGGTATTGGAATTAAAACATTGCTTTATTCCAAGGGCTTCACATTGGGAAATCTACATATCGTAATAGAAAAAGTAATAACTATAAATACCTTTTGTTATTGCTTTTTCCTTTATTAAGTTAAAACCCAGCTAGAGAAACTCTAACATAATTAAAACTTTTATAAGGCCATTCAAGAGAAGATAGACTAAACAGACTGCTTAATGATTTTTATTTAAATGTCAGCCACAGAATAATGATAATGTATAAAAGAGAACAGGTGACTCTTTTATTACCTTCAAATGTAGTACAAAAATAAAGGCTATGTACTGTATTTTGTTCATTCACAGTGGGTCCAGTCCAGCTACCAGGAACCACAGTGATTTCAAAAGGCAAAGAAGGGAAAGTACTGAATCTATAATTAAAGGACCTGAGTTCAAATCCTACCTCAGCCACTTATTATTTGCATGATTTTGAGCAAGTCATTTAACTTGTATGGGCGTTGGTTTCCTCATCTATAAAATGAGTTGGCCTAGATTCAAGGTCTAAGAATTAAGCCCAGATATAATTTTTTACCATCCAGGTGAGGCAAGAAGGTTTAGCATAGAACAAGACAACAAAGGCTAGATCAGAATATATTTCCATCCCCACCTTATGAACATTTATTTCACAACCTTTACAATACTACTATATCTTCTTATGTGGATAAGTTGTTTCCTTTTACTATAAGATGAACTTAAAATTAAAAATTATGATTAAAACTCTCAGATATATATAAATACAAATGTTCTTTTTTAAAAAAAAATTAATTTGATTTGCTTATAGTAGACCTAAAAATTATTTCAGCATTTGCTTTTTGTACAAGATTCTCTTTTAGTGTTACCATAGGCAGGGGCTGGGATGGAGCCATCTCCAACAGGCTCACAAGAGCTGAATGTCAAATTTTCAGTGTGAGCATGGTTTTGTTAATTATCTAGATTGTTAAAAGTGATGGAGAAAAATTGAATAATACATATTAAACTTAAAACTGTGTCACGTGTGTGCTTTGCTTTTCCTGGAGAGCTAGTTGTTAAACATTTACTAGCATGCTCCTGGATGTGACTATGCATAGAATTTCTGAATCTACTGGTTAGTGGCTCCCCATTTCCTCTGGCATAAAATATAAAAAATATTTGGTGAATGGAGACTTTTTTTCCTTGTGTTCCCAGTAATTATCATAGTGCTTGGTACATAGTAGGTACTAATAAATGCTTATTGAATAGAATTGAGTTTGAATATTACTCCTCAGATTCAAAATCATCAATAGTTCCTTATTATCTTTAGGAGAAAACAAAAAACTCTTAACCCAACCTTTTAAAACCCTCTGTAATCTTACTCCAATCTGTCTTTCCTAACTTATTTCGTATTACGAATCCTTTCATACATTCCTGGCAAACTGGCCTATTAACTGTTTCCCAAACCTGGGATTCCATCTCCCATCTCTTTTCTTTCATTGCTCTTCCCTGGTCCTGATATTTAAAACAATGAGAAGTCTTGAGAAATGGAGTCATATGGTCAAAGGCATGGTAGAGGAAAAAAAAGATATTGGCAACAGCCGTGAGGATCAATTATAAGGAAGTATTGAGGGAAGGCATCTTGGTAGGAGAAATATGCTAATGTGCAGTGAAGAGATGACTAGGACCTGGACCGGTGCTGAATGGACTGTAAGAGGTGATTTTGTGTGGCACAGTCAAGGGTGGCCCTGGGCAAAATAGTAAAGTTAGCCACACTCGTCTATGGGAGCCTCCCATTTCCCCCTCCTTCCCACATGGAGCTTTTCCTTCTTCCCTCCAGATACTCAGCTTGGAATCTTCTTTCCAAACTGGATGTCAACCAATCCCTACCAAACTATTAATAATTAAGGTACTAGTTGATAACAGTTTAGGATCTCATCCTTCTCCAATCAATCAGTAATAATTTATTAATCGTATGTTATGAACCAACCACTGTCCCAAGCATTAGGGTTACAAGTTAAATAAATCAAACAATCCTTACTCACTAAGGAGTTTGTATTCTGATGGAGGAGGAAACACGTATGGATGTGTGTGTGTGTGTGTGTGTGTGTGTGTGTGTGTGAAGAAAGGCTTCATGTGGGAGATGGCACATTTGCCACATTTTAAATGAAGAAAGGTATACTCTATTATAAAGAGGTAGAGAGGGTATACACCCCAGGTATGTGAGCCAGCCAGTGCAAAACCATAGAAATAAGAAATGGAATATCTGGAAGAGAGAAGGCAAGCTTGGTTGTATTGCAGTATATGGGAGGGGTAGTACTGTCCAATGAGGCTGGAAAGGTAGGTTGAGTCCAGATTAAGCTTAAGGTAGGTAGGTTCATTTTAATTGGATAGAAGGAGAGAGGGTACCTCATCCTGACCATCTATTAACTTTCTAGTCCCCTAGGGACTATGCAGGGCAATCTTCCTTGAGCTGTCTATCTCCTAATAAAACTATTCAGGAGGACAGATTAAGATACCTCCAATGTGCCTGCTTTTCAAAAGTGGTGAACTGAAATATGACCTCTTCAACTCACACATGTACTGGCTCTGGTTAGACAAGATAAAGCCACAGGGACTAATAAATAAATGAAGACCAAGCAGATTATTTTTGAAAATTTGCTGTCCCTGGTCTAATCAAAAATCCAAACTCATAGCATCAGAGAGAAAAGAGGGTAATTTGGAAAAGAAAAGTCTGGTTATTTTCAGGCAGTATGCTGTCTATGCATTAGATTGTTCCCTTCTAACTAGAATGTAAGCTGCTTGAGGCTAGGGACTTCATCTCATCCCTAGTACTTAGTTCAGGGTGATTTACATTGTAGGTGCCTGACAAATATCTGTTTAAAAAAACAGTAAGTAAAAATAACTACAAGATTTCTTATATGGAAAGCCAGTGATTTGGTAGCATAGACCTCTGAGAAATTTAGAAATACTTAACAATTTGTATTTTGGTCCCTGAAGTATTTTGTGGATTAATGAATGTGTCTGCCAGTAGAAAAACATACTGGTGTATCTGGTGATTATATAATACAAAATTCCATTTAGGCCCATTCCCATTTGAGAAATATCAAAGTCACATCTAGGGACCGTGTGGAGAGGGAGCACATACACAAGTTCAGCAGTTCATATCCACTATTCACAAAGGATGAGCAATTCATCCCTACTCACCTGGCCTGCCTCCTTTCTGGGGATTCCACTGAGCAGTCATCTGCTCTAGGTAGGCCAGGAGGAGGAGTAATATAGGAAAAGAGAAGACGAAAACTGTTTCTTCTTCATCATCAATCATACTCTTTTACATTCCCTTAAACTGGTGTAGTAGTTCAACAAACATAAGGTCAGTGGGCAGAGTCAATATGCCAGAGTAGAGAAAGTTTTGCAGCTGAGCTCTTCCAATATTCCCTTCCAAGAAGCTTTAAAATAACATCTCAAATTGATTCTAGAGCAGCAGAGCCAACAAAAGGTCAGAGTGAGACATTTTTCCAGCCCAATACAACTTAGAAGAGAGGAAAAAGTCTGTGATACTGGAGTAGGGACTGGCCCAGAGCTCATGTGGCAACAACACTAGCTGTGGGCCTTGGAGACTACAGAGACAGCAGCAGCAGCTGTGAGAACTCTCAGCCCAGAGACAATAAGGGAATTGGACAACCAGTCAAAAAGAGATTAAAGGGACCTCCTGTGCCAGCACTGGGCTAAGGACCAAACACTGTTTGCAACTCTATTGCCCATACTCACTCCCCAGTTGCAGATCCAGAGTGGAGAGGCATACTTGTGTTTGCAAGGGAGCACAGTCTCAGAGGAGCAACACCACTTGCAGCTACAAGGGATCAGAGGACCTTCCTGGGTAAGGATCAGAGCACAGACCAAGAGAGGAATGACCACACATCTCCCAGAATCACACAACCTTGAAAGCAGAGAAAACATCCAAAACTCCAGAACTGCCTCTGAAAACAGCAATATGTAAAAGCCTGACATTTGATGCAGTGCCCTTCTCCGAGTGAGCAGAAATTAACTTTAACAAAAAGTTCGAAGTCAAGAAACAAGTTAGGAAAACACTCAAAAGAAAACAATTATGTCCAAAAAAAAAAAAAAAAAC
>CM053592.1:113891044-113927188 GCA_028646515.1 Pseudochirops corinnae | reverse complement strand
AGAGAGAGAGAGAGAGAGAGAGAAAGAGAGAGAGAGAGAGAGAGAGAGAGAGAGAGAGAAAGAGAGAGAGAGAGAAAGAGAGAGAGAGAGAGAGAGAGAGAGAGAGTTTCTCTCCCAGCAAATCTGGAAGCTGGCTAAGAACTGAGATGGAGTTTTCCTGAGACCAGAATCTGGTGAAGGCTACCTGGAAGGCTGAGAGGGCTTGTCTGGAAGGCCTCCTGGAAAGCTGAGATTCTCCTGGGTCCTAGGGACAGCTGAACTGCTGGAGGACTAAAGAAGCATGACTTCGATAAGCCTTTGTTGGTTCGTGGCCTGGCTGATCCTTGAGTTCCCAGCAACAGAAGTGGTGAAGGGTCTGAGATATGCCCGACCCTGTGAACTTCAATGTGTGCCAGAGACTGCCATTTGGACTGGACAAGGACCTGGGAGCTGTCTATCTCTGAGGACTGGATGAGGACCTGGGAGCTGTCTGCTTCTGAATCCAGATGACTGTTTGGTGGATTCAGGAGGGAGCTGGGACCATGGAAGGGGATCCAGGGAATCAGAGAGACCACCCCGAGTCAAGATGAAGAAGAGGCCTCCCCTTGGATGAAATTGAGTTTTGCTGGACGCACGAGAATCTATAATATTCTTTATATACACACACTGGCCTCCTGTTTCAGCCTGTCCCTTTCTTCCACTCAACAGGAGAGTTGTGCCCTCTCAACAGTGGGACAGAGTTCACACCTTTCATACTTAGCCCCAAGGTACTAAGTGCTAAATATCTGCTAAACTGATTGCTGTTACAATATAGAATTTAAAGGCAGTTATTGAATATTCTACATATAAGTCTTACTCCAATGACTCATCTCATGGCATGGAAGTACCCCTAGTACTGATCTCTGAGGGCCTTTTTAATCTCTTAGAGTTCTTTAAAGTCATCCTAGGTTCCTTGAACAGGACTGGCTCTGCTTCTGTGGTGTGGCCCCCTGTTCCTAACATCTGGAATTGGGTCTTTCATTCCCCAGAAAGAAAGTTTGGAAGTTTCTTTTAAAGGTGAGAATAATACTAATAATAATAACTAACATTTATCTAGGGCTTTAAGGATTGTAAATCACTTTCCATACATCATTCTCTCATGTGATCCTTGCTACAACTCTTAGAGATAGGTACAAATCTTATGATTCCCATTTTTCAGATGAGGAGACTGGGTTTCAGGGAGTGACTTGCCCAGACTTACTGGTAAGTATCTGAAGCATGATTTGAACCCCAAGTGTTCCAGACACTCCAGGCTTTAGGTTTGACAGCTCTGATATGTACTGACTGTATAATGCTGAGCAATTCACTTAACCTCAGAGTGCCCCAGCAATTTCTAAGACTAGAAGTGTCAGAACCATTGCCAATTTTGGATTGATAGATTGGTTTTCCTCCCCAGGAACTCTGCACACCTATGAAATCATAGATTCAATTTCCAAAATAATGACTCACTTAAATTGAAAAGAATAATAAAAATAATTGTTCACAATTCCTGTAGCACCCACAAGATTGCTTAAGGATCTTTCCTAACAACAATCTGGGAAACAGGTATTACATTTTTATAGATTTCCCCATTTTACAGATAGGAAAACTATAATTCTGTTAAAACAATAACAGCAACTGAATTTAAAAATTGAGTGACTCTTACATGGCTGCACAGTTTTTAGGTTCCTTAGTCTCCTTACTCCAAGGTCAACCCATATTCTGCTTCACCTTGGAGCCTGTCTACCCTCCTGTTGCTCTATATTGCCTGTCAAGATAAGTTAAGTAACTTAAGTACCTTAAGTACCTACTTCTTAAGGTCCTTCATCCTCTGGATGCAACCCACCTTTCTAGCCCTGTCCAACTATTCCTCATTGCTCACCAATTACACCCCAAATTTCCTCATCTTCACATTTCTGCTCACATTGTTCCTTCCACTTGAAATGCCATCCACTCTAATCTGCATCTATTAAAATCTGCCCAACCTTTTACACCTTTTTCAGCCACACACACAAAAGTTAGTGATCACTTCAGGGTAAAGGAGGTTTAATTTTAAGGACTAGGTTAATACATGACCACTCCCCAATCCTACATTGTTGTCTTTTCTCCGCCCCCCCACCCCTACCCCAATGAGGTTTCAAAGTGAAGAAATGATAGGAATGTAGTAAGCCTCTAGTGCTGTTTTATAGAAGAATGGATTTATAGGACAATTATTGAGTAGGTAGATTTCATAACATCAGGAAAAGCAGGAAAGACCTTCTAAAGACCAGCTCCATTGTCTTATCATAGTACATAATCGTGATGGTGAGTTCTCCAAGACAAGGCCAGCAGTTACACTCTGGCAAGTACTCCCAAACTAAAAAGCTCTCAATTAGGTCCCCATGGATAAACTGTAGAGAACAAGATTTCTTTTTTTTTTTTGCTTTTTTTTTGGAGGGGGAAGGTAGAGCAATTGGGGTTAAGTGACTTGCCCAAGGTCACATGGCTAGTAAGTGTTAAGTGTGAGACTGGATTTGAACTCAGGTCCTCCTGACTCCAAGGCCAGTGCTCTATTCACTGCACCACCTAGCCACCAGAGAACAAGATTTCTTAACTCTTTGTGTGTCATAGATCCCTTTGGCAATCTGATGAAACCTCTGGATCTCTTCTCAGAATAAAATAATGTCTTTAAATAATTGAATTTTTAAAATTCAGTTAGTGATTAGTGAAGATAAAGATATATTTTTCTCATCTAATTTCACAAATCTATCCATAGATCCCAGGTTAAGAATCAGTGCTATAATACAGCAGCAGCTGCCCTGAGAAGCAGGTCACTGATGCATTTCTGCATCCCCTCTCTCAACTACATCTGAGGAACAGGAACTTTCCCATTCCAGTCCTAAGCCAGAGGCAGCTCCAGGAACTGTTCAAGCCTAGACTCATGTTAGTATCTGGTATTCTCTAATTTGGTTCCATGATTCTCTTTTCCTTCTGGCCCCCAAGGGTTGATACAATTGTCTACCTCAAACCACACTTGCCATCTGGTGCTCTGTCACCTAAATGAGATACTACCTTTTGAAAATTATTCTATTGTTCCTATTATATTGTTTTCTATTGCCAAGAAAGCCTCCAAAACCTACATACTGTTTCCATTGCAATTATTATTTTTTAACCTGACGATCTTATTTTTTTAAAAAGTATTTACCTGATTTCTTTTTGTCCCTGACCACATAGGGATGTGTCCTTTGACTACTCTAACTTTTAATCCATTTTCTTGTTCTTGAACGATAATCCAAATGAAGCTCATATTTCTTCATCTGTGATACGAGATAAATTTCCAATATCTCCAGAAACTCTGCTGATGCTGCAAAAGTTGACATTTTATCTTCATTCTGAAGCTCCATAAGTACAAGGTCCTTCTATTGTAGAAAGAACAAACTAGTATTTTAATAAACTTGGAAAATGATAATAATAAATTACAAATTATAATTCCCTTCCCCTCAAGTATCTGAGAGGTACTTGCTGGGAGTCTATCCCAATCCAAAAGAGCAATGTTTTGAATTGCCCCAGAATTGTTGAATGCCACCCTTTTAATACTTTATCCTAAAGAAGAGAGGGCTAAGGCTAGATGAGGCTGAGGTAAGGTCATCTGGGTGGTGCAGTGGATAGAGAGCTGGACTCAGAGTCAGGAAGACCTGAGTTCTTGCCCCTGACATTTACTAGCTGTGTGATCCTGGGCAAGTCACTTAACCTCAATTTCCTCAACTGTAAAATTGTCATCATAATAGTACCTACCTGACCTGGTTGTTGTAAGGATCAAATGAGATAATATTTGGAAAGCACTTAGCATGCACTATGTGCCACGCCCTGTGCTACATAAATCCCTTCCACTAGGGGAAGGATGAAGCCAGCAAGGCTAACGACCAGCTTAGGATCTCGACTTCTACTGCTCATGGAAAAATAAATGAAATTATGCCACACTGACATCAGGACATTTAGGCAGATAAGAATTTAGGGCAGATCAGAATTTTCAGACAAGGAAGGATTTGTTGAACCCTAGATGTATTATTAAGATTATGCTGTCTTTCCTGGTGTTTCTTCTGGATGGTACAAGTGGCTTTGTAGTAGAGAGAAAAGGGTTATTGGCTGTTAAAGTATATTTTCAGCCACACACACAAAAGTTAGTGATCACTTCAGGGTAAAGGAGGTTTAATTTTAAGGACTAGGTTAATACATGACCACTCCCCAATCCTACACTGTTGTCTTTTCTCCGCCCCCCCACCCCCACCCCGATGAGGTTTCAAAGTGAAGAAACCAGTGAAAATAGTATATGAATTCAGAGAGTAAACATGCAGTTTGCTAGAAATCCTTCTCTGAAGGATTAAGGAAGGCTGGTGTTAGGCTTGGGAAGAGCAAAGCCATTAACCTTTTCCTTTTATGAGAGAAGAAGGCACTGTCTCAAAAAAGTTTAAATTTTCCTTGAAGTTTCTATGTTTGTCTGCATTGGGTGTGCCATGGAAAAAAAATATTTGCCTACTTACTACGTCTGTTCCTAAACTGCCTTTCCCTGTTGATGGGCATCATTTTAGAACTGGGAGGGACCTTACTAAAGGGCATTTGAGTCCAAGTACGTCATTTTCCAATTGAAGAAACTGAGATCTACAGAGTTTATAATTGGCCCAAAGTCCCAAGTTCATGGAATTATAGATTTGGAACTGGCAAAAACCCTAGTGGTCAATGCCTCATTGTACAAATACAATTATGATTCCGAGAGTTTATATAATTTGCCTGTTACACAGATAGTAGGTCACAGAGCCAGGATTGTGCCTTAGGTACAATATATGACTTCATCTCATCTCCTCCACCCCTGCTTCTATCACATGGCCAGATATTATTTTTAATGGAAACCAGTTCAGAATGCATGAACATCTTTCTCTAAAACTGGCAAGTTGACTATAACTAAGGATTTCTTCTACGATATAATGAATGATTCTCAATGAAAAATTCTAGGAACTAAATACCTGCTTTCACAATTCTTCATGCCCTCTGGCAAAGTACTAGAAACTTGCCTGACTTATATGAGCAATATTTTCTTCTGAAACAAATTATCCACAAGTATTGGAAAACCCTAATGTATTTAGCTATTTGAAATAAAGCAGTATGGAAAGCCTAGTCTTGTAGACCTTAATGACTTCTAGACTAGATTTGACAATGTCTTCAAATTAGTATATTGCCCTTAGGGAAAATGTTATATTAATTCAAGATATTTTGTTAACAAGAAAGAATTTAAACAGGTGAGAAATGATCTTTTCATAACAGTCAATGAAATACTCGGAAAGAACATACTACAACATGAGATGATTTTTGTTTTAATAAATACTTCAAGAATATGTCAAGAATATGTAAGTATAAATGCCAGAATCAATTACATCTCTGTAGCTTGCTAGATGGGCTTAGAGAGTTACTATAGCAGAAAATGTAATTACCCTGTAGCCAGTTAGGTGATGTGCCTCTCCAAAAGTGACTACACTGGTCTTTGAATAGCAGATAGACTGCCCTATCATTGAGCCTATACTCAGTTCCTTTTGAACTTGGCTTTGTCCTGTTAGAATGGTGTTCTAGCCATGGTAAGGAATCATAATTTATGATTATATATCCAAAATAGTACTAGCCTACGAGCTAAGTTACTAACTCTCTAGTCCAAACTTTGCTACAAGTTAGTGGTATAATTTGGGGGACTGAAACTCTCTGGGCTTTAATTTTCTCATCTAGAAAGTGAACTTATTAGAATAGATCATCTCTAATATTTTTCTCTAGTATTTCATGGTTTTATACCTTCCAAGTCCTTTGGATCACTGACTGAAATGAGTTTTAACTAGACATACTTTCCCCTAGAACAAAACCAGTAGGGTTGTGGTTGGGTTGGGGTGGGGTGGGGTGAGGGAAGCAGAGAGAGGGAGAAAAGCAAGGATACCTAACAGGAATGGTATAGAGGATATTCCAGAGTGGGGAGGGAGGGAGAAACAGGAAGGGTGACACCAGAGAGGATGATATAACATTGGACAAGGACAATTCTTCAAAGTCTAGCTCCCAAGCCCTCAGGATCAAGGGGGAGAGGGTTGGGGGGACAGGCAAATCATGGGGGATGGTTGCAATGGAGAAAAGACCATGAGATTGCTAACCAGGGCCAGGAAAGGGATCTACAGGCTGTTAGAAAAGCGAGGTTCAAGGGAGGACCTGCCCTATTGTTGGGTGAATTTGGAATTCCATTAGGATCACCCTTGCTACAGTTGGACTCCATGAGAGAATTGTGTTGTGTACTGTATAGAAAAGAATATCTATAGATACTTTGTGCCTCCAAATTGATTTTCTATGTGTTCCATGAGTTCCCAGAGCAAAGTTTGGGTACCCTATGTTATTGTAGGGACCTAGTAGAATTTTACATAATTAAACCCTCTGAGTGTGGATCCAGAGTTGAAATAAGAAGCAGGAGCTCCCAGAAAAGAGAGATTAGTGCTCTAGACCCTAAAACCTAGAGCTTGGTTTGTAAGCACCAAGCCAAATTGGTTTGGTTTCATGCATGAGAGTAAAGGGCTGACTTCCACTTGACCCCAAGTCCTAAATCCTCTCAGAGAGAGCTCCACATGGTCTGGGATCCTTGGTAGGGACCAGATTGCCTTCTGAGATGAGAAACTTGATTTTCAAGGTTTTTTTTTTTCCTTTTCTTTAGTATTTTGAGTTGGGAAAGGCCATTTCAACACTGAAAACACTTCATAAACTCTAAGCAAGAGGTAATCTCTGATAAACTCTATAAAAGTGTTCTTTGTTTACTAAGTCTGCATAACTCTGTATTTGGGGCAATTATGATTTTTGCCTGTACATGTGGTACAGTATAAGATCTGTGCCATGTTGACTGCTTTGAGATTTTTTTTTTTCCCTGTATAGCACTGGAAAAGCAAGTAAAAGGGCAAGGCTTGCACACCCCCAGAACTCCAGAGAACCATTCTGGATTGAGGATATGGACGATGTGTTCAAAATGCATCCCCTCTGATTAGCCAAGGATGGCAAACGTTGAGAAGGGAGGGAGGGAGCATGGTAGGGGATTGACCCAGTCTTAGGAACATACACAAAGGCCCCACATGGATGTTTAGTGAGCCTGCTTCTGAAGATTCCTGATGACACAGAATGGAAGGGCCCAGCTCTCCACTTTAGAACATATACAGATATTCACAGACTCTTACACACTACTACATAGTGAAGAAAAGGTCTTTTGATTGACTGACTGCTGAGCCAGAAACAAGAGTGCAAACAAAAGTTCCCAATGGAGCTACTCTCCCTCTGTCTTCCTGCTGGCCACAATATCTCAGCTGCCTCAGCTGCCCGTAGATTCACTACGAGGCTATATCAGGCAGATTGCTCCTCACAGCTTTTTTGGCACACTTGGTTCAAATGCCAGCAAACTGTTAAGGACTCCCATCACTGGATTTCTGTTTCTCCTGCCTTTTGAAGTTTCACAAGGCCCTGTAACAAAGGAAAGAAGACATATACAGGAGGCTGTCCCATCTCAGACATGGCCATGTACTTCAAGGGTGGGGAAGTAAAAGGGAGAGGGTAAGCCCTACACTGGCCTTCTGGAGCTTAGAGAGTCCTTCTCATTCCTCAGGGCCCTCCAGAAAGAAAGAGGTTCAGGTAAGCTCCAAACAAGTGGGGCTACCAAGAAAAGGGCTTTGACACTTTGGGTTAATTGCTCAGGGTTTCTAGACCAGCAGGTAAACACCAAGTAGACTTAACTGATTTAAAAGCAGAATAAAAATATGAACATTTATCAGCTAGGCACCAGCATTTTGGGGCAACATCTATACTTCTCATATTAGCTTCAGTATCGAAACTGGTAAAGGAGTCAGTAATACAGCAGGGATCAGTACTTAAACAAGCAACTTTATAAAAGCTATCTCAAAAAAGAATTACTCTGACTTCTAAAGAAAACATGCCAGAAAACCTGACCATACAATTATAGCCTACAACAAAAAAGAGAAAAAAAATTACCAGTTTTTTTTCCCCTAAGAATCCCCAAAACAGGGAATCTAATAAAGTCTCTTAAAATGTGATGGGCTGATAGGTATTTTCGTTGCAGTCCTACATGTGATTATATGAACTATGGAGTGTCCTTATCCCCATTCCCACTCACTCTAGCAAGTTAGTTCCCCAGAAAGCAGCTACCTATCTCCTAATCTTTAGGATTCTAGGGGTGCTCCTAAGAGGGAATTGTCGCTAAGGCTGTCAAACTGAATCCTGATGTGCTCCCCCAATATCAACTACCACTGTACTGCCTTAATAGCCTTTATAAAAGGATATTTACTGAAAAATTTTAGCAAATATAGAAGTACAAAAACATCCCCCTGAACCAGGGACACATTATCCCCTACGCCATCTTGGTTCCTTGGGAGAGCTCAAACTCATGTGGTTTCTACAAAGCATTTGCTCAGCCAAGTTCACCAAGCCACTGAAGGAGTCCCTCGCCTTGCCACAAGACATGTTATCCAAGCTGCTGTGTACTTCAGAAGAAAGTCTCCCCACCATGGTAGCCACCTTGGCTGAAAAAAAAAATTGAGGTTTATGATTGTAAATCAGTCAATAAATATTTATTAAGCTTCAGCTGTGTGCCAGGCACTGTGCTAAGAACTGGGGATACAAAAAGAGGTAGAAGATGATGCTTGCCCTCAAAGACTTTACGATCTAATTGGAAGGGACAACACACAAACATACAGGATAAATTTGTTCTCATTCAGTCATTTTAGTTGTGTTCAATGCTTCATAACTCTTCATGACCCCATGTAGGGTTTACAAAGATACTGGAGCGGTTTGCCCTTTCTTTCTCCAGCTCGTTTTATAAATGAGGAAACTGAGGCAAACAGGGTTAAGTGACTTACTCAAGGTAATAATTAGTGTCTGAGGTCAGATTTTGACTTGGGTCTTCTTGACTCTAGGCCTGGTGCTCTATCTGCTCTAACACCTGGGTGTCCCCACAGGATGAGTTAGAAAATAATTCAAAGAGGAAGGCACTAGAATTAAGAGAAGTTACAGAGGGCTTCCTGTAGAAGTAATGGAATACTATTGTGCCTTAGGACATAACAAAAGGGAGAGTCTAGAGAGAGACCTGTAGGCAGAGTAGACCCAAGCAGACCCAAGAGAACAATTTATAAGAATAACTTTAAAAGACTTAAGATCTCTAATCAATGCAGTGATTCCAGAGAGCCAGTGGTGAAGAATGTTGTCCACCTGCTAACAAACGGTGATGGACTCTATGCAGGAGACGTGTATTTTTGCACACGGGCAATGTGGGAATTTGTTTAGCTTGACTAGGCATACTTTGTACGAACACTTTTTTTTTTCCAGTAAAGCAATAGAAGAGAAAGAAAATGAATATTTTTTTTAATTTGGGAAAAATACAATCCCATTACAAAAAGAGTATAGTACCTTCCATTATGAATTTAATAGAAGGCCAGTTCTCCGTATATTTCTGTTTGCCTAGGTCAGACATGGACATATCAAGAAGGTAGCCAGGCTAGATGAAGATGCAGAAACTACATCTCCAGGGTCCTTGGGATATATTTCTAGGAAGTGACTTCAGGTGAGAGGGAGAGCTTTTTCACTTACCAGTACCTAATATTTATAAAGCGTTTTAAGGTTGCAAAATAGTTTATGTGTAAAATAGGTGCTACTATTATTCTGATTTCTCAGATGAATCTGAGAGAGGCTAGGAGAGATTAATTACCTCACCCAGGTTCCTGGAGCTAGTAAATGTCTGAGGCAGAATTTGAACTTCTATTGTCCGGACTCCAAATCTCTATCCACTTATGCTACTTCATTGGCTCATAGTATTTAATCAAAATAGCTACATTCTAGTTTTCATTCCTGGGGGATTTTGGCCATTTTAGGTAGAGATTATAACTAAGATTCAAAATATTTCTCTTTGTTCCTCAACTGATTTTCAGTTCCAAAGTAGGGAAAATAAAGTATTTCATTAGTTACATGAAATCATTTTTAAAAAAATTAAAGTAACAATTCTTTCTTATCTAACTATGCCCACATATCCTGGTTCTGAAATTGAATCAGCAAACCCATAAACGTATATGAAGTATATATAGGCTCTAGATTTATTCTCTCAACTCATATACACACTATAAGGTCAGGTCTATAAAACTGACTGACTACATCTCTCTGTCAAGGATCTGCCTTGAAAGGCAGTGGAGATTCTAATACAATAGGCTCAAGCCCCCAATCTGGTGTATTCTCCCCAAATATCAATTGATCACTGAATCTGGGCACTCTCTTCTCTTCTGTCTGGTCCATGGGCAGAGGAGCACAAGCTTAAAGTGATTGCTACAAAACATTCTTTCCATCAAGTTCACTTCTAGGTGTGGCATAGTTGTTGACAAAGTCACTCACTCCCTTGCTACTCGGGCATGGTGCTTAGTTGGGTTAAGCAAGTCATTTTCAGGGTTCACTCTTCACCATGCTTGGCTATCAGCAAATTCTGCTATGATTTCCAGTTCCTGAGCTTTTGGTGGCTTTTCCAACCATATGAAGCTCCTAAGGTCATGAGCATCCATAACACTCCTTTACTTGAGATTAGGAAGGAACGAAAAGGCAAAGAAATGGAGATGTGATGTGCTCATAGCCACTTGTTGGCTTGGGTGGAAAGCAAAGCAAGGTCACTCCCCCAGCCAGGGACTCATGGGTGTCCTTCTCCTTCTCCACCTGCAAGCCTCCAGGGATAGAGAAATTTTGTCTTTTGTATGCATGCCCAAGTCCTCTTTAGCAGTCAATTTAAAAGATTTTCTTCACCTGTAAGCAGTCACTGAATACCTATGCATGCTCTGACTTCAGACAGGGCTCTCTATTATGCATCTCTGGATTTCTGGAAACCGGATCTCAAAGTATTCTTTTGTGGAATAGCAACGGGAAGGTCACGCTCTGCATGCTCTGAGGACTGTTCTCCAGTCTCCTGTTGCACACATATACATGTGTGTATAAATGTGTGCTTATATGCACAAATATGTATTGTTACATTGTACATGTACACATACATGTGTATGTATGCATAGAAGTCTATTGATTGGTAAATTTGTGTTATTTTTCCACAATAATCCTCTAAGGTTAATACTCTAATTTTTCAGATATGGCAATTAAGCAATAAAGTCTTCAGTTACTTAAGGTTACGAAAGGTCTATCAAGAACAGAACAAAGTTTAAACCTGAAGCTTTATGATTTACTAAGATAAATACTCTTGAAATACATAATGTGCAATTTATCAGGCTTTGTCAAGAGGCTTGGCACTGAATGTCATTAGCTGGTTTCTTTAAGCTTGGTATGTATATCTTTCGCAAGAGCCTGCTACCTAGAATCTAGGAAAATCTCTTTTTGACCATGTGCCTTAACTTTCACATCTGTAAAATGACAGGGTTGTCCTACATGCTCTCCAAAGTCCCTTGCAGGTCTAACATTCTATATGGGAAACTGTGTTTACCCCAAGATGTGCATTCAACCTGGGATGAAAGGGGATACAAAAGAAACTTTCAAATTAAAAATGACTTATCTCCACAAGAAAATCCCTTCAGAACCATCTGAGTATGATAAGTGGATTTTCTTTTTAAGAATTTTCTACATTTCATTTTTTCAGGATAGGTATTGAAGATCCTGGAAATAATCCTGTCTCAGAACTATGAAGATCAGAGAAACGTCTATGCATACTCAGAATAATGTCAAATATAAGATAGGTGCAAAACGCTGGCAAATCATGTTATGCAAATCACATGTCACGTGAAAAGTAGTACCTTTTCATTAAATTACTCACTTGAACTCAGTTTCCTTCTTTGTAAAGTAAAGCAATTGAATACCCATGGGTGATCATTGAGCTGAAAGTATCCTTACAGGCCTTTGTCAAACCCTTTTGATTTACGAATGAAGGAAATGAGATCCCAGGAGGTAACATTCTGGTCACATAAGGAGCAAATGGAAAATGGAGATTTCAGTCCAGGCCTTCTGATTACAAAGCCTGTGCTCTCTCCACTACCTCACATTATTGTTGATCTCTAAAGACCCCTTGAGCTTAAAATTCTATGGCTGAATTGTATGAGCTGTCAGTTTCCTGGTCACTCATGTCCCCTAAATTCACAGGCTGTGACTTAGCAGATTTCAGTGGATAATCTTGCTCACAAGTTCAACAAGTTTCTCTAAAAAAAAAATTATTTGGGAAAATCCATTTCTAGCCCCAAGCATACAAGTAAACATCTTTTTCAGGGAGCATTTGTGAACAGAGCATAAGTAAGTTTAACCTAATAACTTGGAGACAATACCCTGTTTCTTCCAGGGGTAGAAGTGGTTGAAGCCTACATACATTCTGGAGAAGTGTGACTCCAAAGCAGTGATATCCAGCACCATTTGAAAACACAAAGCACCATTATTTTGAGTTGTTTAAACTGGTCTTTCCACCATTTCCAGCATTTTATTTTCTTTCTAACTTATTAATAGCATTTGCTTCTAGGATGTGATCTTGCATACTAATCATGAGCCTGGAGCAGATTTCTATAGCCAAGATATAAACCTCTGAAAATAATGGGTTATAATGGGAATGTTGACATGTTCTCCTTGTATCCAGCCTTGTGAGCTACTTTACTATAATAACAGACTCCACATGTCATATTTTATTGTGCAGTCTTGCTTGATAAGTTGGGTGAACAAACTGACACTATTCTTCTTTAGGGGAAAAAAATGGATTAATTATTTGGCTTAAGTCCATCAAAATAAGGCTGGTCCTTAAAGGAACAAATACTTCCTAAAGCTTTGGAGTATTTTTCCAATAAGGAACTAAAATAATTGTAAATATTACTTAGATAAGTAATCAGCTTCTTTACACTTCAGTTTGCTCATGATAGAAATGCTTAACATTTGTAATACACCCTATAAAAACCATTGTTCCATGTTGTGCTCTTAATTCACTACTTTCAAGAGTTTGTCATTTCCTAGGTGAGGGTGCTCCCTCCATCAAGGACCTACCTCCACTGTTCTACAACTTGGGTTTTTTGAGTTGTCATGGCCAAAAAAATTCATCCACTGTAGTCGACATGGTGAGGAAATTCTCTGAACCTAGCTAGACAGATTCTCAGCTAATGGACACACAGTCTATTTCCAGGTTCATACTTGAGCCTTCCTAGTTTGGTCAAGACCTGCCACGGTTTGCCTTCTTTTGGGATATCCACTGGGAACTTAATTCACCACCACGAGGCAGCATCAGTCACATTCTAATGGAAGGTTATGGTATAGGGGAAAAAATTACCTGGGCAATAGAATACATCCTCTTTCAAAAGCAGAGCTGACTGAAATCTACTTCTCTTGTGAAACACCTCAGCCCACAGTGATTTCCTCCTGTACCGACATCCCCCAGCCCTCACTTTGTATGCCCTTCATTTTGCTACTACCTATAGCATACCTTTTGTTAGGAGTTGTCCTCTCACGCAGAACATTGCCACGGTGAGAGGAACCATGTGTAGCAGATAGGGCACTGAACTTAGAGTCAAAAGGATTGAAGTTCTCATTCCAAATCCTGTATTTATAAGCTGTGTGTAAACCTGGGAAGGTCACCTATCTCCTCTGGGCCTCAGTTCTTAACCTGCAAAATACAGAGTAGGGTCCAGATTTCATAACATCTAAGGTGTCTTTTCAGATATTAATCTTTGTAATTCTTTGCAAATCTCTCTGACTTATTATCCCAAAGAAACTTTAAGACTCTTTAGGACAGAAACTATATTTTATACTTCTCAGCACCACCTTCTGTAGTGCCTTGTACATTGAAGCACCTTGTATATAAATACTTGTTGCCTTATTTACTAAATCTTTCCAGCCAGGCTTAGCCTTTCTTCCTTATAGTGATGTGCTACCTATATAGGTGTAACAGGGAATTGGTCAAAGGAGGCTTTATCCTCAGAGCTTGCACAGAATGCCCTTCCTGCTGTCAGTGCATGAATGGATACTTGCTGATCCTGCTTCCAGAATTCCAGAGATGCATAATAGAGGACCCTGCCTTGTTCCTATGTGATCATTCTCAATCTGGCTTGCTAATTGCTTAGTCATTTGTCTGTACAAAGGAAGAGGAGGATCTAGAATATCCACCTCAAAGAAAGAAAAGATAGCAATAAATAATGAAGCTTACAGAGCAACTATTTTGAAGGAAAAATTAAAACAATGGCCAGTTGTTGGCCTACCATGGTCTTTAAGGTACCTTTCCTACACATCATTCATGCAAACCAATTAAAACAACTGAACACTAGTTGGAAGACACCACCTAGATTTTACTCACTCGTTTTCTTTAGCCAACTTTAGAGCTATGTTGTCCTGACTGGTGCCAAATTAAAACAGCATTCTGGAAAGAGCACTGAAATTGGAATCAAGAAAGCCAGGGTCAAATCCCAGATCTGATACCTACTAGCTAAGTAACTTCAGTTGGGGAAAGACTTTTAACCTCTCAGAGCTGACGTCTCCTCATCCATAAACTGAGGACAATCATCCATATTCTGCCTACTTCACAGGGCTGTTGGGAGGAAAGCACCTTAGAAATCATAAAGCATTATATTAATGTGTTATTACTATATGTCACTTAAGGAAAAAAAGCATTTCTTCTTACCCTCTCCCACTTTTTTCATCAGCTAAACCATTGAGCTTGTTGATAGCTTCTTGGTTTTTCTTCTAATTAATCAATACATTAGCCTGTGCAAATTGCTAGCTTAGGAGTAGATGTTATCTCAGAGATATGTCTAAAACTCCAGAAGTTATCTAAATATTCCTTGAACGATAGGATCATCCCATCTGTGACACACAGGAATATGGTAATGGTCAGGATTCCTTCCCCTGTCACATTGTCAAGATGTCCTGGGAAGGACCCAAAATATCACACTAGGCCCAAGGCCAATCACTATTAGGTATTATGGCAAATACCCAATACAAGCTACAGCAAGTTTTGTGTTACTTAATCAGATTTCTTATTGGTAATCCTATGAAATACCAACAAGGATAAGAAAATACAAGGAACAGCTTAGTTTCAGTAAAATGTTTTAGAAAAAAAAATTGCTTTAAAGGCTGTTTGGTAGAAGTCTGAGATTGATTAGGTTTTGTGCAGAACTAGTAGGCTAACAGGTGTTGAGTCTGATACAGAGGAGAAAAGAAAGGATAAGGGCTCCTATCCTGTGTTTTATCTATGCAATCCACAGTGCCTTCCTTTAAGATCCCCAACAGTCATGCTGGGATAGGGGAAGGCAATTGAGTTTTCTTTTCAAACTAGATAATATGGAAATTTCACCCTTGATCAAAAGGGTCTTTTGTCTCAAGTTGAAACCCACCTGCTATACCCAAGCTTGCTTTCATTCCACTTTTCTCAGTTTGTCCAAATTTTCTCAAAAATCATTTGAGGTAGAAAGCCTACTGGTAGGTAGGGAGGCATATATAAGGGTATGTAACCAGGTCGCATAAGTCCCCTTTGAGTTACTCAAGAATGCTTTCTCCTTTATGCCTGACATGCAATGTCAGAGCCCAGAGGCAACAGAAGTTGGTGCTTGTTCCATGGCTCTGCATAGAATCATAAAATCTGAGATGGAAAAATTCCTATAGGATCTTACACTTGCAGCTGGAAGGGAGCTTAGAGACCATCTCATCTCATCCAGCTGATACCAAAAACATGTTCATGGCCTCTGCCACTCAAAATACCAAGTATACATTTTTCTCTGTATGTTTCACCTTTCTAGTAGAATGTAAGTTCCTCAATGGTAGGGGCTGCTTTCCACTCTCTCTTTATATCCCTGGCACTTAAAATGGTACATTATACGCAGTAACCACTTAATAAATGTTTATTGAGTTGGATTGGATTTTAAAGAGTTCAGTTCCCTACCCAAATGGAAGGTTTTTAACACCATTTTGTAGTATTTAAGTTTCCCATAGTCAAATGGAAATTTTCCCATGCATCCTATATTTTCTAGCTTTAGCCAAGCTTGTAAATGTCACTGTTTAAACTTTATTAGTGTCTATTTGCGTTCACAAATGAATCAAACTTATGGAAGCAAGCTATTTATTTGTTGTGTCATTCCTAAGGATTTTTTTTACCAAGGAAAAAATAATTCTATTATGCCTCAAACGAAATATCTGTCCCATCTTGGAATTCAAATATTATTAAATCTGCATGTTTTTCAAAGTGTGTTCACCACATTGTTCCGGAATGACACAAAATGGGTGTTAATTTGTGCTTAGCACAATCAAAGCCTGCCTGGGAAAGTTATTTAACTCTGCCCAACATCGCTGATGCTCACATCTAAATGAACAATATGGGGATTCATACAGTAGTGATTAAAGTAGGCTTCACTGAACTTGTTTGACATAGGGTTGAACCATTAATCCAACGATTAATTTGTGGCATGTGTCTCTGTTCATAGCTGGTATCAGTAGGTCTTCCTTCATGAAACATTCTTGATGTGGACTCTGTTCATAGCACAAAATAACATGAATCAGACTGAGATTTCTTTGTGCAAGTCTAGCTTATCATTTTTAATAGCCTATGCACACCCAAGACTTACTTCCTATGACGGGCAAGGCTTGGCACTATAGCTTGTGTAGCTAAAACACAGAATAGAAAGCTCTCATCCTCTCTTTCCTCCCCTGTATCAGACTCAACATCTGTTATTAACCTCATAATTATATTGGTTACTTACTAATTCTGCACAAAACCCAACCAATCTCAGACATGCTACAAGTCATCTGTAAAGCAATTTTTTTTCCCCAAAAGGTCAATGTTGCAAACTATATTCTGTATTTCTATAGCCCTTTAAGATTTACAAAGTGTTTTTTCATGTAACAGCCTCTTGAGGAATATTGTTTGCAACATCAGCCTTTCCTACTTTGGTATAGATGCTTTTGTCCTTGGCATTATAATGATTCAATGCCTCTGAAACTGGTTAGATTTTGTGTGAAACTAGGACTCTCAGGCAGAGCTCTGATGGTCTTGTCTATAAAACCTGCCTCTGACACTGCCCAGCTGTGGTGACTGTGGGCTGGTTGTTTTACCTTGAATTAAGTAATACAAGCAGTACACCCATAGGCACAGAAGTCAGACAGCACAGAGCCAGGTTTCAAACCTAGCTCTCCAGGTTCTTAGTCCCATATTTTTTTTAAATTAAAACTTTTATTTATTTTTGTTTACATCATTCATTTCCACGAAATTTTGAGTTACAAATTTTCTCCCCATCTTTCCCCTACCCACCACCCCAAAACAGCTATCCCATTGTATAACCCCTCCCCCAATCTATTCTCTCCTATATCTTCCCCCCTCATCCCTCTGACTTTCTGGTAGGGCAGGATCTTGGTCCCATATTCTTTCCAGTGTACCATTCCCATGGTGTTTTTGAGAAAAGCCTGCCGCTGGGTTGGTGGCCACAAAGTTGTACCTAGACAAGGTGACCAGAGCTTTGCCCAAGGTATCAGAATGTAAAGTTCGTGCTATCCTTCTCAACCTAGAAGTAACTGAGCCTTGTGTGTCTAGTTAGAAAGAATAATTACTTAAAATAGGAAGCTGCCAGGTGGTGTTTCCATTTCTTCCTCCTGCCACCACTAGCAGCTACCTACTGGTGAACCCCTCCCTGGTCCATCTGTCCTTGCCACCACCCTTCCCCCAACCCTCTCAGTCTGCCTCACAGCATTCAAATATATGTTTTACGCCACTTTTCCTGAGCACATTTTGTACCATTTGCTCCAGGTGAAAAACATTCCTAATTTACAGCTCTGAGTGGACAACCTTTGTTAAATGACTGTTGCCTGGGTACCAGGATAACATGAAACTTAATGTTAACTTAAAAAAAAGTCACAATGGATTCTTCTCATTGTGAGGTGAGACTTGAAGTGATGTCTTTAGTACTGATCTTTTTTTAGAATTACTTCACAATATTTATCTTTTTTTTTCTTTAACTGGAATGGAAGGAACACATATGATATGAAAAGATACTTAGCAAAGCATGGCAAGAGCCCCATGTTATTCTTTTTGTGTGATTTCTTCTCACAAAGCATATGTGGTTTGTCCTTCCTTCCCAGAGAGGACCATGACCTCAGGAAGGTGATGCCCTGACTTGCAAGTCAATTGGATTTAAGTGAGGGAGGGTTGTGCAAAGTCACCAGCCTCACTTTCTCTTCTAGAGCCATCTGGGTCCAGTGGCCAGATGTAGATCAGGACAACTGGAGATGGCCCAGCAAGCATCTGAAGGACTTTTATGTGAAAAACCTTTTATTTTCTGGAGGGCCCCAGAAAGAACTAAGAACAGTATGTACAAAGAGGCACATTTAGGCTCAATCTAAGGAAAGCTCTCCCAACAAAGCTCTCCCAACAAAGCTCTCCCAGCAAAATTAAGTTTCTCAAAACTAGACGTGTGACATTGGGCAAGTCACTTACTCCCAATTGCCCTACCTTTCCCCCTCCAAAAAAAAATAAGGAAAAAAAAGAGTATGTTGGATAGACATGATGTGTTAAAAACAAAATCTATCAATAATATTTTTTTTAATTAAGTTTCTTAGAAAGGAGAGACATCAGAAAGTCACCCTATATATCCACTTCTTATTATCCAAAAGAAACAGAGTACGTATGTGTCAGAGAAGACTCAGATTCTAATCCTAGTAGTGAATTCTAGAAAACCTTTCACATTCAGTGGTATGAGGGGAGACTTTTAATGCAAATTTATTATATTATTTAATGCCTCCCAATATATATCCTATCCCTGGCGTGCAGAACGCTCCAGGCTGGCTCTAAGTCACTTTTTCAGCATTACTCCTTCCCCACTAAGTCCCCTTGGTCTCCACTTCCAAAGCCCATCTTGGGTCTGCCCTCTTCCATGAAGCCTTTCCCAAGTGCCTTTCTCTAGTCTCCCTCTCTTGCAACTCTTCATGCATCATCTCCTCCCAACTCCGTCAGTTTCTGAGATCCAGTAACACTCACTGGCCTCCTTTGCTGTTGCTCCTTTGCTGCCTGACCCCAGGCATTTTCACTAGCTGTCTGTCACATCTAGAACTCTCTCCCTCACCTCTACCTCCTGGTTTCCCTGGCTTCTTCCAAGCCTCAGCTAAAATCCCACCTTCTACAGGAAGCCTTTCCCAATCTGCCTTAATTGTGGCTCCTCCCCTCTGGTGATTACCTCCACTGTATCCAGTATACAGCTCATTTGTATATAATTATTTGCATGTTGTCACTCTCCCACCTCCACCACCACCCCTAAATAAACTGTGACCTTTCTTTGTGTCCCCAGCGCTTCAGTGCAGTGCCTGGGACCTAGTAGGTGCTCAAGAATAATAATTTATTAACTCATAATCTCCAAACAAAAGTGGACTCTCCAGGCTCAAATTGCTCCTAACATTTTGCCAGGGCTCTCCTTTGTTTGCACTTATCTCTCTCTTCCCTTGGACATAATGGTGTTCCAAGATTTGTGGTCATACAGCATCACAGGGAGAACATTTGTATTAAGAAAGAAAAAAAGTACGGTTTTGTTCCAGCAACAGTTGTTATCAATGAAAGCCTGTGCAATTTCCCAAACACAATCCAGCCTACTCTCTTCCTCTTATTCAGTTCTGGCCCAGTACATCGTCCATTTGCAGTGCCTGTCCAAAATGTCTAACTCAAGGTCTGACTCAGTGATGGCCTAACTGCATGAAATAATCTAGACAATGCACAGCTTTCATCCAGTTAGGTTTTTTCTGTATGAATTTTAAAGCTGCTTTAAGTATATAGATTAAACTTTATAAAATATAATGTAATAAAACCATTTTTGTTGCTGTTGAGTCATTTCAGCTGTGTCTGACTCTTCATGAGCCCATTTAGGATTTTTTTGGCAAAGATACTGGAGTGATTTTGCCATTTCCTTCTCCAGATCATTTTACAGATGAGGAAATGAGGCAAACAGTTAAGTGACTTGCCCAGGGTCATACAGCTAGTACATGTTTGAGGCTGGATTTGAACTCAGAAAATGAGTCTTTCTGACCTCAGGCCTGGCACTCTATCCACTGTACCGTCTAGTTGCCCCAATAAAATCATATAATGTAAAATAATAATTCCTGTTATGTGTCATATGTATATATACATATATACATACACACACATATACTCTATGCCCTCATGTTAAGGCTTACAAAGCACTCTTCTTGTAATACCTTATCAGATAGGGAGGTAGGTTTCCACATTTTATAGATAAGGAATACTGAAAGTCATAGAAGTTAATTAGTGTCCATACAGCTAATTGTAAGAACTTCCATTTGAAGTTTATCTTTTAATGAAACTCAAAAGAAGATGGGGAGAAGTAAAAAAAAATAAAATAAAATAAAAGGGAAGAAAGGAAAAAGAAAAAACATTAAAAAATGTTGAAAAAAATTTTAAATGGAAAAAGTGATATTATTACTATGTTCCTTGATATAACAATATTGCCTACAACCACCCAAGCAACTGTTGCTTCTTCCCAGTACCTTGCCACTTTAACATTTGTTCTAAATTCTTCCTTTTTCTTAAAAGTGAAAATCCTAAATTCATTCACATGGCCTATAGTCGTGGTCTACGACTCTCCTGTCGTTGACTCAATCAGTAAGCATTTATTAAGCGTTTGCTGTGGGGTCAGGCACTGTATAAAGTCCTAAGGACACAAATAGAAAACAATAATTCTTGCCCTTAAGGGGCTTACATTCACGTAGGAGAGACGATATGAACGTGAATCAATATATACAAGATACAGAGAAGATATTTGGTAGCCTTAGGGGGAAGGAATCAACATTAAAAGAGTTATCTTTTCTTGGCTAAACTTACAGTTTTCCTATTTTTCTCTATTCATTTTCTTTTCCTCATTTCCTTCATTTTCTTTAAGACTTTTTCCTCATGTCTAACAGAAGAGATAGCAGTGATGTGGATAGCATTGGCACAAGATCCCCATATCTGTGTCAGAATCCAAACTGGTCAGAATATAATACAAATAGCATGAAAATTCCACTGTCATCTACCTTGTGAAAATAACCAGGTGCTGACTAAGTTCTATAGGAGAAAGAGCCATACAGCAGACTTCTACAGACCTGAGATTAATCCTACTTCTGCTGTTTTCTAGACATACGACTTTGAATAAATTCCCCAAAAGTTCCATTTCCTCATCCGTAAAATGGAGGCAACACTTTCACTATGCCTATCTCTGAGATCCCGTATATGAAAGCTCTCTGTAACCATAAACCACTATGGAAACGCAAACCAGCTATTGCTGTCAATAGGATTCCAAGTGGATAGAACCATATTAGGTGAGTTAGAAGAAGCAATTAGTGCCTAGCTATCAAAGTGAAATAAAGCCATTTTAGAGGAGTAACTGTGTATCTAAGTTCATGTTAGATTAGTGGTTCTCAAAGTGTGGTACACGAACCCTGGAGACTTCCAAGACCCTTTCAGGGAGTCTAAAAAGCCAAAACTATTTTCATCATAACTCTAAAATGTTATTTATCTATTAAAATGTTCTTCCCTTTTCCAACTATATGTCTGTGTGAGGCCAGATTGTCTTCATCTGTTTCGATCAAAGCAATACATTTCAACAGACTGAATGCAGAAGCAGATAAGAGAATCAATCAGCTGTCTTCTATTAAGCCAAAGAGATTTGCATAAATATATAAATCAATGCCACTCTTTTCATTATTTTTTTGTTTTTTAGAAAATAGTTGTTTTTAATAAAATTTTATTTATATTAACATGTAATTTATTTTAAATAAATTAAATATTTTCAAATTTTATCAGTTTTAATTTCCAATATGGCAAATATTAGTAGATATAACCCACATAAGGAAATTCCTTGAGGGGGTCTTCAATAAGTTTTAAATATATAAAGGGGTCACGAGACCAAAAAGTTTGAAAACCACCGAGAGATGATGGTTTTCTATATGCTAAAAATTCAGTAGCTTCAAACTCTACTAAGAGTAATTACAGTACATTACACAGAGAGTCATGACTCATGATATCTTGTACATGTCATTCCAAAGTTGCCATGGCTAAATTTTCTCCTCCCAGATGCATTTCACTCACTCCAATGACCAAATGGTTTCCTAGGTCCCTATGGACCAAGCAATGTTCTCCATTCCAATTAACTTGGAACTTTTTTTTAAATCAATCAACCAATAATCATTCAGCACCTACTAAGTTCCAAGCACTGTGTGAGTCTCTAGAGATGGAAAGACAAAAGTAAAACAGTCCCAGCACGCAGTTCCATGAGGGAAAACAATATGTGCATCTATAGGCATATTACAAAACAGATGCAAGCAAGAAACAAAGCAATTTGTGAGATCAAAGTATCATAGATTTAGAGTTGGATTACAGATGGAGAAAAAGTTCTAGGAGCTGGAGAGGTCAGAAAAGACTTCCTGTAGGAGATGCCACTTGAACTAAGTCTTGAAGGAAACTAGCAATGGATAAGAGACACAAATGAAGAGGGAGGGTGCCCTAGGCAAGAGGGTCAGCCAATGCAAAGGCACAGAGATGAGACATGAAGAGTCAACTATGGGGCAAAATAAGGCCAGTTTGGCTAGACCATATAATGTGTGGACAGAGTAGTGAATGAGAATGGAAAGGCAGGTCGGGGCCAAAGAGTAAAAGGTTATGAATATAAAACAATGTTGATATTGGATCCTAGAGATAATAGAAAGCCACTGGGGCTTATTAAGGTGGGCAGGCATTTCAAACCTATGCTTTAGGAAAACCACTTTGACATCTATGGGGAGAATGGATTGAAATGGGGAGAATCTCACAGTGGGGGGAACAGTTAGAAGGCTATTGCAATCATCCTGCCCAGAGATGAGGAGGGCCCCCTGAAACAAGAGTGGTAACCATGTGAGTGGGAAAAAAAAAAATGTGAGAAATGTAGAAGATGTTGTAGAAGTCTAAATACAAGATTTGATAATTAATTCAATATATGGGAGAATGAGAGTGAAGAGTTGAGGATGAGACCAAGGTTGCAAACCAGATTGTGAAACATATTTTGCAAGATTTTCTTGACTGCATTTTCACTTAAAAGGGCAATGCTAGACTTAAGGAAAGCTACCCCACTTCAGGTTTCATTCAGGTGGATTTTTTGCTAGGAAAAAAGAAAGAGAAAATATATTTGAAATCAGAAGACCTGGGTTTGAATCCTGGCATTACAGTTTACTATTGGTGGAAACTTAGGCAAGTCATGCCAGTTTGGGCCTCAATTTCCTTATCTGTAAAATGATGAGATTGGATGAGATGATCTCTAATGTTGCTGTGAGCTATAAAATCTATAAAAGTAAGAATATTTTCTCCCCTACTTGTGTACAGAGGCCTCAGGCACACGGCTGTTCTAACACGTTTAAGGTTGCTCTTACCACATTTTCCCTTCCCAGAGAACTCTTTAGCATTTTCTTCTTTTCACTGTGATCTCAAGCTGAGCTGAACTCATTGAGATAAGATAAATATTAACTTTTCAGTAGGCTGTACATCACAGGCCAGAGTCTAAACAGACGGGAATTTCGGTGAACTTTAATCCCCTACCCAGATCACATTCAACTTTGAGTTGGCTAAACTTACAGTTGAGTGGGGGATGGCAGAAAAACTGAAATTAATGTCTTTCTGACAAATGTTTGCATTTTAAAATTCTATTTCATACGGAATCTCGTATTTCTATTGCTGTTAGTAGGAGAGTATTTTATTTTATCTTTTTATTCCGAGCTACTTAGTAATTATCAGCAAAAACATTCAAATACATAAACCAGAATAATAAATGGTCATACGTGAAACACAAAGCTTCATTATATGCAGTGTCTTTGAAGAAAACTGTGTCTCTTAACATTAATAAGAAAATAACAAAACGGTCACTTGCCACATCCCTCTCTGAACCTTTCCTCTTTGAATTTTTTTGTATTTTTTTTTCTGCTGCTTTTGTTGTAATTTATAGTGCTTTCAGAACGCATTTTGTTTTTGTAACTCCTCTTTTCATTCTGCATCATCTCACATATTTTCCCTGTTTCTCATATATTAGTAATAGCTAGCATTCATGTAGCATTTTCATGTATTACCTCATTTGGTCTTCCCAGAATCTTATGAGGTAGGTGCCATTTTAGAGATAAGGAAAGTGAGTATCAGGGAAGTTAAGTGATTTGCCAAGGGTCACACAGCAGGTTAAGTGTCTGGGACAAAATTCAAATCCAGATTTTCCTGACTCCCAAGTCCAAAGTTCTATCCATTATGTCATCTGTCTATAATACATGCATGTTAGATGTAGATACAGATTTGATCCTCATATTCTACAACCTGTCCAGCTGCTTCTCAGTCGTTAAACATGTGAGTTGCTGAGAACATGCCAATTTTTGCTATCACAAATACAAAAATGCAAGAATAGTTTTGTACAAACGGGTTTTTTTCGTGTTTGTAACATCCTTAGAGAATAGTCCCTGAAGGAGTTTATTGGGTCAAATGTTAACGTGTTTTATAACTCTTACAATACAATATGTCAATCCTCAAAATCACACTAATTCATTCAAACTTTCACTGGCAGAGTAATAAGGTGCCTGTTTCTCCACAGTCAGCAGCTTTGATGCCCAGGTGGTTTTAAGGTCTATTTCAGAGTCATTGTCGTTTGCGTGTCTCTGATAATTAGAGAGTTTGGACAATGTTTCAGGGAGTCATGAACCATTTCTCTTTTTTTTTTCAAAAACTTTCAGCTTATATCTCTGACCATTTATTCACTATTGAGTGTTATTATATTTTGTATATGTAGAATATGAGGAAATACATAGTAAATCAAATAAATTAGGGGAAATATTATGTGGTTGAGCCCTATTGATAGCATCAAGAAGAATGAGTATCTTTGTTTGTATGGAAGTAAGCAATTATAATACTGTTAAGGTGTTAACAATAGAATAAAAGAATTTCAGGGCTAGGAGAAAACTTAGAGATCAAGCAATCCAAATTCCTTATTTTTTAGCAGAATAAAAACGAATCCAAGTGAGATAAAGTGACTTAAACAAACTCACACAGCTACTTTGGGCTTTTTTCTAGTATCTGTCCATCCTAGCTTCATTTTAAATACATGACTCTTTCCACCAACAAGCTCATCCAATAGTTTATCAGGCTCTGGCTGTTCAAACTAAACTGGAAGCCCAGACTGGATTGCTGTTGCCTGTGGAGCTCCTTATTGAAGTCCTGCGGCCATCACCAGGGTTGCCAAAAGGCACTCAATTTTTTGTCCTTATCAGTTCTTGAAGACCATCTAATAAACAGTAGGAGAAATGTGACCTAGGTCAGTGGACAGTACTGCACTGATAAAATGACAGAGCCTTGAAGGATTGAAGAGAAATATAGAGAAGCATGGTACCCTCAATAGTACAATGGAAAAAAAACTGTGGAGAGCCTCCTAACTGAAGAACCAGGAATGAAACATAAATTTTTGGACATGCAAATGTAAAGATTCATTTTGCTTGCTTATGTTTATTTGTTATAAGGATTGTGATTTTTTTTCTTTTTTTTTCCTCATTGTATAAGGTTGGGGATTGGAGGTGAGAAGGATCAAAAACCTAAGAAAAGAAAAAAGCTCAATGATGCTTTTTTTTTAAGACAGAAAAGACAGGGGAAAAGTTCAGAAGGATTTATAAATAAACAGGACAACTTTGAAAGTAACATTAAATTTATATTTTTTAAAATAAATTGTATTGAAATTGTTTCTGTTCTGCTTTGTATATTAAATATTCATGGGACACATTCATTAAATTCAGAACTTTAAAAAATTAAGTTTTAAAAAAGAGGCCAGGATAGTCAGAGGGTCTGGGTTCAAATTCTGACTTTGCCATTTACTACCTGACCAAATCACTTAACTTCCATGAACTTCAGGTTCCTCATCTGTAAGATGAGAAATCACCCTAAAGTCTCTTCCAGTTTTAACCATCTACTACTCTGACCCTGTTTTCATCATTCTATTGTTCCTGGAGTTATTCTAACTATAATTCTCATTTAAGAATAATCTGCATGGAGATGATAGGTGAACCTGTGAAAGAAAACAAGATTTGTTCCAACACTGAGAGATGCAAATTAAAACAACTCTGAGGTTTTGTCATATATCTATCAAAGTGGAGGACATGATAAAAAAACAGAGACTCAGTGTTAGAGGAGCTGTGAGACAACAGGAGCACTTACGCAGTATTGGCAGAACTAGAAATTGTTCCACTACTCTGGAAATCACTAGGGAATTTTGCAATTCATTTTATCTCCCCTCATCTATAAAATGAGGGATTTAGAATAAATGGCTTTGGAGGTACCTTCCAATTCAATCTATGATCATAAAATAAACCGTTCGTGCCTTTCAGCCCAGTAAGCCCATTACTGGAAATGTACCTGATGATGATGGTGGTGGTAGTTTTGGTGGTGATGATGAAAACAAAAATAATAGCCATTATTTAATGCTTTAGAGTTTGCAAAGCACTTCACAGATTTAAGAGACTAATGACATTATAAAAAGTCTTATATATAATCAACTAGTCATAGGAGCACCCTTTGTGATAACCAAAACCTAAAAACAAAAGAGGGGTTCATTGACTGAGAAATGCCTGAACAAATTGTGGTATATGAATAGAATGGAATTTTTATCATGCCTTTCAAAATTATGAATATGAGGAATTTAGCGAAATGTGTGGGAAGATTTAGGATCATAGCAAGGAACTAAGCAATTATTAAGCACTTACTCTGTTCTAGGCACTGTATCAAATGTTTTACAAATAATCTTTTCATTTGATGCTCAGAACAACCCTGGAAAGTTGGTGATATTATCCCCACTTTACAGTTGAGAAAACTGAGGCAGATAGGCTGTTACCTGCCTACAGTCACAGAGCTAGTAAGTATGGGAGGTTGAATTTGAACTCATGTCTTCCTGACTATAGTCCCAGAGCTCTCTATCCACTGTACTATCTAGCTGCCTTATAAGTAGATCTAGAAGTCGCTGAGATAGAGTGACAGAGAGAGAAGGAAGCGTAAAAAAAGAACATATGCAATAACTATAATAACCACAGCAACCGCAATAACTACAATCATGTATATGATAACACTAAAAAGAAGTTAGACTCCGATGAATTGTAATAAACAATCTCAGTCCTGGAGAGCTGATGATGAAATACTTTGCGCTCCGTCATGGGAACCACAAATGTGGAATGCAGTATGCGTTGTCAGACGTGGTAGCTATGTTATTTGGCTTCACTTAGACGTTTGGTTTGTTGTTTGGTTTTTTTGCAAGCATGAAATCGATGTTGGGCGTTGGGGTGTGGTAAGGGAAAATCACTGGTGCAAAAAACAAAAGATAGTAATAAAAATTTTAAATCTGCACAGTAAGGAGTTCACATCACCACTAATTCTTCCAAGTCCTTTGTTTCACTGCATTGTGCATAGTCAAGTGAGTCAAAGGCATGTTTGCAAATGTCAGAGAATAATGTGCACATCAGTGTTAACATTTATGTCCCTTGTTCTGGTCAAACAGTTTCGAGATCTTTAATGCATTATAAATCATGTTCTTTCAAGGAAAGCAAATACTTATTACATTGTCTAAAGGGCAATTAAATTTTTATTCCTTAAAAATTCTTCACAGCTACTGGGCTGAAGTGCTCCCAGGAGCATTTGTAACTAAAGACTGCGTGGAGACTAGAGACTGACAAACTTGTGTTTCCTTTCAGAAGGAGTAAGATATACAAACTCTATTAACACATGCCTATTTCAAAGCATGCACAACTAGATCAGTATTTACTTCTCCTTCATGAGACTAAGAGAGTGAGGAAGGAAAGAGAAGAGAGCAGTGTTTCGAAGTGACATCTTTAAAAACACTGGCATGTATTAGGTGAGGAACAGTTGCTTTTTTGTGGTATAGAAATACTCATTTGTTGTTGTTCAGTTGTTTCAGTCATGTCTGACTCTCCATTACCCCATTTGGGGTTTCTTGGCAAAGATACTGGAATGATTTGCCACTTCCTTCTCCAGCTCATTTTACAGATGAGGAAATTGAAACAAACAGGATTAAATGACTTGCCCAGGGACACACAGCTAGTAAACGTCTGAGAGATCACATTTGAACTCAGGTCTTCCTGATTCCAGCCCCAGCATTCTACCCACTGTGCTACCTAGCTTCCAAACAGTAGTAGTAGAAATAGCAATAATACCTCCAATTTCAGCCTGTGACTAATTTTATATCAACGTTCCAAGACCTTACCCAGCACCTCAGCTGAGAAATAGCAGGGAGGCAAAGATCCTTTGGTGATGGACAACTTATCATCCCATTTCTGTCTTCCCTAGTTTGACCTTATGGTTTAGCTCGATACCCAACCTTCTGTCCTTTGGGGGAGACAACATCTTTTTCTCCTTTGCTCATTTACTTCTGCATGTCGTGTACCTGACATATTCCACTGATTGGCATTGCTTCCCAATTCTAAGCAGCCCGTGAATTCTTTCTCCATTATTGGTTACTACCATAGACTTTCTGCAGAACTAGCAAGCTCAAACTTATAAAGGGCCGCCAGAGGTATACTAAATCATTTCTCTGTCAGCGGGTTTGTCCCTTCCAATTCCAACAAGGAAATCCTGTTTACACTTCACCTCTGTAAGTAGTCTAACATCTCTTTATCTGTCCTTTACCTCCTGTGATTAGATCCTGACCTTCTTAGGTTGGTCAAAAATCAACTCCCCTACACAAAACACAAAAGAGGTACAAGGTAAAGGTGGAAGGAGGTGGACACTAGCAGTTATGGGGACCAAGGAAGGCTCCATGAAGAAGGTAACAACTGAGCTGAATCTTGAATGAAAGCAGGGACGCTGAAAGGTGGAGATGAGAGAGGAGTGAACTCAGGATATTGGAAATAGCCAGTGCCAAGGCATAGACAGGACAAATGGAGTGTGGGTTGGGAGGAATTACAAGATCCCTTCATCTGGACCATGGAGGTTAGGGAAGCTGGTAATGTCTAATAATGATGAAATTACAAAAATGGGTCTAGATGATAAAAAGCTAAAGGAAACCCCTAGAATTTAATGAATGGGGGTAGAGGAGACCACAATCAGCTACATAGACAATAGATTGGATTGTGAAAAGATTAGAAACTGGGAGAGTAATTAAGAGGCTATTGGAATAATCCAGGTAAGATGATAATCCAAGTGATAAGATTCTGAACTATTGATAGATATTTTTTGTAGTGGGGAGTGGATGGATGTGAGAAATGGTAAGGAAATCAAAACAAGATTTGGCAACTGATTGGGTATATGGGTGATTTAGAATGAGAAGTAAAGGATGATATATAGAGTTTGTAAACCTGAGTAACTGGGAAGATGATTCAACAGAACCATCAATGAAAGACGGAAAGTTCAGAAGAGGAGAAAGTTTAGGAGAAAACATAGGAAATTCAATTTGAGTTGTCTAACAGGCAGTGGGTAATTTGTGTTGGAATGGGAAGGAGACTAGGACCGAATACATAAGCCTGGGAGTTATTTGCAAATAGGGATGATAATTAAATCCTTGAAAATTCATTTAGGAGGTGATGAGGCTTTGAAAAAAAGTGGTGATTATGTTGGATGAAGAAGAATGATAATAATAAATACTTCCAATTATTCTGAGTTGAGATTTACAAAGGACCTTATATACATTATCTCATTTGAGCCATTAGATTGCAAGCTCCTTGAAGGCAAAGACTTAATTTTGTCTCTTTTTGTATCCCTAGGACTTGGCACAGTATCTGCCACATACATTAATAAATACTTATTTACTAATTACTGACTTATTCACAAAACAAGCCTGTATAGGAAGAGTGCTATAGATCACCCCATTTTACAGATGAGGAAACTGAAGGTGACTTGCCCTAGGGCCCACATAATTCATAAACATCTCTGGCAGTATTCAAACCCAAGGTTTCCTGACTCCAAGTCCAGTTGTGGTTGTAGTTTATCCTTCATCCTTGAAGAGGACCATGACATCAGGAACATGATGACAGACAGTTGAATTTGACTTCAGTGAGGGAGGGTTGTGCAAAGTCACCAACTTTACTTTCTCATCCAGAGCCATCTAGGTCCAGTGACCAGATATGAATCAGGATGACTGGAGATTGCCCAGGATGCAATGGGAAACTTTTTAAGCTAAGGTATTTTCAAGTTCTCATTTTGAGTGAGGCAATGCCCACTCAGTAGGCCTCTTTAAGAAATGAGTCAAGGGATGGCCCTTTTAATAAAAATTTAAAAAATTAAAATAAAATTAAAAAAACAAACTGGGAAGGGAAGACCCTCAGCGTTGCTGACCAAAAAGAGAAACAGTTACTATTTACATTCAGTCTGTGCCAGGAGGCCTAAAAATAAACCATTAACTGGTGCTTGGGCAGGGACCAGTTTTCCATCCAAAGATATCCAGAGTGAATTGGGGTTAAGGCTTGGTCTTTGACAAAGAAATCTAGCCAGTAAACTCCAAGTTAACTAGGAAGGTTTAGACCACCAAAATTACCTTCATTTGGGCAGAACACCCTCAGGTAAAGGCATGAGTCCAGTACTCCAGTAGGAGATAAATGAGAGAAATGAGGAGGTAGAATTAACAGGACTTAGGTGGCACAGTGAATAGAGTGCTGGACCTGAAGATACGAAGACTCATCTTTCTCAATTCAAATCTGGCCTCATACACTAACTAGCGATATGACCCAGGACAAGTCCCTTAACCCATTTGCCTTGGGCCACCAGAGAAGGAAATGGCAAACCACTCCAGTATCTTTGCCAAGAAAACCACAAATAGGATCATGAAGAGGAGGAGTCATGTTCACGACTGAACAACAGTTAGCTGACCCTACATTGGAAAACCTAAATAATCCCTCCCCCCAAAAAATTATCTTCTAGGGGATAGATTGTTAACTGAGTCAGAGAATACAAGTATGAACTGTGCCGTTGACTTGATTCCAGATGGTTTTTCTAGCTTGCTCTTTGGCTTTTTCCTCAGTTGACATGATCCCTTCATCAGCTTCAGGAAGCTCATTGCATCTCATACCAGTCCTGAGAAAACCTACCTTAACTTCGGAGAACTTCTCAGCATTCATTTGAGCCTTGTCATTCTCGGCCCAATCCCTGGAAGACTCTGCCTGAAAGGATCTCTCAGCTTCTTACGCATTTCCTTGCCCTGGGAGAAAGGAAGGTGTTCTGTTTCTGGCTTTCACTGTGTAATCTTGGCACCTCTGAGGCAGGTCTGGCTTGCTGAGGGCTGTGTGTTCAAGCTTCACCAACCGGCCACACATCCTACAGGGAAGACCCCACCCAAGAGAGGCCAGGGACAGACCAGTTTTCTCCCTTGCATGTGTGGAGTTGGGAGCACCTTGGAAGCCTCCTTCTACCTAGGATGTGAGGCGTTTCCCCACCCCAGGCTCTCCCAGAAAGAGAGGCTGGGCAGAACCTCTGCTGGGGTCCCACTGAGGAGGTAAGCCCTGTCCCCGAAAACCTGCCCTAAATCAAGAAATTAAAAAAAAAAAAAAGATAAATGTGTAACCCAGGAAGACTTAATGGCAAGCTGAGGAAAGGTAGGGGCTTAGGAGTCAGAGGCTTGTTTTGCATTGAATCTGGTAAGAATATCAAATTTCAGTATTTAAAACCCTGCTGCAAAAACATTTTTCCAGGTCATTAGAATATTTATATATCTTTATTTTGTTTTGGGGTGGGGTTTTTTTTTGCTTTTTGGAGGGGGGAAGGTAGGGCAATTGGAGTTAAGTGACTTGCCCAAGGTTACACAGCTAGTTTTTGTGTTAAGTGTCTGAGGCCAAATTTGAACTCAGGTTCTCCTGACTCCAGGGTCAGTGCTCTATTCACTGCGCCACCTAGCCACCCTTTATATCATTTTAAAAGAAAAAATTATACATGTTTTAAAGTTTCTGTTTTCTGAACAAGAGGACTCATAATAATTCTGTGCTGTAGAGCTAGTTTTTGAACTTTACTAATGAAATGTGAAAAGTATAGAAGAGCACCTAGCTTGAGAGCAGAGAGAGCTTGGAAGTTGTTTAGTCTCACCCTTTCTTTTGGAACACTAGGAGATTTTGATCTCTTGGGGGGGGGGGGACTTCTTTGTCATTTTAAAAAGAAATTAATATTTGATAAGTTTGCAAAGTGAGTGAAATAGAGAAATAAATTTATTTTACTATATGTAGTTGCTTTCAATCCAAATTGCTTGAATTTTAGTCAAATGGAATGATGTATAGTAGCCAGATCTTAAATCTGAGTCAGGCAATGTATCATCAAAAAAGTTATTTTTACTTTAAAAGGCTTAAGAATTGGCACAATAATATTGAAAAAAAGTTTTACATACTGCACTGTGTTCCATAAATTATGTGCATAGAAAAATTATATCATTACCTTTGAATATTCTAATATTCTAAATTAGGGTTCTTTAAATGCATAGAATTATAAGATCTAGGATTTAAAACTAGTAAGTATTTTAGAGGTAATCCAATCTAACCCTTTCATTTTACTGATGAAGAAACAAGCTCAAAAAGCTTGTGACATTTAAACATTAAAGCAATAAATTGAACAATTCTGTTATTAGCTTATAATGGATTCTGCAGAAGGCAGCTGGAGAGTACTTGGCTTGGAGTAAGGAAGATCTGAGTTCAAATCTTGCCACACGTAAACGTGGTCAAATCACTTAACTGCTGCTCTCAGTTTCCTCTTGCAAACTGGGGATAACTATAGCACCTACCTTACCAGGTTTTTGTGAGGATCAGTAAGATGACAAGCATTAGAGCACTATAAAATTTTCAGTTGTTATTACTATTATCTAAAGGTTCACAATATATTCTTCTTTCACCCTTTTAACATTTTGATTTTCCTCAAGAGTAAGATACTACATTGTCGATGTTATAAATCTAGTTGTTGTTCTTAGTGGTGCCTGCCTCTTCCTGACCCAATTTGGGGTTTTCCTGGCAAAGGCACTGGAGTGATTTGCCATTTCCTTCTCCAGCTCTTCTTATGCATGAGGAAACTGAGACAAACAGGGTTAAGTGACTTGCCCAGGGTCCCACAGCTAGTTAGTGTCTGAGGACAGATTTGATTTCAGGAAGATGAATATTCCTGAGTCTAGGCCCAGCACTCTATCCACTGTGCCGCCTAAGGGCCTACAAATATAATTACTTTTCATTCAGCTTTTATCTCTCTCCCTTTGTGCTACTGATTTACTGCTGCTAATGCAAATTTGGAATCAGAGAAAGACTAGTCAAGACTGTGTCTGGTATAAAATATCCAGGAAATTCAGAGCAGTGGTTCCTCAGTATACATGACTTGGGGAAACCTTGAGATAGTGTTTGTTCTTTGTAGTGTTCAAAGCAGAAGATATGTTAAACAGCTCTAAGATTCTATGATTCCAAAGGGGTAGACAAATTGAGTGATTTCAGCCTTCTAATTTTCACCACTGAGAAGACTGAAATGAACTGGTCCATTCCTCTACAATCTCTCTCTGGAAGAAATATTATAATAGCATTGTTTCTGCCCTCCGTCCCCCAGTAAAATTGAAATTAATTGGAAAGGAAGAAGCATGACAATAAATGGAACAGCTACCAAAAAAAAAAAGAAAGAAAGAAAAGAAAACCTTTTTATTGTGAGTTTGGAGGGTGTTGACTGTTTTATAACGTCACCATAAAGTCTTTAATGGAAATAACATAGTTGTAAAAGAAAATGTTTACTATCCTTACTACCTGTGTTTGCAGAGATTTTTTTTAATCCTTAACCAGGTCGTTGTTTTTTCCTGTCAGCCTTCCCTCCAACATCCTCTCATCACTATTATCATTTGTCCTTGCATTTTAGGTG
Source organism: Pseudochirops corinnae (assembly GCA_028646515.1). Classification (NCBI taxonomy): domain Eukaryota; kingdom Metazoa; phylum Chordata; class Mammalia; order Diprotodontia; family Pseudocheiridae; genus Pseudochirops; species Pseudochirops corinnae. The sequence goes on along the minus strand of CM053592.1, from coordinate 113,893,338 downwards.
AAAAAACTGAAAGGCAGGAAAAGAGACCAAAGTAGAAAATGCCAACCTGCCTTTCTATTGCTAGAGACCTGAAGTTTACTATACTCCGTGTTGGGGTGTAATTACTTCTGATTAATACGAGTCTATCCCATGGCACCTAACTTATTTTTGTTATTTTCTCCCTTCCTTTGAGATATGAGAAATAGATTCTTCCCATATATTTTAGAAACCTTCCATATACTTAAAGTCTGGGCTGCTCAGAAATATTCAATGTCAGTGACTTTGAAAATGCCTTCTCTATTTAGTAGTGTAGGTTGGAAGTTCACAAACTTTTCTTTGATCACCAGCATAGGATAGCATTTGTAACCTAGGAACTCTTTACTAAGTCTCCTGGTAATTTAGTAACCCAGAGCCTTGAAGAAAATGAAGGAAAGAGGTTCACCATTCCCTAGGAATATTGAGGAGGGGTAGCCTTTACTGATGTAACTAGAGATTAGTGTTAACAAACAGTCCCACAACAGTCCTCGAGAATGCTAACAATTACCATCAAAACTCCAAAAATCTATAAATGTGAAGATCAGCATTGTGTATCTTTCGCCACTCCGCCCCCAACCAAAGGACAATTTTTTTTTAAGGACAGTTTTTTAACATAACTGAATGTTTTCTGCCAGTTCCACCAGCAAATGTTTATTGAGTCTTAGACTTAACATTAAAAAAAAGATAACTGTAGAAATTAAAGGCCTCAAAAATGCTTCTGAGGATCAGTTTTCAGTTTTAATGATAAAAGATACGGACTTGGAGAAAGGAGAACTGGTCGGAGCCCCACACCCCTGCTTTTCTGCCTCTATGACTTGGGACCCATCACTTAGGCTTTCTGGGCCCCTGTTCTCCTCTGTAAAACTAGGAGGTTAGAATAATTGACTTCTAAGTTTCCTTCCAACTCTAAAGCTGTGAACCTGTGATCCTAAGGTATTGTTTGCAATTAAAGAGAACCAGGAGATTTTCAAATCTCCACATAGAGCAGGAGCAGGAGGTCACAACTAGAAGAACCGTCACACCCATTCTGGTGTGGTGTGCCAATATGACCTCCCATGGTTAATGGGTCAGTAAGTTCCACTGCTGGGATTCTCAATAAATTTCTAAATAGTTAGCAAGAGAAGCCAGTTAGGCTTTCCACTTGGCCTGCTACAGCCTGACCAAGGAGGATTTTCTAAAGATCCGCATGATTAGCACACTTTACATTTTAAATCATTAGCATTTCAAGCTGAGTAAGAATGTGACCCCACTTGACACTCAGCTAATTTTAGTTCACTTGACTAAGCAAAGAGCTTCATTTTCTGAACTTATTTCCCTCTATTCCCCCAGAATAACTTCCTCCCCATGCCTCTTTCCATGAACAATAGAATGTAAAGTTTGTCAGAAACATTTTCAGCCACTCAGTTGCTCAAGTCTATTTCAATTTAGTCTGGGTTTTTTGCAAAACATATTTCCTCATTACATTCCAGGAAACAAAGGTGTGGCAGTTCTGTTGATTTTAGCTGAGAAATAAGCAAACCTCCCTTGACATGCAAAAAAAAAATGTGAAAGGTGCCCACCTGTCTACCTTATTCTTACTGGGAATCAGCTTCTCAAAGTAGAGCTTTAAGTTGATTTGAGCAACTACTAGCGATAAGTTGGAAGCCCCAAAAATACAGAACATAAAGTACTTTGACCTTTTGACCAAAAAAAATTTAAGTTAAATATATGGTATGTTCAAATCAACGAAACCATGATGATTTCATTAGGGAAAACTGGGGTGTGGAAAGACTATTATAATCTGTACTTATTGTTGTTTTGTTTAGAGTGTTAGGCTCATAACCAGGAAGAGCAGAGTTCAGATATATTACACAGGATACTTACAAGATATGGGATTTTGATCAAGTCATTTAATTTTCTCACCTACGTAATCAGAGGTTTAGACTCCATAACCTCTAAAGCCTCTTTCAACTCCAAATCTACTACCTTACGATCTAGAAAAATGAAATAAGCTTTGCTAATTCTTAATATATGGATAGACACTGTACCTCTACTCCATGGCAAGTAAAATGCCAGGTGTGAGGTATCCTAAGGGATTGTAGATTTCTGCTCTTCCCTTAGGATACAAGTAGTTTAAAAAACATATTCCTACAAAGAAATTTTTTTTTAATATTTTTAAATTTTTATTATAGTTTGCATCATTCATTTCCACAAGATTTTGAGTTACATATTTTCTCCCCTTCTTTCCCCCACCCACCACCCCAAAACAGCCATCCCAGTGTGTCCCCCCTCCCCCAGTC
>CM053592.1:113856262-113890544 GCA_028646515.1 Pseudochirops corinnae | reverse complement strand
ATGTCCTTGGTCATTTTAGTTTGTTTAATTTTTAATTCAGGCAGTGCCATAGCCTTGACATCAAGGCACAAACAGAGGTAGTCACAGCAAATGTGGGGGAAGGAGAACCCCACGTGAAACCTTGGTGTCAAGTAACTAACTCTTCCTCCTTCTTTTCTCCCATGTGTCAACTCCAAAAATATTTCTCAAATCTCAGATTTCCTCTTTGCTTCCGTGAGCATCCATATCACTTTAGGCTCTCATCACCATCTTCATAGATTATGACAATGGTCTACTGACATGTGTTCCTATCTCCAGGTCTTTGCCTTAACATTCTAACCTTTACACTTTTCAGTTTTATCTTCTTCATACACGTATCATATCACTTCTCTCCTTAATACTTTTCAATGGTCTATTGTTTTATTGCTTAGTTAAAAAAAATTTCTTCAGTTTCTTAACTTGGCATTCAAAGCCTCCTATAACCTGACACCATCATACCTTTCCAGCTTCCACATATGCTGTGTTTCAGCCAAAGTGTTCTATTTCCTATCCTTTAAGTACATCTAGTACTAGCTACCAATGTATTTTTGATCAGACTATCCACTATTATCTAGAATTGCCTTCCCTTCCATTTTTCAGGGCTCAGCACAAATTCTATCTCCCTTCTAAAGCCTTCATATTAGTTCCTCCCCATCACATTTAGAGATGCTCTTCCCTTCTTCCTATAGCCCTTTGCACCTTCATAATTCTCTTATGCTCTTATATTCTGGTGTATTTACTATAATTTTTTAGTATATTGAGTGTAAGTTCTATGAGAACAGAACTCAAGTCTTTATTAATTTATCTTCCTCAGTACTTAACATAGTACTTGATTACTGACTGATTTGCACTGAATAGTAGAAGAAAGAAAGGAGGGAGGGAAGATGAATATCCTTCCTTTCATTGGAGGGTGAAAATAATAATGAAATTAACTAGTTACAGGGGAACAGGCACCCTGCTGATGACTGATTAAATGGATCAGTGGAAGGTTTAAGAAATGCTACAATAATACTTGTTGCTTAAAGATATAAATTCCTGAATGTAATTCCATTTATAGATACTTACCTATTTAAATTTCAAGCACTGAAAGACAAATCAATTAAACATAACCCTTTTAAATATTGGTTATTGCATTTGAAAGAGCCACTCCTTCAGATGAATTTCATTATTTTTTTCTAGCTCTACATAGCAGTCCTTTGGTAGTTCTATTGGTATGGTATTCAGTACATAAATTCATTTATATTATTTTATTATGTTGGTTCAGCTTTTGTTGTTGTTCAGTCATTGTGTCTGACTCTTTATGACACCATGGACTATAACCATCCATAGGGTTTTCATAGTAAAGATAATGGAAAAATTTACCATTTCCTTCTCCAGTGGACTAAGGCAAACAGAAGTTACATGATTTGTCCCGGGTCACAGAGCTGGTAAGTGTCTGAGGCGGAATTTGAACTCAAATCTTCTTAACTCCAGGTCCAGCACTCTATCCACACTGAGCCACCTAGCTGCCACCTTAACCCACCCATGAGCAATTAATAAAGTGATTTTTTTGTTGTATTCATCTAATTCCTATGTTCCCTGAATGGTAGACTCCCACATATTTTATATATTCTAACTTTAAATATCTCTTTCTATTTCTTCTCCAGGTTTTTGTTGGTAATATGCAAAAATGCTAATAATTTTTGTGTATTTCTTTTATATTCTACATTTATATCTATATTTATATTCTATAACTGCTGAAGTTGTAGTTTCGAATAATTTTAGTTGACTCTCTAGGGTTCCCTAAGAAAATTATCGTATCATCTTCAAAAAGTGATCATTTTATTTCTTCTTTACATAAGCTTATTCCTTTATTTTTTTTTTCTTGTGTCATTGCTATAACTAGCATTTCTAGCACTGTATCAAATAGTAGTGGTGACAATGGGCATCCTAGCTCTATCCATATCTTATTGGAAAGACCTCTAGTTGATTCCCATTATGTATAATTCTGGTTCTTAGTTTTAGATAGCTACTGTTTACCATATTAAGGAAAGGTCCATTTATTCCTATGGGGGTTTTTGGGTGCTTTTATTAGAAATCGGTATTATATTTTTTCAAAAAGCTTTTTCCTCATCAAGCGAGGAAATCCTTTGTTTTTATTGTTCTTGCTATTAATATGTTCTATTATGTGTATAATTTCCTTACTGTTGTACATTCCCTGTAGAAATCCAACTTGAATGTAGAACCTCTTTGCTAATATTTTATCTGAATTTTTTTCATCAATATTCATTTGTGATATTGGTCTGCATTTTCTATTTCTGCTTTGACTCTACTTTGTTTAGATATTAAAATTATATTTGTATCATAAAAGAAATATGATAGGATCCCTTTTGCTGTTTTTTAAATGATATGAGTAATAATGGAATTAATTATTCTTTGAATGTTTGAGAGAATTGACTAGCAAATACATCTGATCGTCCCATTTTTTTCCTTTATGGTTCATTTACAGCTTGTTCCTTATTTTATATTTCTTTTAATCTGAGCATTTTTTATTTTTGTAAGTATCCAGTGTACACATGCTGAGTAATTCACTGTCTATGGTTTTTTTTTTCAGCTTAATGCAGTTTCCCTGTTTATCTCTTTTAATTAAGTCTATTTTTACTGTTACTTTGCCTGAGATCATGATCCTTAGCATGATCCATCAGCATTTTTTAGTTCAGTTAAAGCCTAACAGATTTTTTTCTAGCCCTTAACTTTAATTCCGTGTAAATCTTTTATGTTTCAAGTGTGTTTCTTTAAAAAAAAACAACAACATATTGTTGGATTCCGCTTTTTAATCCAGTCTGCCTTCCTCTCCCACTTTATGAGTGATTTCATACCATTCACATTCACAGTTATGATTAATAATTTGTATTTCCTCTATCCTGTTCTTTCATACCTTTCCCTCATTGTTGTCTGCCCCCTATTTACAAATAAAAAAGGGTCGTGAGACAGAAGTGTGCTCAACACCAGTGCTTTACAGGTGATGCAATCTCTTGCCCTCTCAAACTCCAATCACAGGTTTTTATCTTTCTTTCCTTTTATGCCCCTCTACCCAGTATACCCTGTAAAGTTAGCTTTATTTTACTTACGACTAATCATTCCCTGATTCTGCTTTCTCTTTTATTACACTTTTTAACTGTCCTTATTCCTTCCACTTTCCCTGTTCAGCTGAATGTTTTTCTACCCCATACTCTGTGTGTGTGTGTGTGTGTGTGTGTGTGTCTTCTTTATAAACCTTATTCCTTCCCCAAAGGAAGGTAGTGCAGACATTATGGGAAGGTAAAGATCTTCCCCAAAGATGACCCCACCAAACCCATCAGCTCACAACTTTTCTGGACTATAAGGCAAGCATTAGCCACATCATTCAGGAAGTGAACAAAACTGGCTGAAAGGTGAGCAAGAAGGAAGTAGTTGAATTGTTTACCATTGTGGAGATACCACTCATAGTCGTTGTAAACATCATGGGCTACATGCAAACCCTTATTGACCTTCAAAACAATCTTTGCTGAGCACATCAGTGATGAGTGTAAGAGGCAATTCTACAAGAACTGGCACAAGTCCAAGAAGAAGGCCTTCACCAAGTATTGCAAGTAATGGCTGGATGATGATGGGAAGAAACATTAAAGAAAGATTTCAATAGCATGGAAAAAAAATACTTCCAGGTGGTCCAAGTCATCGCCCACACTCAGAAGCACCTGTTCCCTCTAAGACAGAAGTCTCACTTGAGGGAGATACAGGTGAATGGAGGGAACATGGCTGAGAAACTAGACTGGACCTGTAAGAATGAGTTGGTTGAAATTATTGAAGTGATCAATGGAATTGGTTACAAAGAGGTCACCAGCTGCTGGCACACAAAGAAACTACCCCAAAAAACCACTGAGGTCTGGATAAAATGACCTGTGTTGAAGATTGGCACCCTGCCCTTATGACATTCTTTGTGGCTCAGGCTGGTCAGAAGTGTCACCATCACTCCACTGAGATCAACAAAATGATCTATAAGCCAGGTCTACCAGATCAAGCATGGGAAACTGATCAAACTAATTACTAACTAGTTTCACTAATTACAACCTGTCTGACAAGAAAATCTTGGAAGGCTTTATCCACTATGGTAAAGTGACCAATGATGTTATCATGCTGAAAGGCTATGATGTTGGAACCAAGTACATGTCATCACCCTAAAAATCTGCTGGCACAGACTAAATGTGGGGCCCTGGGGAGCACTGACTTGAAATTCATCAACATCCCCTCCATATTTGACCATGGCTGGTTCAAGACCTTTAAAGAAGAAAAAACTTTCATAAGACCACTCAAAAAGGACCATTTTGCTAAAGAAGATGCTGCCTAATGTTTCCAAGCCAACCTGGAGCTAATGGATTCTCAATAAATTGAATTTTTTTTTAAAAAAAAGGGTGGAGGAAGAAAGAAATGTGCAAATGATTCCTGCTTAACTAGACTCTGTCTCCTTATTTGTATAGGTTTTTTCTTGCACACACTCCGATTATGTTGAGTTCCCTCACTTTTCTTTCACATTTCCTCTTTTGTCCTTTCCTTTCTGCCTTTAACATCATCAAAACATAATAAAAACCACTCCCAAATTATGTCCAAGTTATATTTTTCTTTGTTATGTTGCTTGTAGAAGCTTTGGAGTTACTCTCTTATTCTGGGTTTATGTCTTGGGACCATCTCTTTCCATAATAGACCTTTATTGTCCGTTTCTATTTGTGTTTCTTCATTCTTCCTGCCTTATTTCCCAAATTGTGATTTCGTGTTAGGGCTAGGCTCTGTGTACTTTTAAAAGAAAATTGGGGCCTTGTATAGTCCTGGCTTACATTATTTGATATATATTTTATTATGTATATCATCACCGTAATCCCCAGGCATGGAATTTTGCCTTCTTCAAGGAACTGAGGGACTGATTTCAGTCCAGAGAAATGCAAACTTAAGCAATCTGTTGTAGTATACAGGTCATTGCTGTAATGGTCTGAGCTTTGCATGTTCTGTGATCAGAAAGATAAAACTATAGGCCCAGTACTGATATGCACCCTTGGGTTGAATCAACAATCCCCCTGTCAGAGCAACCAAGTGTCAGACACACCCGTGGTAGGCACCTGGTCTGCATCTGTGATCCTTTCTCAGGGTCAGAACAATGGATCTTCAGGCCTACTCCCCTAGAGCTCCTCCTTTGGTCATTTGGCCATGGGCTGACATGACTGTCTTGAGATAGAAGAATGACTCACTGAACTTTCTCCTCAACTTTCCCAGTTACTATGGCATCTAGTATTCCTCTTAGATATCTATTGTAGTAGTTGTGAAAGAGAACCAAGCTGTCTGTTTCCTCCTACTCCACCATCTTTGCTGGTTTCCTGGCAACTTTTTCAAGAGCAGAAATACTATTGATAGATAGAAATCTGCCTTCTGTGTTTTCTCTGTCTACACTTCCTCCTTCAGTGACTTTGTCCCATCAAGACTTCAAATATCACCTCTGCCCTGAGGGCTCCCAAAACTCTATCTCTCTATATCCCTGATCTTTTACTAGTAGTTAAATCCCATATCTCCAAGTGGCCATGGAACAACTCTAAAAGGATGCTCCTCCATCACCTCAAACTCAACATATCCAAAGCAAAATTCATTCTGATATTCTCCTCTTCCCCTCACTGATAATTCTCATTTTGTCAATTGCATCACTATTCTTCTGCCCTCCTAGACCAAATATTAAAATCATTTTTGACCTTTACCTATATTTGATCCCATAAATTCCAATCTTTTACCTTGTCTGATCACTTTTTGCTGTTGAAATACTCTTGAGTTCATCCCCAGTCCCTCCATTCCCACTACCACTACATTGGTCCACATGAGCATCACCCCACCTCATGAGACCTGCAACAATCCCACTGTAGTCTCTCTGCTTCTAGCCCTTTCCCCCCAACAATCCATTCCACACACTACTGCCAAATTAATCTTTGTTAAGCATCACTTTCATTGTATCATTTCTCCTGCTCAAAGACCAATTCGTTCTATAATGCCTGATAAATCAAGTTTAGGCCTTCTATAATCCTCCCACATACATATATACACATATATATATGTATATACACATATTTTTTTTCTCATTTTCTTTCCTCATTTGCCCTCTTTCTACCTATAACAATTGGGACTAAACCTGTGATTTCATTAGGATAAAGAGTATAAGGAAATGCTCTACTCCAATTCAGGTCAGCCTCAGCAAAAAAATAAAGTCTTGGAGAATTGCCTAGAGCTCTAAAAGATCACGACTTGCTGAGGGCCATGTAAACAGTATTTATCAGAGGTGGGTCTAGGTTTTCCTGATTTAGAGACCAGCTCCCTGGCTATAATATAACATGCTGCCTTTTACCATTATACAAATGTTCCCCTAATATGGCCTTTGTTGAAAACATAGGGACATACTTCAAACGCTGATGAGACCATAAAAATGGATATTAGAATGTGATACTTTGGCTTAAAATATTTTAAGATAATAGTGCTACTGGCTTAATATTTTGTCTCCTATATTAATTCTAAGAAGTACAAAAAGGTAAAATTGATCTTATTTTCAAGTTATAAAAACATAAAGGGTTATTAAGAGCAAAAAAAAAAGTTAACTTAAGTGCATGGATTTTAGAGAGAAATTAAAAACTGGGCCAAAAATATGTTTAACCATTTCAAGATTCTCTGATAAATCCAGGCGCTCATTTCACCAGAAGACAAGTATTTTAAGATAACACTACCTGGCTTAATGTTTTGTCTTCTGCATTAATTCCAAGAAGTATAAAAAGGTAAAATTGCATCTTATTTTCAAATAATGGAACCATATTTCAAGAGTTATTAGAAGCAAAAAAAAATATTGCCTAAATGCTTGGGCTTTAGAGAGAAATTTAAAACTGAGCCAAAAATGTATTTAACCATTTTAAGATTCCCTGATAAATCTGGGTGCTCATTTGACCAGAAGATGTGTATTTTAAGATAATAACACTACCTGGCTTGATAAAGGAAGCTCCCTCTAAGGAATTTCTTCTACCATTGCAGATCAACAATCCATAGAGAGAGCCCCCTTGTTCTTATTCTTAGAGAATGTCCTAGAGCCCTGGTTGCTTACCAGACTTGACTAGGGTTATGCAGCCAGAATGTGTCAGAGACTGGACTTCAACCCAAGTCTTAATGGCTCCCAGGCCAGCTCTCTGTCCTGAAAAACACTCTGTCTCTGAACCCAATTTAAACTTTTCTTGATGACTCAGACCTATCTATATCCATCCTTTCCTTGCTCTAATCCATTTCCATTTCTGTATCTACTATAAAAGTTTGGGACTTCATTACCTATGATCCATATTCTTTCTCTCCACTTCAATGCATCCTATATACCACATCATAAATTCCATCAGGCCATGAAAAGACACTGAATAAAGACCTAGTGACAAATCATGCATCCTCCAAGGAGCATCTTTGCTAGTTTGGAGAAGCTGTTTTGGGGTTGTGTTCCAGATGGTTGAGAATTCAGAATGTGACCTCCAAGTAAGTCAGGTGTCCTGGCATCATTCTCAGACAGTAATAGAGTTTTGTGGTTGCTTTGGATACTTATTACCTACCATCACGTGCTTTCTTCTCATGGCCATCCCTAGACATTGCATAATTTCAGTAGGAGCAGGGCTGTGAAAGATAAACCCATTTCCTTCTCCAGGCTCTTTGATTTTTCATGTTCTTAGGCATATACTGTAAGTGTAGAAAGAATAACAACTCATAAAATGTGATATCTGATCTTTTTCTTTTTTATAGAAAGAGAAATTAACCTTTACAAGAAAACTAATGGATAATCCCCCCCACAGGTAAGCTATTTCATTTTCTTTTTGTATGTGTTGAAAGAGAAGCACCACTTTCAATTTACCACTAAATATGTATATTATATTATATATTACATTTATCATATTATGTAGCATTAGAGCTGGAAGGAACCTTTGAGATCATTTAATCCCACCTATTTATTTTATAGATGTGATCATTGCAGCCCCAGGGAGAGGGGCTTAGCCTCAAAACACAGTTAGCTGTAGAGACTGTAACTGAGGTCATGGGATTATAGATTTAGACCTGTAAGGGACGTGAGAGGCCAACTAGTCCCACCTGATTTTGCAAAACAGGTAACTGATGCCCAGAAAACTAAAGCGATACACCCCAAATCACAGCAGTAAGAGGCAGAGTGAGGCCTTGAATTCAGGGGCTCTGACTCCAAATCCAGTTTTTTAGAAGAGAGATTCTGTGGGATTTGTTCCACTATACCACAGACAGAATTTATTACCTTCAGTGTAACTCTGATTGCATTACACGGGACAGTCCTCAAAAATCTATTTCTTCTTTTTTTTTTTTTTAATTATTGTTGTTGTTTCAGTCATGCCCAACTCTACATGACCCCATTTGGGGTTTTCTTGGCAAAGATACTGGAGTGGTTTGTCATTTCGTTCTCCAGCTCATTTTACAGATGAGGAAACTGAGGCAAACAGGGTTAAGAGACTTGCCCAGGGTTACACAACTAGTAAGTGTCTGAAGCTGGATTTGAATTCAGGCCTTCCTGACTCTAGGCCTAGTGCTCTATCCACTGTGCCACCTAGCTGCCCCTTGGGTTTTAGTGTAACCTTATTACTCTCCTGTAGTTGCTGTCAAAACCTTCTCAAGCAGATGTGACAAAACACATCCCAGCCAAAGTTTCATCACCACTTGAGTACTTCCTTGGCAGTGCCACAGGATTAAGAGCTTTTCTTTGCATGACTGCATGATCACATTGCATTTTTCTTGGACCATCCATTCCACATAGTTTCAATCGAATTTTAAGTCCCTCAAAGACAGAGATTGAGTTCTCAGAGGCAGGATCACTGAGGCATTCGGCAGCATGCCCCATTTAGAATCAGTGCCCAGCCCCTAACTGGACATTCCCCTGTTCTTTCCTAATTTTACATTTCTATATCGCCCCTATTTCTGAAGTCACAAGTACAAAATTGCTGTATACAATCTTTCACGTTTCATACTTCTCAGCTCCTGCCACAGTGTCTATCATAGTGCCTTACACATGGTTAGAATTCAATAAATATTTCTGGATGATGTTGAAACATACTCAGCAGCCATTTATAGTGCAGGAAGTCATGGGTTATAAATCATAAGAGCCACCTAATTCAACAAACGTATTGTCTGCTGTTCAAGTAAGCTATCATTCAACAAGCTGAGTCAGCTAGCATTTACCATGTGCCAGGCATTGTGCTAAGCACTGGGGTTACAAAGAAAGGCCAAAAAAAAAAATAGTCCCTGCCCTTAAGGAGCTCACAGTCTAATGAGAGAGACACTGAACCAACAACTATGTACATGCAAAATATGTACAGGATAAATTCTAAGTAGTCTCAAGGAGAAGGGAATTAAAATTTAGGAGGACTGGGAAAGGTTTCTTGCAGAAAGTGAGACTTTACCTGAGACTTGAAGGAAGCCAAGGAAACTGAAAGGAAGAGACTTCCAGGAAAGGAGAAGGCAATGAAAAGGCTTGGTGTTGGTAGATAAGGGTCATATGTGAAGAACGGTAAGGAGGCCAGTCTCATTTATTAAACGATAACTAGATTCAAAATACTATGCTAGGCATTAGGGCTACAAAGACCAAAAAGATGATTCTTTTTTTCCTTCAAGGAGATTGTTTTACTCTCTGCAAAGCTTTGAGCTAGGAACTTACAATTTATTATTATATACTTTTACAGTGGTTTCCAGTTCCACTTCCCAGTTCACCCGTCTAAATTACAGTTTGAGTTCAATACAGAAGAGAAGAGTCTTCTTTTTCTAGGCCCAAAGCCCACCTTTCAATCCTGATCAAACATTTCTGTTCAAAGCTGCTCTGACTTGGTAACTTTCCATGGTTCTGCTCATGGTATACCCTGAATCAAGCTCTCCTTCTGGGTTTACTGCTTCTGGATCACCTTCCTTGAATTGTCCCTTCTCTAAAAAATCCTTAGACGACACATAGGATCATAGCTTGAGAACTAGAAGGGTATTTTTTAGAAGTCTTCCAACCCACGCTGCTTATTTTCTAGATGCAGAAATGTGAGGCCCCAAGAGGAGCAACAGATCCTGGATAACTATTCTATTCTTTTTTAAAAATTTATTTATTTCTGGTTTTCAATGTTCACTTCCATAAGTTTTCAATTTTCTCCCCCTCCCTCCCTAAGACTGCATGCAATCTGATATAGGCTCTACACATACATTCCTATTAAACACATTTTGACATTAGTCATGTTGCATAGAAGAATCCTAACAAATGGGAGAGTCCATGAGAAAGAAAAGAAAAACAAAACAGAAAAGAAAATACTCTGCTTCACTCTGCATTCTGACTCCATAGTTCTTTCTCTGGGTGTAGAGATGGCATTTACCATCATGAATCCTTGGGAATTATTTTAGGTCCTTGCATTACTGAGAATAGAGAAGTCTATCAAAATTTAACTATTCTGTTCTTAAAGATAAACAGGAAGGTAGATTCTAAAGTCTGGCCACTTCCCTATTGGATTATATAATGTGATGGTTGGTCAGTCATTCATTCAATACAATAAATACTTATTAAGTATGTTCTAGGTACCAAGAACTCTGATAAACTCTGGGAATAGAAAGAAAGACAATTACAGAGTCCCTACCCTCAAAGAGCTCATGTTCTAATATAGGAAACAATATGGAATTGCATACAAGATGTAGAGTTGCTGGAGGAAAATCTATGAAGGTAAAGCCGTTATCTAAAACCCAAAGGAAATCCCCTAACATCCCCTTTTTTCCCTTTGTGGGATTTAGTCACAGTGGCTACTTCCAAACCCCTTATCTTCATCATCTTATTATTATCTTCCTTGTATTCCTCATAGAATATAAGCCCATTGGGGTAAGCTATTTTAATTCTCTTGCACAAAGGGCTGTGGCATCTATCGAATACTGTTGACACTCAGCTCCCTGAAAGGTTCCCTGATGCTCTTTGTGGCTTTTAAAATTTTTTATCTTTGAATGAATAAATGAAAAAGTGTTTATTAAGAGTTTTCTATGTACAAAACACTGAGCTAAACTCTAGGGATACAAATAGACAAGTAAGACAGTGCCCACTCTGCAGGACTTTCACTTTCTAATAGGAGAAACAACAGATGGAGAAGGCTTCAGTTGCAGGTCAGATTACAAAAGGTCTCATGGTTGTTGGGGTGCAGCAGCAGCAGCAAATGATCATGCCTCTTCTTTAATGTCATTTTACTGATAAAGTCATGTCAGTTTCTGGTGCTTTAACCATTGGACCTGGATGGCAAGAGCTTTCTTTTCTGGATTTTTAGTAGCTGTGTGTAGGGGAGTGGGCTAAGGGGATGGGAGGTGTCTCACTCCTGTGGCTGAGTTTACCTGCTAAGCAGGAGCAGTTGGTTGTGGTCATAGTGAGGAAGGTAAACTCTTTCTCTGAAGTGAGGGCTTCTCTCAGTGAAGCTGGGGTTGGAAGCAGGGCCTAGGGTTTAGAGCAGTGGTTCTCAACCTGTGGGTTGCAATCTCTTTGGGGGTCAAATGACCCTTTCACAGGGTCGCCTAAGACCATCGGAAAACACATCTTTCTGATGGTCTTAGGAACCAAGACACTGCTCCTCTATCTGTCTCCAGGCGGGTCCGTCCACATGGAGATACACCCACATGCAAGTATTAAAGGGTCACAGCATTAGGAAGGTTGAGAACCACTGGTTTAGAGGATACTGTTTTTCTTAGGGGTCTTATGTTCAGGCTGCTGGAGTATCTCCAAGTCTGAGGAAAGTGAGAGGTCAAGATAGCGGTGGTCTTTTGACTTGCAGGGCACATGCCACCTCCTTTCTCTCCTTTAGGGTGCTTCACTGCTTCAGCTAAGCTGACTTGACTACAGTTGGTCTGCTGTTGGTGGAGATGGCTGACCCCTTCTACATGAGATTTACTTCATTGTTATGACTGAGTTAATGGAGCAGAAATGGCCTGAGGGGCACTGCCACCCTCCTCTACCCCTTTCCTTGGTCTTACCTGCCAGTCAATGGCAGTTGGTATTGGTGGTGGCAGGAAAAGCGAATCCCTTCTCCGTATGTGATTGCTTCTTCTCAGCCTTCTTTGCTGGATCTTCATCCAAGCCACACCCAATAAAGATGGATCTCCCTCAGGGCTCAATACTGAGCCCTCTTTGCTTCTCCTTCTAGATTATTTAACTTAGTGATCTCATCAGCTCCCAGATAGGAGAATCAAGACAAAGTAGTGTCATGAAAACAGAGAGAGAAAAAATTACCAAGGGATGAGAAGTATCAAAAGCTACAGATAGCTCAAGAAGGATGAGAATTTTTAAGAGGCCATTAGATTTGGCATTTAAAAAATCATTGGTAACTTTGGAGAGAGTGGTTTTGACTGAATGATGCCACTCTCGAGGCTCTTGGGATCAGGTTCCTGGACTATCTCCATTAGTGTCTGAAGGAAAGTGAGAATCAGCATAGTGGTGGTAGTATTTGGCTTGACTGGCACAGCTACCTCCTATCTCTCCACCAGGACACCTTGCTGCTTCATCAGAAGACAAAACAAACAAGACTAAGATCTCAAATTTGGAAGAAAGGAGGGAGCAATCTGCCCTGTCCTTTCCTGAGACACTCACCCCCATCCAGGCCTTTTTACATTCAAATCAGACTAAGCAGCCTAGGCTCTACCTTTGGAGAGATAATGAAGCAGCAGTGTTAAAGGAAACGGTGACCTGCGGGAGTCTTACCATGCATGACCTGGCAGTAATCCCTCCTGAGCCATTCACTAGGACAAGAAAGAGGAAAAGGCAAAGCTGGGCATAATCAGGGCTGCTGAAAGTGCTGGAATTTAGAGGGCTCTGAAAGGTAGAAATGGTTAAACTTAGCACCTATAAAACGCAAATAATTAGTTAAAATAGCAAGATGCTAGATGAGTTTCCTGCTAGCAGCAGCTACACTCTGATGAGCTCCTTTCTCTCTTGTCCCCCCAACCTCCACGCCCCCCAACAGGATCTGTGTCTCTCCAACCAGCAGTGTCTTCCCACTACCTCAAGGTCCAAGGTCTATCCTCCAGGTCCTCCATCCCCAAGAGCCACAACTGGTCATCAGGATGATGGAGAGAGGAAGCCTGGGAAGGGAAAATGTGGGTATGTGACCACAGGCCAAAAAGGCTAGGAAACTTAGGAATGGTGAAAGCTTTCTGGTGTAGATGTCCAATCAACTCTCCTTTTCCCTTTTTTTGCAACATAGAAAATATATTCTCTCAGTTATGTTATATTAATTAATAGTTAATATTGATTGAGTTTACTATGGTTTTCCTCCCAGTGCATTTACAAAGAAATTAACTGTGCTGCCATCTGGTGGATGGAGAGGGAAAGTTGTCCACAGAAAGCAGCAGCCTGGAACACTAAAATTCCTGTAGTGAATTGTACGCTAGTGAACCTTGCACTTAGATGATATTAAGAACCTTTCTTGTAAGAAAGGCTTCCTTTCTAGGATCAACAGGTGAACTCCCCAAGCAGGTTTCATAAGATTATAAGATTTAGAACTGAAGAAAACTTTAGAGAAACTGAGGCCTAGAGAAAAGTAACTTGCCCAAGGTCTCGGAGATCATAAGTGGCAGAGCCAAGATTTGACACCAGGTCCCCCAGACTCCCAAAAACTAGCACTCCTTCCACTACACCATTGTATTTATTCCTGTCTTCCAAAGGACTGAACCATTTTCTGGTTACATGAATGAAATGGCTATTGAAGAAGGTTTGTCAATTCAGTTCAGCAAGTATTTATTAAGAACTTATTGTGGGACAGCTCGGTGCCGCAGTGAATAGAGCACTGGCCCTGCAGTCAGGAGGACCTGAGTTCAAATCTGGCCTCAGACACTTAACACTTACTAGCTGTGTGACCTTGGGCAAGTCACTTAACCCCAATTGTCCTGCCTTCCCCCCTCCAAAAAGGAAAAAAAAAGAACATATTGCATGCAAGAACTTATTGCATGCAAAGCACTCTGTTGAATGACTTGAGGAGTTTTGTCCATCAGACTTCCTTTTTTGGATAGGTAGAAAGACACAGTCCTGCTGATGGCATCTACCTACCTACCTTCCTACCTACCTAGCTCTTCTTCATCATTTCCCAAAGCAACTGAAACAAAACATATTTCCTTTCTGTACAGTCTTGGAACAGTGAAAAGTATGTTACATTTGGAGTCAAAGGGCCTGGTTTCAAATCTGGAAACCTTCATTTCTCTAGGCCTCAGTTTCCTTATATGTGAATTTAAATGATTGGATTAGATGGCCTGTGGGGTCCCTTCTAGCTTTATTTCCATGACCTGGGAGGACCTTTCCAGTTCTAAATTTATGGTCGATCCCAAGATCTTAGGGTATCCGGGGTTGATGGTCTGAATCAATGGAAAGAAGATCTACACAGATTAAGTCACAGATATGTAAAATATTGATTAGGACCATGGAGCCATAATTCTATAATTTTGATGAAATATATCAGCAGTAGAGCCCTCATGAAATGAAGTATTAACACGGTATTAAGGACAACTTTATGAGCAAGAGATCAAGTGACCACCTATGTAGTGTGTGTGGTTTGAGGGTTATGAACCTCACTCTCTATTCCTCCCTGCCCCCTTCCCCAAAATCAAATCTGTCATGTTAAAGATTTGTTCTTCCAGCTCTTTAAGACTTTGCATCTTCAAGATCTTCCATTAAAATGAAAATGTCATTAGGAGGGGTTGTACCATTGGCAGGAGATTTCCAACTAGTAGATCTTGAAGCCTTATATGGTAGATTTTTTTAAAAAATTTTTAAATTACTAAGCATTTATTTTCTTTCTCTTCTAAACCACTTTCATTTAAAGAAAAATAAAAACTCTTGTAACAAATATGCATAATCAAAGAAAACAGTTTCTCACATTGGCCATGCCCAAAAATGTCCCATTCTACATCTCTGATTCATTTTCTTTCTGTCAGGAGGTAAATAGCATAGATTATCATGTGTCTCTGGAATTATGGTGATTCATTGCATTGAATAAAGATAGTACGTCTTTTAAAGTTGTTTTCTTCACAATGTTGTCATTATTGCACAAATTGTTTCCTGATTCTTCTCACATTATACATCAGTTCATTCAAGTCTTCCCAGGTTTCTCTAAACTCATTCCTTTCATCATTTCTTAAGGCACAGTTATACTTGTGCGTTGTTGTTCAATCTTTCCCCAAATGAGTTTACAGTTCTTTGCCACTTCAAAGCTATTGATCTTTTTGTGCAAATGAGCCCTCTTCCTCTTTCTTTGATCTTTTGGAGTATAGGCCCACCTGGGCTTGTTTCTACCACAGTTCCACTCCACCTCCTTGGTGAAGTCTGCCAGGATTCATAGCAGGACAATTGGGGTTAAGTGACTTGCCCAAGGTCACACAGCTAGTAAGTGTTACCATCTGTTCCATGAAAGAAATCCCCACTCTCCACAAACGGAATCCCTGCCAAAAATCATCCATTCACCAAGCCTCAAGGATTTTACTATCAACAATGTCACCATCCCCATCCTTGCCCCCACATTTAAGGGGAATAGAAAGTAGCTCCTCTTCACACACACACACACACATACACAGAATAATATACATAAAGTGTTTTGCAAATCTTAAAGTGCCAGAAAAGTATATAAATGCCAGTTATTATTATTATTTATTATATTGGGAAGAAGTATAGTATAGGGGTGGCTTTGGAATAATAAAAAAAAAAGAGGTTCAAATTGGAACTTTGCCTCTTTTACTGCTGATACATCCTTGGACAAGTCACTCCATCTCTTCGGGTCTCACTTTCCTCTTCGATAAAATGATGAAACATAGATGACCACCCAGGCCCCTTCTAGATCCAAACCTATGATCCTACGAACCTATATGTTGTCATAGCCAAATGAAAACTAGGCCCTGAGGTAGAGAGACAAAGAATGGAGTCCACGATGATAAGAGAAGAAGGGAAGTGAGAGGAGACCAAAGCAAATGCCTCCTACTTCACATTCTGCCTGGGGCCAGACCTCTCCAAGACACCTTTTTTCCTCATGGTGATTATATAGTGGGTCTCCTCGGTGTATACTCCCTTCTGGGAAGCCCTTCAGAGCCCATCCATGCCTGCAACATTGCATGACTCCTGACTTATCACACCTTCAGTCTCCCACAAGGTCTCCACCCAACCACCGATCTTGATGTGGCCTCTGGATACCAATGGAGCACACAGGTCATCCCATCAGTTTTCTATCACGTGACTGGCCCATCTTCCCCACCACCTCCCTTTTATTTTTCCACATCTCTCTTATTGCATCTCTTCTGCCACTTCCCTAGGACAATTCCTCATTTGTAATGAGCTGCAGAGTCTGCTCACGCCCACCATGCACCTCTCTGTTGCCCTTTCGGCAATCCTTGCAAGATCGTGGTATTTCATTACTCTCAGCCATACAGAGTCACAGAAAGAATATTGTTGTTAAAAAAAAAGATGGGTCTTTGTTTCAAGAAGAAGCTTGGGAGGGGGGGTGTCATAAAAAACACTGCAAAATTTCCTCAAATCCATCACGGCCACTCTCCTTCTGTTCATCTCATGGGCCCATGTTAGGAAGGAATTTAATATACGTTATTTGTGGATGACAAGATCAAGACCCAACCATCAAGTTCTCCCATGTTTTTAACTCAGATATTAAAGTGAACTCAATCAGTTTAGTATCAGAACTAAGAAAAAAAGCTCCAAAGATCATTTGTGGCCAATAACAGAGTTGTCGGAGGTCAAATATTGGCAGCTTAAGGAATCTGTAGTAAAGGGGCAGCTAGGTGGTGTAGCGGATAGAGCACTGGCCCTAGAGTCAGGAGGATCTGAGTTCAAATCCCATCTCGGACACTCAAATCTTACTAAATGGGTGACCCTGGGCAAGTCTGATTACCGCCCCTTCCAAAAAAAAAAATCTATAGTGAACTTCTGAGCACTGTTTCTCAAATCAAAGTTCCTGGGTTCAAATCCTACCTCCACCATGACTACCTGTGTGATATTGAGCAAATCATTGTAAAAGGAATGGATTAACAGTAGCCTTGAGTTCCCTTCCAGCTCTAAAGGTATGAGTTACCCTGGCTTCCAGCCCTTCTTCTGCTGTGGATTCTGCATGTGAACCCTCTTCTCTCCACTGCATGGTATCATAGGGCAGAAGAGCAAGCAGTTGCCCTCTGGGGACAGAAAATCTTAACTATAAAGATGTTGGAGTAGTAAGGGGCATTTTAAAAATTAATTTTAATTACATTTTATTAATTAATTCCAGGGAATCTCTGGACTTACTACATGAAAGGTGTTCACTGAATGCTTGTCCACTGTTTGACTTTTTAATTTATTATTAAATCCTACCCTGTCTGTGTCTCTGTGTCTTTCAGACATTAGCAGTGTGGCTTCCTTAAAACAAAGAGTGTGGACTTTAGTATTGAATTCCTTTGTTTGAAAAATTTGTCCCACAAACACAAAAACAGCTCCCAACAGCATTTAAAAATTCTTCCTAAAAGAAGAGGGGCATTGCTCTCTCTATCGCTCTCTCTCTCTCTCTCTCTCTCTCTCCCCCTCTCCCTCTTTCTCTCTGTCTCTCTCTTTCTCTCTGTCCCCCCTCTCTCTCCCTCTCTCTCTCTCTCTCTCTCTCCCTCTCTTTCTCTTTCCCCCTTTCTCTGTCTCTGTCTCTCTCTTTCCCTCTCTCCGTCTCCCTCTCTCTCCCTCTCTCTCTCTCCATCTCTCTCTCTCTCTGTCTCTCTCTGTCTCTCTCTGTTTCTCTCTCTTCCTCTCTCTCTCTTTCTCTCTGTCCCTTCCTTCTTCCCTACTTCCCTCTCTTTATCTAGACACCTTTCTGTTCTTCAGTGAAACTTCTTTTTCTTTCTATTGGCTGATGTAGATGAAATTGGGCCAAGGACAAGATTAACCCTAGCCTAGGACTTAAAATGAAATTGTTTTTCTACCTTCTCCTTTCATGTCTCTGGCATGTACAGAAAACTCAGAAGAAACCAAGGTGTCTTCTGAACTCCTCTAGTTGGTCATATCTCTGTCCTTTCCTACTGAGAAAGGCATTTGCTTGAAGGGAAACTAAATAAAACAAGAGAGATGACCTGCTGGTGGATGTCTGACACTATTAGCCTTTGCTAAAGCTAGGGAGAAACAAACCCACCTCCTGCTACTCTCACTTTGGAAAAGGCAGATCAGCTCCTGGATAAGTTGTCATCCTTCACACCTTCCATTGTATCTTCTAAGTGTGTGCTCAGCCATGTGCAGTTCAACTGAATTCAACAAAAGTCCCTACTAAGTGCCTACTCTGTACTTGCACTCACAGGTAGGTTCCCACAGTCATCTTCAGTGCCACAAAACAGGTTTTTCTTCTGTCTATGAGTAAATGACAATGCATTCACATTGTTGTCTTCAAACTCACCACTATTTAGCCCCCACACATAACCCAGAGCAGACTTCATCCATCAAAAACAGGAATAAAGCAGAGAGAGCCAGAAATAGGTGAATGCGTTCATTCTGATGGTATTTGCTTTTCTCTTGTGTAAACCAGGTGATGATTGAGAGGGATTTGTCCTTTGCTTCACTCCTTGTTGCTTTTTATAATCCAAAGGGAAAGGGAATTCAGGGTGCCTGTCTACCCATTGTCACCTTTCAGTTAGCTATGAAAAGAAGTCAGAAACTGCACATTTTACTCTCTCCAAGTCCATTTTATTCTCCCAAGTTCAAAAACTGTCTTGTTTTCAGGCCATATGTGGTCATCCAATAACATTCATTTGGCACAATTATGTTTGGCTCTACTGTGGACAGTGTACTTCAGTGAGGCTTCTTTAGCACGGGCCATATAAGAGTTGCCTCTGTATGCAACGCCCCACAGTCAAACATAGCTTTTTCTCTTTGCATTTACAAATGAAAACACTACCTGGTGGGGAAAAAAAAGTAGATGTAGAAATAGGGCAGAAGCAGATTTGAATTTTCAATGAGCTAAAGATGAAAGTATCTTGGTTACTAAGCAGGAATTAATGTAGACACTACCCCTGCATGGGGCTAATATAAATACATGAGTCACTGCCTGTTCAGGAGCAGGTCACACAGCCTTGGACATTAGAGTCAGTTTTATTGAGATATGGAATGTAGGCTGGGGAAGGGAGAAAAGGAGGTTTGGGGGAGGAAAAAAAGCAGGCGAGCTGAAAACCAGAAGAGAGCTTCAACTCCCAGGAGTCTGGAGGTCAGCTACTACATCCCCATCATGTAGAGAGCTAAATCTTTAAGGAAACCAACTCGGGTAGAATAGAAATGGAAAGGAAAGTGATCAGAAAAATATCATGACAGAAATATAATGCAGAAGATGTGAAACCAGCCAAGGCAGCTGGTATACTTTTGGAGGAAACTATAATTCTTGTCCCTTTCCTCTGAAGCTGTTTCCTTGAAAAGAGAAAAGGAGGACATGTAAATTTAAGCATAGGAAGGAATTCCAGGAGCTCCCTGGGCTGGATGGCCAAGGTCAGAGGTAGGGAGCCGATCAATATTTCATTCCCACGCTGATTCTGACCCCTGGTCATGACTTGTGAGTAGAGCCTCCCGGAACCAACAGGGAGTGTGCTCCCAAGGCCACTCTTGTCCTTTTGTTTGAGGCCCTTTGAAGTTGTCCTTCAAATAAGGGTGCTAGGCTTTTTATCTTACAAAGAAAACTATCTGTCATGAAACAAGTGAAGCTACCCCACTTCTTGTAGTTACCATGAATGTTTTTAAAGGAGGGACTCTACCTACCCCAGAGATACAGCTAAGATTAAAGGACAAAGCAAGAATGGAAAGCAGCAGGGCTAGCACCAAGAAGGGATTTTACACACTATTTCATCTGAACCATGATTATCCAGCAACTGATCTGTGAATAAGTAGGAGCAGATGGCCAAAAGGTGGGAAGCAGGGGCTAGGAGGAAATTGATTTGGAAATGAGGTAATGTATGTGAAAAGTGCTTTAAGCAAACATAAAGCCCTGTACCTACATGCCTATTCCAACCCAGTAATGTCCTCCTGCCCTGAACTCCTACCATACTTATTATCTATTCCATAAATTGTGGCTTTGTGTTATTAGTTATCTGTGTGTGTGCGTGCACACATGCGCACGTTCACATGCATGTGTTCCAACTCTTGGGGGGCACACTTAAAAGCATGGACTTCATTCCATACTTTGTCACCTTCCCTCTCTCCCACCCTTCCCTCCACCATCATCATAGCTAGCCCAGAGCCTTACGCAAATTGACACTTTTTAAAAAAATTGTTGATGAAGTAATTGATTAGCCAAACTGAGGTCTTATTATATGGAACTGTAATTCTTAAGGCACAATCACTGAATTACTGGATTCTCTTTCTTTCATTTCCTAGATTTGGATCATTTTATGATAGTAGCTCTGCCAGAGAATGAGTTGGGGGCAAAGAGAGGACACAAAAACCAGTACATTTCTCCAACTGAAAGGGTTTAAAGTAATGGCTAGTATGTGGTTTGGGGATTATCCCTAGACTTTATTTATTCATGAGATTCCTTTCCCTTATAACCATAGACAATGTGATTTGTTTGTTTTTAAAGTATCCAGTCTCTTTCTTTTTGGATAGAGTGGTGGAACGTTCTGGGAAATATATCTTTGACATTGGGAGAGGGGAGAAAAGAGTCTGAGAATAGTGCCGTTACCATTTAAGACCATAGGATCTTAGATTTCTATTTAGAAGGGACCTTAAAATCCAATTTCCTCATTTTATAGATGAGGAAACCCAAGCCCAGGGAAGTCAAATGATTTGTTCAAGGTCACATGGGCAGAGAGTATCAGCGCTATGGCTCAAACCCAGGTTCTCTGAATCTAAATTTAATCCTTATGCCACATGGATTTTTGAGTAATAAAGACTAAAAGAAGGAAAAGTGTTTAAACAGGGCCAACTCAAAGAAAGCTGACCAGGAGAATGTGTGCCCAGAAAATAGCCAAATTGAAGGGAATTCTGGGAGTGGATCTAGGAGAGCTACGAAGTTAGAGACATTTTGAGGCCAGAAGTTTTGACCTAGAATGGAGGGTTGACTTTGGAGTCAACGTTTCTAGACAGAGAGAACCTTTCTTTTCCAGTCCAATAGAGTATTGAATGAGATGGCATCGACTTTGGGGTGATGATTAGAAGGCTAAACTAGGACAAGAAACTGAAAACAATTGGAAAAGTATGTATCCAGAAATTACCAGAACCAAGGACAGCGTCATACACATAATAGACATTTAACAAATGTTTGTTGAATTGCATTGAGTTAATAGTATATAATTTAGAGCTCATGAATTCCTCACACTGTAGCTAACATAGTTTGTACAAAAGTTTCACAGTGATCAGGGAAAATTTTTGAACTTGCTTTTAGATTAATTCAAAAGAATGTGCTATGCTAATTTTAAGATTTTCCTAGTTGCTGACAATTCTTTTTACTGATACGCAAACATAAAATTCAGGTACATGTTAGTCATAATATTTATTTTCCCAGAGGGAAAATAAGTATAGAGGAAATGGGGGGGAGTAACTTGGCAGGGAAGTGGTGAGATGGATCCAAATCCATCTTACAATCTTTTTAAAAGCAAAAAGAACATCAGTAGCAAAGCAGATCTTCCAGTTGCTATAGGTAAAAATTTTCATCTCTTGGTAAATAGTCATCTTGTGGTGATTCTCTTGAATTTTCACTAGGTTGGTTCTCAAAGGATAAACATACTTAGTCTGTTGCTGAGCCCATCTTCATCCTTTCCTATTTATTGGAACCCAGTAGGTCTTACACTTAACTACAATAGCCATTGAAAATCCAGGGTCACTACCATGGAATAAATGGGCATGATATAGCTAAAAATTTACAGGCATTTACTATTGGAATTCCTTACAGAAATTGGCAGTAAACCCATGGAGATCCATAGTCTTGAGGTCCATGTCGTGAGATTTCCCTGTAATTACCTGCCTTATAACAAAGTCCTTTTTGGTCCTATAGCTAAACTTCATTGATAAACCTACCTTTAACCAAATGCTGACCATTACTTTTGAGCTTTCTGTGACTTCACTGGGAAGTGTGGAATAGTAGAGGAACACTAAATTTGGAATTAGGGGATATGCATTTGGACCCAGCTCTACTTACTACCATACTCTATATGTGGCCTTGAACAATTCACAAAATTAGTGTTGGATGAGATGATCTCTAAGGTTTTTCTGAGCTCTAAACCTACATCCCAATAGGCAGTAGGGTGCTGGAGCTGGCGTGTTCTACCTCTCAAGAGCCAACTGTTCAAGTTTTAGGGTGAGCATTTATGCAGCAGAAATCAGCAAATGCTCCAAATTAAGGCTTGATTGATTGTTTTATTGGTTGTCTACACTTAAGAAAGTGGTGGAGAAAATGTTAATAAAAGCAATTAAACTTAAAAGTGTGCCCAGCATACATTTCAGAAAGCTACGTGTTAAATATTTACCGGGACATCCTTGCCTATAGACCTACAAATCAATGAAAGAGATCCTTATGGTCATGATTGTTTCATATTTTAGACAAATTTTTGATTCTTCAACTTTGGGTCTTTGGGGAAAAGATGCAACGTAATCACCACCTCAGAGCTTCATTTTTCCCTTCTCCTTTATATTTTCTTTTCCAGATGGTAATAAAAAATAATCCAGATGGGGTGCAGGTGCTGTAAAATGATACAAAGGTAAAGTAGAACAAAGATTTCTATCTGAAGAGAACAATTTGGGGTCATAAGAAAGCCTTGTTTCTTAATTTAGTGCACCATTCAGAAACTCTTACTTTTCAGGTTCTAAAGGAACTGTGTATTGAAGATAAGCCCAGAGTTTCTGTAGATGTGATATCAGTTTAAAAAGTTCAGCCTATATTTTAAAAGTATTATGCTGATCAACATTATAAGTAGCTCTTTAATGGGGAAGGAGGGGAATTGTGGCAGAAGTAACCATCCATTCAATTACCTAATCAGAATAGGTTAAGAATATCATTCTATTGTGGCAGAGCATGATTTGAACTAAATTTGACATTTCCCAAGTAGCTTCTACACAATTGGGAAAGAAAAATCAGAACTTCCATAGCTGATATCTGCACATTAAGTTTCATTAGTTCAAAATGGATTGATTCAAACTAAAAATGAATTCATCCAGACACATCTATTTGATTCAAAGAGAAGCTGATACTTGGTGGAAGACTTATTAATCGTAGAAGGCTAGATTAGCATTAATGAAAAATGAAATGTTGAGAAAGTTATTAGGGTTGTACACACTTTCAGATGAAATCACTGCATTATTATTTTACTCAGTTTTAATTTGCTACAAGAAATTTCTCACAATGTAGGAGTGATATATAAATGTTTGTAATGTAAAAACAAAGCATATCAATAAAGATTTTTACAAATGTTCGTGTTATGAAGAATCTAATTCACTGGTTTTTCCCCAACCTTTTTTCCTAGCTATTTCTTTGATCCAATTCATGCGCCACCTGCTGGTTATATCAATGAAGTAAACAGTTACAAGTCAGAGGAAGAAGATGGTGTCAAACTCAAGGGCAAAGAGAACAGTGAAATATTAGTACATAAAAATGACCTTCAGAATGAGGAGCTACAGAGGACTGAAGCCAAAAACAGACTGAATAGCACACAGGAGCCTTTCTGGCATCATCGAGGACCTCCGATCCATGAGGATTGTGCAGGTAACTCTATGACAAAAACAGACACTATTGCTCTCAATGGAATTGGTTCCAATACTGCTGTATCCCCTGATGTAAATCCCAGTCTTAGCCAAGGAAAAGAAATCACTCCCCATGAGAGTGGCAGTGGGTCTCTGGCTAGTGCTGCAAGTGATGGTGACCCTGTTGAACACTTTGTTCAAGAAAATGACCCAGGGAAAAAAGATCCTATGCTTCAAGCTACAGAAGAGACTCAAGTCATCCTAAATGGAGATTCCCAAGCTTCGGAAGAAAATGCATCCTCCCCAGGAAGTGACCATATGTTGGAAGTTCAAAATCACATCATACAGATACCAGTCCCTGACTATCCTCAAGTTGAGGTGCAAGTGATAAAAGAGATTGTTGATGAAAACTATTGTTTTCTGAGTAATCACATCCAGGCTGAGCCAATGGACAGAGTGGATTATGCAAATGCAGATCACATCTCAGACCTGTCTTTTTCTAAAAGGAGAAGCTGGGATTCTTTAAGTGAAGCCATTAAGACTGAGGCCTTAACTATTACCTTGAATGAGGACATATCTGAACATGCCATTGACTGGAGCCCCGAACAGGAAGATGCTGCTGTGGCAGAAGCCCTTGCCGCCCTTGAGGCTGCCACTGCAGGAGAGGATGGTGAAGAGGGGTACTAGAAGGGGAGGGTTACCTCATACATCAGTTAGCACCTATTGGACCACATCCTATAGGTTACTAAACTACTGCCTGGATGTACGCTGGACATTTGGGAGGTGCATTAGTTCCTTTGGACAAAGAATCTGTCATTTAGATCATTAAAATAATAATGCATTAAATCAAACTGGGCCAGCTTGAAGCTTATGGTGATATCAAGTACAGAAGGAGAGTCAACAGACTCATCTCAGCACTTAGCCCAGTGCTTGGCACATGGTGGGTGCTTAATTAAATACTAGTTGACTTGTCTGACCAATCCCCAAATCCTAACTTTAGCACATTTCCAGTAAAATGAAAAGGATCTGTAGTAAACGTGTTTTTTGGGGGGGAAAAAACACCATCTCAGCACCTTCTCTCCCCACAACAAAAAGCACAACAAAATCTCATCAATTACCAAATACTAACTTGGTCTTTATTGGGCCAAGGCTGGGCCAGCCTCTTCTAAATAATATCTTCATGGTCTGAAAGAGCTAATGCATTCCTTGGAAATATCTAATGTAGATCCAGAGTGTAGGATCAGGTAGGAATCAGGCCCATAAGTAATCATTTACTATTTGTTGAACTAGTTAAATTGGACAGTCTTGGAAGTAATGCAGAATTGATCCACAAATAAGTTATTAGCCTTCAGTTGGAACATTGCAGATATCTTGACCTTAACTTTTTTCACACTACTATACTTGTTTCTTTTAAAGATTGGAGGCGGGATTCCAGATAGTAGCATTGTATGCTGTTACCCCTCAGATTTTATTTGAACTTGTTTGTTGGCCTCAGAAGAACTAGCAGTGATAGGTGAAGTTGCAAAGTGCAAAAGATATGATGATGATGGAAGGAAAAGTCTGAAGAGAACTATGTTTAAAATTGGAAGGGGCTGCTTTGGGAGGAAACAAGGTGCCATCACTGGAGGTCTTCAAGCAAAGGTTAGATGACCAGCCACTTGTTAGAGGGGATTTTTATTAAGACATATGTTGGACCAGATAGTTCTTCTAAGTCTGGAAAGTGTGTGTGTGTGTGTGTGTGTGTGTGTGTGTGTGTGTGTGCTGGGCTCTACTTAAGAGAAGGGTATGCAGGGCTAATTTTCCCCCTAGCTATGTATCAAAGCTCCTTGATATTATTGGAAAGTATTAAGAAATAGTATGTGTATCTAGGTAACTAAATAATAGAGAAGTTACTCTCAATTATAGAGAACCACCAAAGGGAAGGCAGACCAAGTGAATTTGTATATCCCAGGCCTGGGAAGGACGCCAGTTCCTTAAGTTCACTTCCTTTCTTTGCCACTGACACATTGTGTGGCCCCCTCCCTCTACTCTTCAGTACTTAAACTGTATTGTGTGAGCATCCTACAACATCTAGGAACCTTGACATACCTCACAAGTTTGTGGTAAAGCATTTATAATAGTAAACACATTTTGGAAAATGCCCATGTTCAATACAAATTTAAAACCTTAAAAAGAAGCCATGTATACCACCCCAAGTCCCAGTATTGAGAAGGTCATGTTCACATGTGCATCTCAGTTAGCCTCATGTAGACAGCTAAGTATTTCAGGGAAAGCTATAATGTTAACCTCCCAAGCAGTGCACCCCTTGAAATGTTTAATGAAGATTTTTCGTATTCATTTGTCGTAGAGTATAATGTTCAGAATAGTTCTATGTGTAAAATGTACATTGAGTCCTTGTTTAGAAATTCATGGATTTAGCAAACATTTATTAAGTTCCTACTACGTTCAAAGCATTGTGCTGGGTGCTGGCTATATAAGACGAAAAATGACTCAGCCCTTGCTTTTGACAATCTTTTAGAACAGTGGTTCTCAACCTTCCTAATGCTGAGACCCTTTAATAGTCGTATGTGGGCATGTCTGCATGTGCGCGGACCTGCCTGGAGATGGATAGAGGAGGTTCCTCAGACCATCAGAAATATGTGTTTTCTGATGGTCTTAGGCGACCCCTGTGACCCCTGTGAAAGGGTCTTTCAACCCCAAAGGGGTCGCGACTCACAGGATGAGAACCTCTGTTCTAGAAGGATCAGTGTTACCAATCGCGTCCTTTGGTATGTTTGAGAGACACCTAAGACACTCACTGCTTAACATCTGAGTAGCCATTAATAAATTTACATTACATGCAGTTATTCCTTGAAAAATTCCTCACTGCTTGGTTGTTTGTGTTTTGGAAAGAGGAGTGTGAGATGACATACAAGTGTCTCGAAGATTCCATTTACATTCAGAATTTCCTTTCAAATTTCTAGTTTGGGCTTAATGGAAAGGAGGTCCAGACAGCCACTGCAACCCAAGCTCAGTGCTGGAGATCTCGTGAGGGTTGGACAGGCTCCCAGCCAAGGGAGGTAAAAGAAAGATCCAAAGAAGGGAGAGAGCCGAGAAATCATGCTGACTAACTCTCCCCAGCTCAGATGGTGGCCAGTGGCCAGGCTCCATTAATGTAATCCTTTGTCTGTGGTGCCTTTGAGAAACCTCCTCAGCGCTGATAGTAGGATGGTTATTTCTAAGCCAAGTGGGGGAGGGATGGGCAGGGAAGATTTGAAGCAACCAAAAAAAATCTTCCTAATATATCTCCTCAGTATGTGAGGAGGGAAAAGAACACAAATGAAAACACAGTAATGGTGTGACTGTCCTTTTTGTATCTCTAGAATGCTTCAGGGGAAGAGAACTGAATTCTGAATTCAGCCTAAGAGTCGCTTGGTAATAGTTTCTAGATTTGTCCATCAGTTACAACTAAAGAAAGACTATGACTAAGAATTCAAAGCAGGGATTTCAGTATACTCTACCCTCTGCCAGCCCTTGCTGTAATATCTGTTTCATAGAGCCAAGGACAGCAGAGAGGCTGATGCCCTTAAGATGAAAAGGAACTTGAGGAATGGCCAGGTGGCAAAGTAAATAATGCACTGGCCCTCAAGTCAGGAGGATCTGAGTTCAAATGTGGCCTCAAACACCACTTACTAGCCATGTGACCTTGGGCAAGCCACTTAACCTCAATTGCCCTGCCTTCTCCCCTCCAAAGTTCGAATTTTGTACTCTCTCTTCCAGGGGTTTGCAGCAGTTGGGTGTACATCAGTTGGTACCTGAATGTACATACCTTTGCAAACATTTTCAGGAGTCATGGCAACACTGAGGAAAGATTTGGTGGGAAGATGTTAGATGAAGTTACATTCCTAGAGATGGTTACCTAGCAAATTATATCATTTGAATGTACATGTCCGGGTAGAATTCTTTTCTCACTTAATTTTTGGTATAAGATTGTGTATTGTACAGAAGCAAACTGGGCTAGGTATTTGCATTTTTCTTTTTATAAAGGAATTAATTTGTCAGGTGAATATAAAAACACATACAGTTATCCCTTCCACAGCATGACTTTCCCCATCATGGTTTTGATATATTTCAGGTTGGCATAAGAAATTAAATAGGAATTTTGGGGGAGTTTTGCAGAAGCTGCAGATGACACAGAGCCTACAAGCAGATACCTAACCCAGATTTTACAATAAGGTACTGTAAACAGCCCACAAAAGAAAAAGAAAAAATTCAGACTTCTCTGGTGCAAAGGGAGGGCCAAAAAATTCCATGTGGATTTTCCAGATCATCAGAGCACCATACCCCTAACCATAGTGCTGTGGAAGGTATAACTGTATTTATGTATCACTTAGACGAGGTGTTTATTCCTGAAAGAAGTACCCAGGAAAAGTTCCAGAGCAAGCCATGATGGAAAAAATAGGTGCTCTGAGGTAGCAAGAAGGAGTTGTTGTTGCTTTTTAATGGAGCATGCCACATTGCCGATGGTCAATAAATGTCTGATATAAAGCATTCTTTTTGCTCCTCCCTGCCCCACTGCCTCCCCCTCCCCCATATAAAAAGAATCATGGAGCAAGTCATATTATTACATTCTTCAGTCATTAACAGAGTAATGGAGCATCCCCAAAAAATGTATTCTCCAAAGTGATTCCTTGAGGAAGGGCTTCTTTCTTTTCCTCACTAGTTATCCCATTATCAGGTAATAGTTGAAAGGGTGAAACATACTCACTCCCTTCCCACCATAGTCCTGATTTCCACATTCCAGGAATATGATACACCAGATAGGATTGAGGGTTAGGATGACCCTAGTTATGACCCTAGGCAAGTCACCCCCTCTGCACCTCAGTCTCTCATCTGTAAAATAAAGGGTTTGAATGGGGTCAAGGGTCTCTTCTGTTCTGTCTCAATGCTCCCATGACTTACTGTTCTCTTGCACGGACTGGACCTTTCTTCTAGCCTTTGTCCCAGTTTTATTCTTAATAAACTATTTGTACAGCAAGGAGTGGACATGACAAAAATGTGGAAACTCCTTTTCTACTTTTTCAGCTCCCATGAAACCTCATTAATTTGGACTCCAGTCATTCAACATATGCGATGACTGGAATGGAATTTGCCTTTGCTTGTCAAATCCTTACTTTGTAAATAATGCAATTTACTTATGCAAACAAGATCTGCAAACAACATACTTTTCGGTTAGATCAGTGGTTCTCAACCTTCCTAATGCTGCGACCCCTTTAATACTCGTATGTGGGCGTATCTGCATGTGGGCAGACCCGCCTGGAGACAGATAGAGGAGCGGTGTCTTGGTTCCTAAGACCATTGGAAATATGTGTTTTCCGATGGTCTTAGGTGACCCCTGTAACTCCTGTGAAAGGGTCATTCGACCCCCAAAGGGGTCATGACCCACAGGTTGGGAATCGCTGAGTTAGATGGATACATTAGCTGTTTGACTATGATGTTGATCTCAGACAAGCTGTTATCTTCCAGCCCTGACACACTATGATTCTTTCAGAACAAACTTTTTAAATGTTTCATATAGGAAAACTATACACAATTTATTTTTATCTGTTCATTAAAATAGGTCCCCTGAAGGTTTCTAGTAAGCAACATTGTTTACATAGCTCAAGCTTCTATATGTACTAGAAAATAATCGTGTGGCCTTGCTTTAAAAGCACACCATAATTTGTAATTTTGACAAACTGGCCTTTCCCCTTGGTCTGAATAGGAAGATTTTACTGTACCCATGTAGAACCATGCAGACAAGAGGAGAACCAGGAGAGACTGGGAACCTTTGGCAATTGTGTCTATAAAAATGAGATTGTCTATAAATTGACCACAACCTGGATCAGAAGACAAAAAACAGATTAAGTTATTAGGGAAAGCCACATCTGAAGGCCCGTTTATGAAGCTCTGCCATGTAAGCTCCTTGATTACAAGGATACCTCATTTTTCATCTTTGTATATCAAGTCCTTTTTTTCATCTTTGTATTTCTAGTGCCTTACAGATAGTTGGCACTTAATAAATGTTTGTTGACTTGACTGAACTTGACTTTTGATTTTTTTAATCACCCTGAACTCGAGCTTTATAACCCCATTTTTAAAAATCATTACAAAATACTTCATGTTCTTTTATTTTCCTGGCTTCCGGAGGTAAAAACAAAATATTTCTTGATGCATCACTGCCAGTTCATAGAGTCTGGAAGATGCTGCGCGTTGTAAAACTACATTCATACAAACTCAGCATCTTTACTGAAACTTTCCAGCACCATGGTAACCAGTGGAACTTTCCTGAGGTTGAAGCCAGGCAATGGGAGTTAGAGGAGGTATTGCTTAGGATAGCATGGCAGGAATTATCCTGAACAGGAGATATAAAAGTAGCCTGATCTTTGGTTTCTAAGATATCCAGAGATCAATGATGACCATGCTGATAAAAATAGATAGAGACTAAGTCTTCTTTGGGATCTTTTCCCAAAGCCAATGATCTCTGTTTTAAATATACTTTAAAGTCTGTTACTGTGAATCCATTTTAATTCCAGTAACATCTATGATTTAAAAAGAACAAAGCCTCAAAATACCTGTCCTGACACTACTTAATCTACAGTTGTTGACACACCTGTGCTGCCAATTCAGGTATTCTTTTAGGGTCCACATGGCATTTTCTCACTGGAGCATACATTTTGGAGTAATTTAAGTTAAAACCTGACCTAGCAACCAGCACGCAGCAACTGAGTTTTGGTCCAAGTTACTAAATTATTCATCCCAAGCTTGCATTAGAGAAACCGATCTATAATGATAAAAATGTTTTGTCCAATTTATACCTTGTAACCTTTAAAGTCAAACAATAAAGTTCTTCTTTCTATAGATTCCTTGCTTTTTAAAAATGTCCATAAAACCAATTTAGCTTTTAGCTCAAGAGAGCACTGTGACATGAGAGACAAAAAGCAGCCTTAAAGTCAGGAAGGCCTGGCTTCAAACCTTGCCTCTGATGCCTACTGGCTGTGTGACCGTGGTCAAGTCACTTAAACTGAAAGGGTCTTGAAAGCTCCATAAGATGATGGAAGCTGCCAGGATCCTGTGAAGGGATTTTCCATATTGGAAGGGAGCTTCCATACTGGCTGTTCCCTTTTATTGCCAAGATCACAGGTCTGAACCAAAAAAAAAAGTTGGGGATGGAGGGCAGGGGGAAATTCTTCACTAAAATTCAGATGCCTTGCTGAAAGTTATTCTGCACTCAAAAAAGCTATGCCAGCAGGGTCCAGTCTCTGACAGCCTCTACCAAGTAGGACCTGCCACCCTGTGCCTGAAAACTTCTATTACTTCCCAAGAGAGCCCACTTAGTTATCATGTCGCTCCAAAGATATATAAAGGATATGAGGAGGATAGGAGACACCCTTTCATTGAAATCTGGGTGATTTTATTGAGCCTGAATGCTAAATTACAATTATGACATAATTTTTTAAAGGTTACCAAAAAATAGTCCTGGTGACGGTCTGCCTATCTGTTGAAGATCAATTTTGATAAATTCAATGAGGCTCACGTCCTGATTGGCTACAAGAGAATGAATTTTTTAGCCATGACAGCTCTCAAAGACCATCTACTAAATCATAAGGGGATTATGATCAGTTTTAGTGGAAGGAGTATCCACATTGACAAAATTATAGATCCTTGAAGTAAGAAAGAATTGATTGGTAAGTCTTAAAGATCATCTACTAAATTATAAGGGGACTGTGATCAGTGTCAGTGGAAGGGGTATCCACACTGACAAAATTATAGATATATGCTTGAAGTAAAAAAGAATAGTTTAGTAAAGGCATTTGGAATAGAAGTTCATTCATTCATTCAATAAATATTGATTAAGAAGCAGCAGGGATTATGGAGTACTGGACCTGCCTCAAGAAAGATCTAGGTTTGAATGTAACCTTTGGCACTTACACTTGTGTGAGTGAGGGCAAATCCCCAACCTCTTTGAGTTCAGTTGGCTCATCTGTAAAATGGAGATAATAAATTTCCAGGATTATTGTGAGGATCAAATGAGACAATTGTATGTTTATAGCACTTTGCAAAACCAAGCACTATTTAAATAACGGCTATTATAAGAAGGCAGTGTAGGGCTGTAGAAAGCACCCCGGGGTTGAAGTAAAAGGACTTTCATTCAGATCCCAGCTTTACAACTTAGCACATGGGTGACCTTGGGCAAAGTGACTTTATCACTCTGGCCCTCAATTTCTTCATCTGTAAAATGAAGGAACTAGATAAATCCCTTGCAATTCTTAACCTATAACCCAATAATTATTGACTTGTGAGGTTCCTTCGAACTCTGTCTAGTCAAGGCTCTGTGTTGGATGCTATGGTGGGGAGAGAGAAATAAGATGTATATAAATAACTTTAATGCACAGTATGATTTAAAAGTGCCCCAACAGGTACAAAGTACTATGGGAGTTCAAGGAGGGACATAGCACTTCTTGATGAGAGAACAGTTAAGACCTCATAGACAATATGACATTTAGGTTAAACCTTGGTGGCAAAATAGGTTAAAGCTTGAGGAGCATTTTAGGTGAAGGAAAAGGTGTAAGCAGAAGCAGAGAGTCAGGAAAGAGAAGAACATGCTGGGAAAAGATGTCAGGTTAGTGAGTTTTGCTGTGTAGGGTCTGAAATGTGAGGAAAAGAGCCACAGGGATGGATGAGATCACTGAGGGAGAAAACAGAGAGAGAGAAGAGAAGAGGGCAGGACCTGGCCAGTGCAAACCTTTAGGTGCAGAAAGAAGAAAAGAATCCATCAAAAGACCAGAGACATACATAGAATCAAGTGAGTGCAATGCAACAGAAACCAAGGGAGGAATGAATTTATAGAAGTTCAAAATGATTAGCAGTGCTAAATGTTGCAGAGAGGTCAGGAATGATGAGATCAAGAAATGGCTGACTTGTGATAGTCAAGTATTAACACAGGTAACCCCGGCAATGGTTTGTATCTTCTGTGTTATTGGCACTTACATTTGAAATGACTGATCAAAAAGAATCTTCTCCATTTGTTTAGCATGTTGGCACATAGAATAGGGGTCAAAGATTACTTCCACCTATTTGAGATAGAGTGATTTAACTCCAGGATTATCACATTGTTAGCAGCCAAATAGCTAACAAACAAGGAAAGATAACAACTGCATTTAATGAAATCTAAAGGATTCTTTTGGGGGAGAACCAACAGGTTTTTTTCTACCACCAAGGGGAAGATATATCTTTTAATGCTTATTAAATAATGAATCAAGCAGTGAAGATGAGAATTTAACCAATCATTAACAGTTGCATGGCGGGCGGAGTCAAGATGGTGGCTTAGAAGCACAAAAAATCCATGGCTTCCCACATAACCACGTCAAATACCTATAAAATATGACTCTAAACAAATTTTAGAGCTCCAGAACCCACAAAATTAGAGTAACAAAGCTCCCGCTGAAGGCAGCCCAGCAAGCTGACGGGAAGGGGTTCATCGCAGCACGCTGGGAGCCAAGACCTGCACTACATGAACCAGCGGCTGGAACCTTAGAGCAGCCAGAACAAGCCATGGCTGGAGCTTTCAGGAGAGCAGAACAACCACAGCTGTGGTGATTTCCAGAATTATCAACCCATAAAAAATAAGGACTAAGTAAAAGGTGAGTGGAACTCAGCTAAATTTGGGGGAAAGAGTCTGGCCATCTGCCTCTAGGGCGAGAAGCAGTGGTGGCCCTGTAGCCACCCTGCAGCTGCTGCCACATGGCTGCTTCAGAGCTCCCAGCCTGCATATTACAGGGGTCCAAGCAATCATTCAGAGGCTAAGTGCTCTTGCCTTGAGCTGCCTGGATCAAGATCGTGGTCTTGGGTGGTGGTCCTGAGGTTTGTGATCAGTGAGCCAAAGCTGGTGGGGGCTGCAGAGACGGTGGCCTCCTAATAGCCCTGGCAACTGCAAAAACCCCCAATGATTTGGGACAAAGCCCTCCCCTCTGGAAGCAGAGTTCTACTGAGCCAAAAAGTCAAGTAAATGACTGGCAACATGAGCAGACAAAGGAAGAAAGCAAGCACAACAATCCAACTTTAGATTCCTTTTCAGGGGACAAAAGGGATCAAAGCATGGAACGAGAGGAAGACAACACAGTCAGAACTCCTGCACCAAAAATGTAGACTGGTTACAAACCATAGAGGAGCTTAAGAAGGATTTTGAAAACCAAATAAGAGAAGTGGAGGAAAAATTGGGAAGAGAAATGAGAATGATGCAAGAAAATCATGAAAAGAGAGTCAACAACCTGACTGAAGAAAATAACACCTTAAAAAATAGATGAACTCAAATGGCAAAAGAGGCCCAAAAAGACAATGAGGAGAAGAATGCCTTAAAAAGTCACATTTGCCAGGTGAAAAAGAATCTCAAAAGCTTTCTGAAGAGAATAATTCCTTCAGAATTAGAGTGGAACAAATGGAAGCAAATGACTTCATGAGAAATCAAGATACTATTAAACAGAACCAAACAAATGAAAAAATAGAAGGCAATGTGAAATATCT
>CM053592.1:113808835-113855762 GCA_028646515.1 Pseudochirops corinnae | reverse complement strand
TGGCCTCTGAACAATTGCTTAGTCCCCCTGCTGTCTGCAGGCCGTGGGCGGGAAGCTGCAACGTGGAAGTGGGTGCAAAACCTCTGCCTTTCGCTTTCCCACCTTGGAGGCCTTTCGGCCAGACTGCTTTTCTCCCCCGATTTTGCAAGTCCCACTGACCTAGTTCTTAATACTGCTCACAGCTGCCGCTAATCCGCTCACCAGAGAGGCTCCTCGGCTCCTCCCGTCCAGCTGCCCCCGGGGCATAGCCGCGGCTTCAGGCCAGGCTGGTTTCAGTTCACAGTGCTGATGTGGTTCCTCATTGCCGAGCTGACTTTAGTGGAAGGTATATTTGTGTGTGTTTTGGAGTTCTAGGATTAGTTTAGAGTCATATTTTATGGATATTTTGGGGTGGCTATGTGAGAGCTGAGATATGTTGCTGCTGCTACGCTGCCATCTTGGCTCCGCCCCCTCCATTTTCTCTTTTGTAAAATTAAGTAGATGACTTAAATATTATCTTCTGGCTATAAAATTGTGATTCTTCATTTTTAAACATGAGGGTACTAGGACACAGAAATTAAGCAACATGGAGAGAGTCACATGGAGAGTAAGTCCCAGAGCTAGAATTTGAATTTCAGGGCCTGTTCACTTTCCACACATGGAAACTTCCAGATTTAAAGACATTTAAAATTATGTTTTTGAGAATTGAGCCTTGGATATAATGTTATATAGAGAGCATTGATAAGAGAAAGTTCAATTCATGAAAAGTTGCATTGAACCAGGAAACAAAACACATTTTTCTTCTAAAATCTGATTTCAAGTCATGGAACCTGGTTTCAAATCCTGACTCTGTCACTTATCACCTGTGTAACCTTAAACAAGGTACTTAACTTTGCTGGGTTTCAGTTTCCCCATTTGTAAAATGAGGGGGTGGGACCATGTGATTTCTTATTTTTTTATTTTTTATTTTGGAGGGGGCAGGCAGGGCAATTAGGCTTAAGTGATTTGCCCAAGGTCACACAGCTAGTGTGTCAAGTGTCTGAGGTCGGATTAGAACTCAGGTCCTCCTGACTTCAGAGCTGGTGCTCTATTTACTGCACTGCCTAGCAGCCCCTGTCCATATGACTTCTAAGGTCCCCTCTAAACTGATATTCCTATGAGTTATGACTGTACACTCAACTTTTCCATTGTCCTATCACCTAGGTTCAAAACTTGGCTGTCATCTGTGATTCCCTTTCCTTCCTCATCTCCATCCCACATCTAATCCATACAACTCTTGTGCCTGTCCACACTTTTATTATTTTTTTTTTGGAGGACAGGAGGCAGGGAAATTGGGGTTAAGTGACTTGCCCAAAGTCACACAGCTAGTAAGTGTGTCAAGTATCTGAGGCCGAATTTGAACTCAGGTCCTCCTGACTCCAGGGGCAGTGCTCTATTCATTGCACCATCTAGCTGCCCCTCCACTATTATCTTAGACATTATGTTTATTTAAAAATGTAATATTGTGATCAATACAGGTCATATAAATTGCTTGATGAGTAAGAATTTGAATGCATTAAATAGCATGATTCTATCACTCCTCTTAAGTCATCAGCCATCTTTGTCTAGTCATTCTTACTCGTTTTTCCTCCTATGTGGCCGTAGTTCTCCTTTTTGATTGTTCTGCTTTTTTTTGCTTTAAAATCATTTTATAAATTTATTTCTAGATTTTATTATGGTTTTCATGCTTGCTGGATGACTTTAAGGGGTTGATATTTTTTCATTAAATTGGCATGCCACAATTAATTTGTCTATTCTATGGTTGGCTATTAAAACTTTCCAGTTTTTTTTTATTCAATAACATAAAATGCTGCTATGAAAATCTTGGAAGAGTTATTTTTGTTTGTTTTTTAATAACTTTTGGAGTATATTCCCAACAACAGAATCACCAAATTAGTTTTCTGGCTGGCCTAGCTGCCTCCTGTCTCTCCCTCTTTAATTCATTCTATATACCTACTGCCAGAGAAATCTTGCTAATGCAGTTTCTGATTGCATTGCTTTTTTGGTCACAAACTGTCAATGGCTCCCCATCCCTAAACTTTTTAATGCACACCCAGTTATATAAAATACTAATATACCTTTCAAGACTTATCTCACACTAATCCAGGGGTAGAGAACCAGCAGCCTCAAGGCTGCATATGGCCCTCTAGGTTGTCCCACAATGCATTCTCCCCTCAACCATTCTGACAAAATCCATCCTTCAAGGCCCTGAGTAGATGCTGACTTCCAAGACCTCTCTCCCTTTAGCCAGAAATAATTAATTTCTCTTCAGATTTCTCATACACCTCTTACAATCCATCTTATTCTGATTTATATTATAGTTGTGTGTCTTATCTCCTCTTGTAGATTGCAAGCCCCCCACCTCCCAAAAAGCAAGACTGCCTAGTCATTTTTGCATCCACCAGTTTCTCGCTAAGTGTCTTATATATGGAAAATCCTTGGCAAATACTTTTTTGAAGTAGATCCAATTGAAAGCATGCTTCTGCAATTTGGCAGTGTGGCCAATACACAACACAGAAATCTTATTTTTTTTTACTGCTTAACTTTGGAGACAGTGTGGCATGATAATGAACAGAGAGAATGGGGCTCAGAACCAAGAAGCTTTGTATTCAAGGTTTGCCTCTAAAACATAGTGACGTTGGTGAGTCAATTAACCTCTTAGGGCTCTCTAAGCAACTTCTTAAGCCTAGACGCTGCAGAGAAGTTGTTGATCTGTGATCAAAAATTACTTCTCTATCCCAGTGAAATAACAGGCCTAGTTCTTATCCATCCAATTTGGAGGCAGGGAATACACAGAGTAACAACAGAAGACCCTACAGTTCAAAGAAAAATGTGTGCAGGGCTCACTAGCCTTTAACCAAAACCTTTCTAGTTTCATAACATCTTCCAGAGCTTTTCTACCCCACTGGCATAAGTTTAGGAGAACACTGGGGCACCTCTATACCTTGATGGGGTACTGGAATAAGATTTTAATAATGGAAGGTTGGACTTTGGTGGAGGTGATGCAGGAAACATTAGTAGCCCGCAATGCATTTGTTGGTTTTCTTATTTTTTATATTATCATTTATTTGCCTGGGATAGTCACAAATCGAGGGTACACTTAATAATATCATGGAGTCAAACAGGCAGGTTCTTCGGGTGATTTTCTTTAATAGGCCACATCTTTATGGTCATACAGATGGCTGAGCAGTATAAAGAATATAAGATCTGACTGGGCTTTTCCACTTACTGATTTCAAAAAAGCATATGAAGAAGTCTAGCTAAAGGGAGCCTTGAAAGGCTTAGGTTCTGCAGGGTGTCTCCCATGTGTAAATCCAAAGCTAAGACTCCATGAAGCTTATCCTATAAATTAGTTCAATTGTTTGTTCTTTGTTGGGATTTTAAAGAAAAAGAAAGAATAAAGGGCTACACTAAAATTATAAGAAAAGTATTAAGCAGAGATAAGACTTACTGTATAGATGAGGAACTATATTGCAGTTATTCCTTTATATTCTATGATAATACAGCATGTCCTAGAAGTCTTAGTGCACTTTTAAAGTTTAATAACTTCAGAAGTACAAATGCTATACTAATCAGAAACATTTGAAAGGTTAGTCATTGGAAATTTTAAAATATTAATGTTCTTAATTACAATCCAACATAACCGTCATCTTTTGCCATGCAGTATTCTAACTGATTTCCCAACTTTGTAAAAACTCTCATTGGCTGCTGCTTAGTGATTGAAAGGATTGTATTTACAACGCTAGCATGAAGATCAACCAAAGAGTGATGTTTTCATGCACATGTGACAGTTCTGATGTGATTCCGCAAGAAATAGTATAATGGAGATAGATCAGGCAACCAAGCAGGCCAAACAACAGAACCTCCTCTACTACTCCACTGGTCCGAGAAAGGTCATCCAGAAACTCTTGCAAATGCATAATGATACGGTACCTGTCTTGCTAAAATTAAAATTTATAATTAAAGATAAAAATTTATAATTAAAAATTCATGGAACCAAATAAGTGTAAAAGAAATTTAAGTGACTAATTTCAATTAAAAAAAAAAGTTTATAGCATTTACACTTCTGAAGTTATTATAGCTTAAAACTGCACCAAGACTCCTACATTCTCTTTGGGTTTTCCTTCCACTTTTCTAACTCCTTTAATTCAACAAACATTTATTAAGTATCTATTAAGCGTAAGGTGCTATGCTAAATGCTGAAGATACAAAAATGAAAAATAAAACAAAAATCCCTGCCCTTATTGAGTTTATAATGTAATATGAGAGATATTATGCATGCTCAAATAAACTTGACTTTAAACGGATCCTCTTGCTTCTTTCCTATATTGGTACTACCTTCACGTAGACAAACCTATCCATGCCTTCTCATCTTGGTTCCATTTCCGTCCTTCCCTCTTCTCCCGCATCCCATACATACTCTAGCTCAGGAAGTTTTAATTTTTTTTTTTTGTTTCATGGACCACTTTGGCAGAATGATGGAGCCTATGGATCCCTTTCCTATATATATATATATATACACACATATATATGCACACACACATATATATGTTTACAAAAGAAGTCAATTAAAATATAGTTATCAATTTTTTTTATTAAAAAGTTCACAGACCCCGGGTTACGAACCCCTGCTCTAGTTTTTGATAATATGTGGCCATAAGAAAGAGCAGACAAAGTACTAGGAGAAGACATGAGGAGGGAGAGATCACTTATTGCTGGATGAATCAGGAAAGCTTAAAAGAGAAACTGATACCTGAGCTGGACCTTTAGAGAAAAGACAGATGTCCCAAAATGGAAGTGTGGAGGGAGTGTGTTCTCTCTGGGGTGATCTCTGGGAATAACACAGAAGCAGGAGAGTGTATGATGAGATGGGGAAACAGTAGCTCAAGTTTGCCTGAAGCATATAGTATGAGGAGAAAATGTGAAATTATGCTGGAAAGGTGAGTTGAAATCTGGTTGTGGAGCACTTTAAATACCAGGCACCTTAAATACAGGCAATGGGGAGCCAATGAGGTTTTTGAGCAGGGGAGTGAAATGGTTGGACATGCACATTAAGATAATTATTTTGATAGTAATGTGAAGTGCTTACTGAATAGGGAAGAGACTTGAGGCAGGAAGATTATGTAAGAGGCTCTTAAGTACTTAGCTTAAGGTAATAAGAATCTGAATCAGAACAGTAAAAAGGAGATTGGAGAGGAAAGTATAAATGTGAAATGTTGCAGCTGTAGAATTTTCAGTATTTGAATATTTGGCACCTGTTCGAAAATTTGTGGGAAGAACCAGAGACTAATCTCAGGTTTTATACCAGGTAACTGAAAGATTTTGCTATAGAAATAGAAAGGAAAATTGGAACAAAGGTAGCTTTATTGGGAGGGGAGAGTATAGGGGAGATTATAATGAGTTTAGTTCTAGATTTATTTTATATGAGTTTGGGGTATTGGGGGATATTCATGTAGAAATAGCAAGATCATGGATTTAGAACTGGAAGGATCTTCTTAAAGGCCATCCAGGCCAATTCCTTTATTTTATAGATAAGAATTTTGAGGCACAGGGAGGTTAGGTGATTCATCCAGGGTCATATAGCCAGTAAGTAAATGAATCAGGATTTGAACCCAGGTTTTCTTGACCCCAAGCCTGGTGCTTTATCTACTACATGATTTCTAACAAGTATTTGGAGATCTGGAACTGGCAACTCAAGGGAGACGTTGGAGATTTGGAAGTCATCTACAGAAGGATAATGATTAAAGCCATGGGTATGTATGGTATGACCAAAGGAAAACGTATGGGAAAAGAATAGGAGATTGAGGGAAAAGTATTGAGGAAAAGTCAAACTTAGGAGTGATGAGATGGACAGAAGACCAAGAAAGAAGTGATACACATAGTAGGCACTTAATAGATGGTTATTGATGGACCTGGAAAGAGAATACCAGGTGGTCTCTATGACTTCAAATCTCTACTCCCCATCAAAAGGTATGAGATATTTCAGGAGAGTGATGAGGTGAAAACTGGAGGCTGAGGAATGACTCAATGAGGCCATGAGCCAGAGGACGAGGAATCAAGAAATCCAAGGGTAGA
This sequence comes from Pseudochirops corinnae, assembly GCA_028646515.1. Taxonomy (NCBI): domain Eukaryota; kingdom Metazoa; phylum Chordata; class Mammalia; order Diprotodontia; family Pseudocheiridae; genus Pseudochirops; species Pseudochirops corinnae. Next base: position 113,849,669 of record CM053592.1, on the reverse strand, counting down.
AGATGGCACTTTGTTGAAATGTCCGATTTTAGGATCAAAACTCTGAAGTTAGGAAAATATTACTAGAACACTAGTCTAAGAAACTAGAGAGGGATTGGATATAATGAGGGTGAAGATCAGTTTTAGGTGGTGGGAGAAATAGAAGAGCAGGAGATTATGATCTAGGAGGTGCAAACTCTAAAGTTAGGACCTTGGAGATAATCAAGATTGAAGTGTACATATCTATGTATATGTATATATATATTCATACACACACACACATATATAAATGTATATGTGTGTATACACACACACACACACACACACCTGTATTTCTTTGTTTTCCTCTTAAAAAAAAAATTCCTCTTCCCTCACCCCAACACTGCCATTCTTGGTAATCACATCTACTCCCATGGATTCAATTTTCTTGTCGAAATAGATTCTTAATTAATCAAATCAAATGATACCACTTATATAAATTATAATAAAAATACTAGCTATTGGTATCTCACCTTGTTTCTGAGCTTTATAACTATATTTCTAAATGCAAAATAGAGATTTTTGCCCGGATGTCTTTCCAGCTTCTCATACTTGACATGTCTAAAACTTATCTTTCCTCCCAAACTGGTCCCTTATACCATCTTGGAAACTTTAGTGGTACCTTTAACTTCCTCCAACTTTATACAAAAAATTTTCTGGATTTATTTATAAATTTATTTATAAATTTTGATTGAAAACATCCTATATCTGAAATCACAAAATATACTTACTAAAACCTAATGGGAACTCTTGAAGATGAATTTTTAAATAGGTCAACTAGTGGGGATATATCAATACTTGTAGCAAGAGTAGAATTAGGAAATGAACAGTTGTGTCTGGAGAAGGCTTTCTCAGTGGACAGGAAGCACCAGATTTGCTTCTAGTTTTCTTCTAGTATTTAGCTGCTATTTTGAGGTCTCCACCAGACTGTTAGGAGCTTCCCTGCACAGTTACTCTTCCTCAATTCCCTCTTCTCCCACACGTTCAATCAGTCTCCAAGGTCTGCTGGTTCTGTTGCAGCTATATATCTTAAGCAGGGTGCCAAACCTGCGACCTCAAGGTTACATGTGGCCTTGAGGCAGCAGGTTCCCCATCCCTGTCTCAAAGTTTTCTCCTAATTTGCCTTTCTCACTACCACCATCCTAGATGAGGTTGTTACAAACTCTTGCTTGGATTTATTTTAATAGATTTCTAACTGGAATTACTTCTCAATACTGGGAAGTTTTGGGGCTGTGAGGGAAGGAGATGTCTAATTTCTTTTTTCAGAGCTTCCACTCAAGTCAGAAGTAGAAAGGTGGTGATAGTGTTGACAAATCTCACTAGTTCTTAGGCCCCTATACCTGGTGTCAAGTAAAATGGTGGACTAGATGAATTGTATTATGAAATTTTTCTAATCTATGTTAGCTATCAAGACTACTACTAGTAGGTCTTATTCAGAAATAGAGAACACATTGAATAATCTACTACTAAGTATTAGTTTTCATGTGGCACTCCTGGATGTTTTGTGTCACTATTTGAAATTTTTTTTGGTGGCTCACTTGCATAAAATTTGATTGGAACTGAATCAATTGGGTGTAGTGCCTTTAAAGATATGCTGTCTATCACTTTTGCCTTATGTTGACAGCACTAATTCAAACTCAGGAGTGGCTTTTCTGAGATGCATCAGGAAATCTATGAGTCAGTATTTTGGGTCCTTTTAATGATCTGCTTTGGGTTAGATATTCATCTGCTTTGGATGTCTATTCATCTATTTCTTGTTTTAAGAAACAACTACCTTGATGTTTTGTGGGGGACACTTTTAGAGGTTCTAGTTTCTATGAGCCCAAGGGAATTTTCTGGTGAAAATGGAGACAGGTGCGGAAAGGTGATTATTCTGTCACAATCATGACTAAGTAGATAATAGGATGGACCAGACTAGGGATAATTGACACATACCCACAGGGTTGAGAGAAGCCTGGAGATCAGGACTGGGGAATGTGGATAGAGGTCTGTTTTGAGTCCAGAGAGTGGAATTGGCCAAAGAAAATGACAGGTGGAATGCAGACACCATTTGCCAAAATGGAGTTGAAGATCTTAAGTATCTTCCATGAACACAAGGTGTGGGGTAGGTAACTGGCAGATGTTAGAAATGAAAGCAAATTGAGAAGATTTTATAGTAGGTATCAAAGATTCAGTCAGAGAGACAGTGGGGTACACAGCATGAAATCCAATCCCTAGGAAGAGGCTAGAATCAAAGGCAGGGAATGTAGTCAAAATTTATTAATCACTGGATGCATTGCATTAATGACGGGTGTAAGGTTTAGATAAGATATGGTCCTTGTCTTAGAAATTTTGTGATAGAGGATATAATTCATAAACAGATAACTATAATGCAAAATAACATCAGGAGCACAAAAAAGGGTGTTTTTGGGTCCTGTTCAAGGGAATAAAAGTATTAATGTCTGGATACTTTACTAGTAGGAGAGCAGTTCATGTCAAATACTGTGGTGAAATAAAGGTCAGATAAGGACTGAAAAAAATTACTTGGATATTTTGATCTGGAGATCATTGTTGACCTTTTGACAGAGCAGTTTCAGTAAAATGGCAGGTGGATAAGTTATCCTGCAAGCATTAGAGAAGATGGGTGGCAAAGAAGTAAAGAACCAGGTGTAGTCAAATTTTTTCAAGTTTGACTATGAAGAAGAGAGAGAGGAAAGAATCTGGATGAGATACAAAAGTCAAAGTTGTCCTTTTCTAGGATTGGGGGGTCCTGGCTATGTTTGTAGGTCAATGGAAAGGAACCGGGAAGTAATATGGGAAAGACTGGAGATGCATGGGAAGAGTAACTGCCAGAGTAAGGTCTTAAGGAAGGCAGAGGGGGTCAAGGGTTCAAGCACAGAGGTAAGTCTTAGAGAAGACTAGAGAGATCTCTTCTTTGATGACTGGAGGGCAGAGAGGAGTAATAATGCTAAGAAGTTTTAAGAGCGGAGAAGGGAGCTGCCAACTATAACAAGCACCCCCTAGCATACCCAGGATGGCCTGCTAGCACAGTTTCTTTGATCTGCTTTTCTAGGAAAGACTGCTTAAAAAGGGGTTGACAAGCCTATTTTTACTTGCATTCACGAGTTCAGGAGAAAGGTCAGCACCCCGAACGTCAGAGAAAATGAAAGCAGAGAAAATACAGAGAATATAAGCAGAGAAAGGAGCATAAAGACCAACAGAAAAGGCTCTGTCTGCATCAAAGCAATATTGCTATATATATACCACTGGATCGAGAGAGACTTTATATCTGAGCAGTCAAGGGTCCTGAACATATGGCTAGTCCAGGAAATCACAAGTCCTTCTCATAAGCAAACCCCCAAAGTAAAATGCCAACCTCCCAGTATATATAACAAAGACTCGGCATCTGACTGAGTGCTGAGGAGCTTGAAAACCATAGTGCCTCAGCACTTAATTGGAAACTCCAGAGCCTGATTAGTTCTGGGACAGGGCTCTTTGTGCCTATTAAGGGGCAGGGAAGATTTTCAAACTCCCTTAACGGTACACCACCATCTGGTCTCATTCTCAACGAAGTAGGAGACTAGCCATTTCAGTCCTATGAAGTGTGAGAATATAATTTTTTACCAAAACCTGAGCAGAGCCTTCATTAAGAATAATTCCGTGCTCAGCTAAGCAGCTACTAATACCTTTCTATTTCCCCTGTATAGAACCAGAATTGGCCCCAAATCCCAGGAGGAGGTAGGCCTCCAGAAGGGGGTGAAATACAGCAAGCTGTCAGGGTTCAAAGACTTCACTGGTGGGGAGCAAGGCAGATCATTATCCATAGAGGATGCTGGCAGGTGTGTTAGTGAGTCAGATGCACCAACCTGTGGATGATTAGATTTTTAAAAATCCAGGTGTGCTTAAATTTTAAGTGTATTGGTTAGTCTGTGCATGAGGTGGTCATGCTTAATGATTTCAGGTAATAGCAATAACCAACCTCTGAGGATCAAGTTGGTCAAAAGGCATTGAGTAAGTCCTCACTATGAGCCATGCACTTTGCTGGGGATATAAAGAAAGGCAAAAACAGTCCCTGCCTTTAAGAAGCTTACCTTTTAAATAGGTGAGATATCTAAATAATGAAATATGTGGATGTGTGTGTGTGTGTGTGTGTGTATGCATGTGTACACACAGAATAGACGGATGGCAGGTAATCTGAGATGGGAAGGCACTAGTAGCTGTGGGTTGGGAGATCAAGAATAGCCTTGTGCACAAGATGGGTTTTCAGATGAATCCTGGAGCAGCCAATGAAGTTAGGAGGCAAAGGGGGGAGGGCAGAGGAAGCAGAAGTACTTAGGAAGCAGGTACTGGGTAATGTGCAGAAAATAACCATAATGAGAAAACTCCCTACCTCACGTCTTTTCTCATTCTCTTTTTCTTCTGCCAGGCTCTTCTTTGTCCTCTCCCAGTGATCCAGAAAGCTACATCTGACCCTGTACCGATTCAAACTTCAGTCTCTCCATGAAAAGCCAGATAGTGATAATGTTGTTCTTCTCAAAGTGTGGTCCAGGACCCCTGGGTCTCCTGGACACAGTACTCAAGGTGGAAAATGCTTTTCATAATAATACTAAAGTGTTTTAATTTTTAATATAATAAATATCTATTTATCCATCCATCTGATCTGGAGATCATTGTTGACCTTTTGACAGAGCAGTTTCAGTAAAATGGCAGGGGGATAAGTTATCCTGCAAGCATTAGAGAAGATGGGTGGCAAAGAAGTAAAGAACCATTTATCTATTTATCCATCCATCTGTCTATATCTCACATAAGCAAATGCCCTCGAGGGGCGGTCCTCAATCATTTTTAAGGCGGTAAAGGGATCATGAAAACCAAAAAGCTTAATGATTCTACTCTAGTTGACAAAGTGTCAGCCTTGGAATCACAAATAATGCCTCAAATGCTAGCTGTCTGATCATGGCTAAGTCACAAAAACCCTCTTGCCCTCAGTTTCTCATTGGTAAATTAGGTGTTGGAATAAGTGGCCTCTAAAGACTCTTCAACTTGAAATCATTAATGTTAAACTCTATAAAATGAGGGGATTAAGGGCATGACCTGTAAGGTTTCTTCCAGTTTTAAATCCCATGGTTGCTATCTTCTGAGTAGCTGAAAAATGAGGCTGTATAGCAACTGTGCCCAAGTCAGGGCTTCTCTTGATTTTCCAAAGCAGAGTGATTGTTTAGAAGGTTAACTTCAAAAAATATTTAACTAAGAAGAGAGAACTCTACGAGGCAGATAACAAGATTAAATAAAAACACAGTCCTGGCCTCCCCACGCAATGACTGGAGTCAGGTTACTTGATCTGAGTCTCAGTTTCTACATCTGTAAAATGGAGATGACAACACCAGCACTATCTATCACACAAGGTTGTTGTGAGGGGAAGTCGTGACGTGTTCCCCTTCATATGAGTTGCTATTATCATTAATTTCTGCCTGTCTCCCCATTGCTCCTTCTAGACATTTTCCATGACTTTCCAGGGATTTATAAAAGGTCTGTCTTTTAAAAGCCAAAATATGGGACTTAGAATTTAAAAGGGGCAGCTAGGTATCTCAGTGGTCTCAGACACTAGGTTGTGTGACTCTGGGCAAGTCACTTAACCCTGTTTGCCTCAGTTTCTTTATCCATAAAATGAGCTGGAGAAGGAAATGGCAAACCACTCCAATATCTTTGCCAAGAAAACCCCAAATGGGGTCAGAAGAATCAGACACACAGAAAAAAGGACTGAACAACAACAAACTATATTGGTTTGTCATCCAAAATATTTAAACATCTCTCCTTTCATTTCAAACAGTGCCATCATTCCTAAAAAGACTGGGACAAGGGACTAAATAAACCTCAGGACATTCCTACAGGGAGGAAAAACTTCCTCAATCAGCCTTCCCAAATGAATTAAACAGCTTAGCCTCACTTTCTTCCTCCCAAGGGAAACTGTTCACTACAGGGAATCAATGAAAGAGTTAATAGGAGGGGAGTGGAAACTGAAATTGAATAATCTGCAAAATTAAAAAGTATTAAGAGTTAAAAACTGCACTAAACCTTTCACTTGTATATGTACACTAATGGATACAAGTATACATATTCGTCCAGGTCGGGGAGATGAGACACAATTGCCTAAGTGTGACCAGGCTTTACTTGTCTAATTATTCAGTATTTAGCAAACAGTTTGTACCCATTTCACCGATTACATTTTGCTCAACCTTCAGCTCAAATTTGCTACTCATCCCTCCCTCCGCCCCTTCCCCACTCCGGCTCTAGTCCCAGCCCCAGGGTTAGGCTCAGGCTCAGGCTCAGGCTCCTGGCAAGTTACCTGGGATACGTTTCCCGGGCTAGGAAGGGTAACGCAGCCTTTCCCGTATACTTAAAAAGAGCAGCTGCATTCCATTGATTTTATTTTTTAATTCAAAATATTCCCATGTCTGTCATTTGGGGGGGGGGGGAGGAGAAAGAAAAGTCACAGTATCAATTTGTTTTGCTTTATTCTACATATTTATTATATGTTCATTTTTCCCCCCAAGGAGGAGAGGGGGGAGGGAGAGAAAATAGATTTTTTTATTAGGTCAGATTTTTTAAAAAAGTCAGACTTTTTTTTTCAATGAAAGGGTTGAATGACTTGTACTTTTTAACAAGATGACATTAGTCGGCCAAGTTTCCATACACAGACTAGCCAAGTCCTCGGGGTCAGGACCCTGGAGATGTTCCTTTAGGTGCCTGCCTTTCGCCTTGGATTTTGTGAGCTAATCTGATTTTCCCTGAAGAAAGGCGAAATTGGATTTCCCTTCCAACATTTTTAGGAAAGAAAGTAAACTGAGTACCTGGAGGAGGCTCAGAGTGAACCCAAAGGCCCGACATAAATAAGTAAATGAAAGAAGCCCAAAGATCCCCAACCATCCCTCCTCCCACGCCCCCAACCACCCCCAGACCACCGGCCGCCCAGCAATGTAGTCCGAGGACACGACTCGAAATCCCCGACCAGGGGAGGGACTTTTCGCCTACCTGGGGTTTCCAAGAAGCGGAGGAAGCGGCGAATTCGGCCGATTACCATCTCCCATGGCTCCGCGTGCCTCTGGCGTGTGAATGTGAAAAATGTAAGACTGCCCTGTTTAGCTGGAGAGTTTGCCTGACCTCTGGATGAGCCACTGAAGTTAGTGTCATTGGGCATTAAGGTATCATGTGACTGCAGATGAAAATAAAATCCTTCAAAGTTTGCATTTAATACTTCCGAGAATCTGTAACCCTTTACCTGCGTGCAAGCCAGGCTCGGATGGAGCCTGCCAAGACAAACTTACTTTCTATTTGTGGTTTAAGGAGGAGGGGGTAAAAAAAAAAAAAAAAAAAGCGAGGGAAGAAAGGAGTCATTGAGTCCAACGCTTTGGGTCCCAAGAGGGCTTCAGGAAGAATGCCACTAAGCGGGCATATTTTACACCTTCAGGCCTTTTAAGAAGTCAGTCCAATCCGAGGTGGGCAGATTTGGCACAAGGTGGAGATTTCTGACTCCTAGCGCGTTCCCCCGAGCCACGCGAGTTTGACCCTTCTCCCCTCCTTGGAGCGGGGAGAGCGCTGTGGGGGAATCTGCACCGACCGAAACAGAAAATCCAGGAAAGTTGCTCTTCTGAGAACGACACCTGGGCTGCTTAGGAAGGAGGCTTCTTGGAATGCTCTCGGGCTCCTGGTGTTTGGGGCGGTTTTTTTTTCCCCCCCTTTAAAGGAAGATAAAGGAGTAGCTGCTCTTGGTTTGAGTTTCCTATCAAAGGAATATAGGCGACTAAATAAATTAAACGCATCAGGTCTTAGAATGGGAGAGGTGGCAAGGCCCTGCCTCTTACGTTGTGGAGTTAGCAATGATTTAACTTCAGGGAAACTTGGGTTCCAAGGCAGTTTCATACAAGTTCATAGAATCCAGAGCTGGAAAGGCGTCAGAGGTCCTGTCGTCTCTCTCTCTCTCTCTCTCTCTCTCTCTCTCTCTCTCTCTCTCTCTCTCTCTCTGAGTCTCTCTCTCTGTCTGTCTCTCTGTCTCTGTCTCTGTCGGTCTCTGCTTTTTCCCTTCTGTCTCCCTCTCCCCCTCTCCTCCTCTCCTCCTTTCCTCCTCTCCCGATCTCCTCCTCTCTCCCTCCCCCCCCTTCCTCTCTCCCTTCCTCCCTCCATTGCTTCCCCTTCAATTTACAGATCAGGAAACTGAGGCCTAGGTAATATGCCCAAGGTGATACTAAAAGTATATACAAGACACAGGATTTGAAATAATTTCTTCTTGATTCCCTGAGCCAGCTCTTTTTCCAAAGAACTTTCTCTTAGCCTTTGTTTTCTCATCTAAAAATAGGGATATCTGTAACATTTAACTTAAAAGGGTTTTATCAGTAAAATAATGCGCTTTATAAAATTAATAAATATATTTGCAAGTATAAAATCAAGAACTTTTCAAACCTTAAAATGCTAGATAAATACTAGTTGATTTTATTAACAATTTAAAATTGTAAGCTCTTAACCTTAAAGAAAAATAGAGATCCCAAGAGCTGTAAGACTGGGAGGGACAACTGCACTGAGGGATATATTGTGAAGCTCAAATAAAGTAATGGATACAATCATTTTGTCAACTTTAAAGGGCTTTAAAATGCTTATTATTAATATCATCTTCCAATCACCAGACATCCAGTTTGCCGGTAACTTCATTCTCTGAACCTGCTACTCAACACTTACTGAGCTCGAATAACATTGATAAAACAATACAGGGGTGTGCTGGTAAATGTTTAACAACCAGATTTTTCCAGGGGGGGGGGGGGGAAATGCACACGTTTAAGTTTGTTCTGTATCGTTAATACTTTGTTAAGTCTAGACAATAAAAAGAAATAAAAAAAAACCTGTAAGCTATTAAACACAAGTTTTTCCTCATGATCACTAAGAATGTTTAAACTAAAATAATTGGTCTTTTTCTTTGGACCTGGGTTAGACTGATGCACAGGCTGACGCCCTCGCTCAGTTTAGCAAGTTCATCATTCAAACCAGTCACCACTGTCCTCAGAGAAACGGATTATGCCAAAGTTTGAATGGGGTTGTCGTGAGGTGGGGGTCGCGGCGGGGAGACAGGGGGATGTTTCATTGACTTTAAAATCTTTGCAAACTCAAATCACCCACCAATGACTCGAAGGAAAAGGGCCTCCCTGATGAAGTGTTGGACAATTGCGCCACCTAGCGTCTGTGTCTTCAACATTCGCTTCAGGAAGGGACCTTGGATAGGTAACCTAAAGATGTAGCTGGTCCTCAGGACATGTAAATTAAACACAGAAACACTTATTCACAGGATTCCCAGATTTAGAGCTGGAAAGGATTTTAGCGATCATTTTTTCAGACCTCCAGTTTTATAGATGAATGTCCTGAGATCCAGAGAGGTTAGTAACAGACAGAGCTGAGGGTTGGTCCCAGGGCTTCTTCTAAGAGATCCAGAGTTCTTTCCCCTGTACCAGGCTGCCTCTTTATGGTCACTTTTAATATCTTCTGTCAATTTCAGTGATAGTGTTTTTTATTTCTTACCTGAAGTCCATTTTTGAACATTCCTTGAAACTCACAAGTTTTTAGGTGGAGATCTTTGTATAGCTTAAAAATGATAACCTTTAGAGAAAATTTTGGAAATGTAATGATGCTATATATTTCTAATGGTCTTATTTGATTAGATCCTGTTCCAGTAAGTCAGCCCTAGAACTTTCAATTCTATAATGAGATGGAAAAATTTTTAAATATTCATTCCTATTCATTGACTTGGGAAAATTTAACTACAAATCTTAGGCATGGTTATACTGGGCCAATACCTATGTTCAATTAGCTAATTCAAACCCAAAACATTGTTTGGTACTGTTATTTGGGCTTAGAATAAATAAGACATAACTTGGAAATAATTGCAACTGATTTAAAATTCTGCCTATAGAGTATTTCTGAGTTATAGTTAAACCAAATTGCATACTTACTTAAACAATACTGTAGCAATACAATGACTCACTAGTCCTTAAACACATATTATGTTATCCTGTCCCCATGTCTTGGCTTATATGCATCCATCCCCCTGGAATGCTCTCCTCTTATTTCCAGCTGTTGCCCCAAGCTTGGAATGCCTTCCCTCTATCACCATTGTCTTTCAAAGTAAGCTCAAATGTCACTTGTAGAACTCCAAACCTCACTGATGTCTGCTCTTTCATAGCCCCTGACACTTACAGAACTGCAAATGTATCTGATTTATAGCAGAGAGGGACCTTAGAGACCACAGAAGCATCGTGGTAGAGTAGAAAGTTATCTCCAGTCAGAGGATGTGAAATCTGTTGATCTTACCTTTGCAACATCTCTCAAATATGTTCCCTTCTCTCCTCTGTCACTGCTACTACTCTAGTGCAGATATTCATCATCTTTTTTTTTTTTGAGGGGGGAAGGCAAGGCACTTGGGGTTAAGTGATTTTTCCAAGGTCACACAGCTAGTAAGTGTTAAGTATCTGAAGCTAGATTTGAACTCAGGTCCTCCTGACTCCAGGGCCAGTGCTTTATTTACTGAGCCACCTATTTGCCCCTACGTATTCATCGTTTTGTGCCTGAATTATTGCAATAGGTGGGCCTGCTTGCCTCTGGTTTCTTCCCACTCTAATCCACCCTCCATTTAGCCCCAAAATAATTTTCCTAAAGTGCAGATCTGATTATGTCACCTCACCCCTACTAATAAACGCCAGTGGCTCTCTGTTGTCTTCAGGAGCAAATACAAAATGCTCTTTTTGGCCATCCAAGTCCTTCCTAACCTAGCCCTCTCTTACCTTTTCAGTTTTCTTACACCTTACTCTCTGCCCCTCTCTTTGGTCCAGTAACACTGGCCTCCTGGTTGTTCTATGAAAAAGACATGCCATCTCTCAGCTATGGGCATTGTCTCTGGCTCTCTTCTACACCAGGAATGCTCTCCTTCCTCTCCTCTACCTAGTGACTTCCCTGGCTTCCTCTAAAATTCTGAGTAAAATTTCACCTACTACTGAAGCCTTCTCCAATCCTTAATTCTAGTGCCTTTCTTCTGCGATTTCCTATTTATCCTGTATATAGCTTACTTTGTAGTCTCTCCCATTAGATGGAGGACAGGGACTGCCTTTTGCCTCTTTTTCTATCCCTAGCACTTGGCGCAGTTCCTGGCACATAGTAGGTGCTTAATGTTTATTGATTTATTGGTTTTGCCATTTATTCTACTTGGGCAAATCGCTTTACCTGCTGAGTCTCAATATCTTTAACTGTAAAGCAAGGGGATCAGACTAGGTAACATCTAAGACTCGCTCCGACCAGAAATCTGTGATGTGGTCCAACCATCTTGTTTCATACACGACAAAACTGAAGCCCAGGGATATGACATATTTTGCTCACATATTTCCTAGCAGTAAGAAAGCAAGTCAGGATTTGAATCCTGGACCATGAATCCAGTGTTCTTTCTACTTTTGATGGTGCCTCTTATTTCTCTGTGTCTGTTTGTACATGCACATCTTAGGTCTTACTAGATTGTAACCGTCCTTTACATATAGATTCAGTTACTTTCCCCCTCTGGTAGGACCCTTGCTTTATAGCCTTATCTCTCATCACTCCCCTTAGGGCACTGATCCTCTAATTAAACTGCAGTATTTTCTGCTGCCTGACCATGACCTTCACTGTCCTGGCTCTTCTCCCTGCTCATACTTGCCCCAAGTCTGCATTGCCCTTCTTTATCTTTTTCATAGAGTGTGCTCTGGCCCATCTTTTAAATCCCAACTGAGAGGTGGACACCAAGCAGCTGTTTTCTATGTTCCTCATTATGCCTGTTTACTGTATGGATAATAAACTTCCATTTCAGATTTCTTCTAGTGCATAACTTTGTACTTCTCTTAGGCCTTGATTGGGTTTTTGTTTGATGTGTGGGCTTTATTACCTCACTTTATTGTAAGATTCATGATGGTAGAGCACATGTCTTACATAAACTGTATATCTAGCCTAATCTCTAGCTGTGTATCCCATGGTATAAGGGGTGACCTAAAGCATAGTACCTAACACAACACACTTCACACAGTAGGTGCTTAATAAACATTTGAATCTGTGAAGGGAAATTAGGCTGCAATGAGAGAAGGAAAATCTAACATTTTGGAATTAGCAATTAGGAAATGAAAAAAATCTTCTCTTAAGGTGTTTAAATTGTATTTTTAAATAAATGACTGAAAAAGCATTTATTAAGAATTTACTATGTGTCAAGTGCAATGCTAAATGCTGAGGAGGGATGCAAGAGGAGGGATAGTCATTTCCTGACCATAAGAAGTTTACTTTCTAAGAGGGAAGCCAGCAAGTATAGAGGCATGGGGGGGGGGAGGGAGGGGAGGGAGGTGGTGGCCAGGAAGGGGCACTGTGGTCGGAAAAATTACAGAGATGGTGAGCGAGGGCATAGTATGTTGACATATCCCATCTCTGAACAATGACAGAGTTTTCTTTGATCAAGGTTCATTGATGTTTTATCGGAGATTTTTACTAGACTTGTGACTGTAGTGGTATTGAGAACTTCTGGTGAAGAACTTTCCTCTACCAATGTAGATCTATAACTGCCTTGTAGGTTATAATCTTAGTTGCTTGGTGGTAACTGGAAAATTGTCATTTGCTCAGGGTCATAGGGCTAGGATGTGTGAAAAGCAGGACATAAGATGAGATTTGGACCCCTCTTGGCACTGAGGCCACCCCTCTATTCCCTATATCACTGTTTTTCATTCATCTTTGCTAAGAGGAAAATGTTAGTCTTGAACCAGATAAATAGTCTCTCTTGATCTTCTTTGCAGCTGTAATTTTTGGGGTTTTCTTGATAAATAATTGGTTGTTGTTCATTCATTTTTAAATTATGTCTGACTCTTCATGATCTCATTTGGGGTTTTCTTGACAACTGTAGACATGCAGCTAGTAAAGTGTCTGAGATGAGATTTGAACTCAGGTCTTCCTCAGTCCAGGCCTGGTGCTCTATCCACTGTGCCACCTAGTGGCCCCTTTATAATCCAGTTATAACAATTGCACACATGATTGCTAGTACAAAATTTCTCTTTGACTTGGCTGTAACAATACACATCAGTTTTGTGTTCTGCAGCTAAGAGTTGGAAAAGGGGAGCAAGAGGAGAAGGGGACTTTTACCTGTTGATCTTGCTGCTGCTCTTGGGGCATCCAATAAATAGGAATATTTAGTGAATTCTGTTGTGTCCATAAGAAATTATCGGGGAGCTCCCATGACTTCCCTATAGATTCTGGGAGTGGGGTAGCTGTGTGGAAAGGTCTGCTAATGCAAGAGGTAGCAGCTTGTGGAATATCTCCCTCTTCAAGACTGATCTCTAAACTACAGGTTCATAAAGACACAGGATGATAGATTTAGAGCTAGAAGGAATCTTAGAATTCATTGACTCCAAAGCCCTTATATTATAGAGGAGGAAATAAGAGGCTCAGGACTGCCTAAGATTATACAAGTAGTCAGAGGATAGATTTGAATCTGGATACTCTGACTTCAAATCCAGGACTTTGCCCATTGTACCATGGTTGAAGAACACTTCATTGTTCATTATTATCAATATTGAGTGTCCATTGGGATCATACTTTTGTATAAGATGCTTAGATAGGTTAAATTCTTTCTTTCTATTCCTTTCTCTTCCTTTATTCCTTCTTTTTCCTTCCTTCCTCCCTCCCTCCCTCCCTCTCTTTTTGTTTCTTTCACTGTGTCTCCTCCTCTTGCCCACACTGGAAGTGTAGTAGCCACAAGTCCAATCCTAATATTGATCTGCATGGAAGCTTTAATCTATTCTGTTTTTCTGATATGTGCTGGTTTTCCTCTCCTTGGGCAATCTGGTGGCTTTCTGCTTCTGGGAGATCATCATATGGATTCCCAACTTAGCAGACATCAGATTGACTTTAAAATATACCTCAGGATTTAAGGGATCAACCAGCCTCAGCCTCCCTAGTGTCACAGAGACTATAGGCATATGGCATTACATCAAGTTACCTTTTTCCCCTTCTTCCTTCCTTTCTTCCTTCCTTCTTTTCTCCTTCCTTCCTTCTCTTCCCATTTTGACAGTCTCTCTTTTTTTACACCCAAAAAATCATAGACCCATAGAATATTAGAGCAGAAGGGACTTTGGTTCCCATCTGATGTATATAAATTTATTTAAATCTCTTTATTTAAAAGATGAGGAAACTAAGATGCAGAGACCTCAGGTGACTTGCCTAAGTCACACAGCTGGTTACTTTTTAGTTGCATCATCAAAACTTGGAAAATACTCCAAAAAACTCCAAAGTAAATTAGTTTATATTTTATTCATACAAACAATGCATACACAAGACTGTATATTGTTTGAAGACTGCAGTAATATTCTAGTTTAACAACTCTGTAACAAAATGTAACTAAATGTAACATTTAAGAAAATATAAATCTCTGATTGGGTAAATCTTCCCAACAATACAAAGTTTACATAAAAACATTCAGTATGATCTAGGAGCTGCAAACAAGTTATGAAAATCATTCAAATCACTCAATAGTTACTATATTGGCTTTTACATAGAACATTCACACACTACATGTAATTTGTCTTGGCATCTGACTTGTAGAAATTTAGTGGCACAGAGGTCCAACTCATACTACTCATAATATTAATAGTGATACCTTGAATGACCTTGGTCTGTCTCTGATGAGCACTTTCATATGCAATTAACTCTAGATTACGTATCTATGTACACAAGGACCTGGGTCTAACTCTTGGCTACTACCTGACTTGGACTCAGGCCAATAGCAAATCTGGCCTTGGCATGGAATAGGATAATAATTTGTATTTGAATTATATTTCAGGGTCTTAATGTCTCAGACTACATTTCAAGGTCAAATATAAAAGTCATGAGTGATAATGCCATTTGATTTTTCTCCATTAGTATCAATAACGCAGAGTTGACTATATTTCATATCACACAATTTCACAAAATTCCTGTAGATAGTAGAAGATACAGGGGAAACTACCACTAACCTCATTTTTTAGTTAAGAAAGGGAGAAACAGAGAGGTTAGATGACTGGCTCAGGGACTCACAACAAGTCAGTGGTAGAACCAGAAACTAAAATGCCTTCACTTGCAGCTAGAGGATCTCTTTCCTCTTTAAAAAAATCCACTAAAAATTCGCCAAGGACATGCCACGTGTATGATGTAGTGGGGGAAAAATCACTTTTTAGGGTCTAACCCCTTTTCTTGAATCAAGTGGAATAGTTAAAAAATATTTAATATTTCACAGCTTCTGCCTTGAAACTGATCACACTATATAAAAGGCTCAGAACAGTCCCAAAGCAGGAAGTAAAACAGATAATAAGCCTACGTACATGTGTAGAAGTAAGAAATTTATTACAAACAGGAACAGTAAAGAACCTTTGGACAGCCTAAAGATTTTATGGAATATTTTAGCACAAATACAGGCATATTCTGTTAGTCCCAGAGTATTTGGTCATCTCTCTGCGTTCAACACAGGACAGAAGAGGAACGAGAGTAAGGCAAATGTTTTCAGTAGTTCATACACGGCATATCAAGAAAGCTTTCTCTGCTGAAATTCAGCGTAGGGATTTAGGAGATAACTCATACTTTCTTATTAGAGAGCGAAGAGTAACCTTTTAATACAATAAGAGGATGGAACAGTTTAACTGCTTTTGTAATGCCCTTATATGAGTATTCATTACATCTAGCAAAATATGTACTTTGAAAGAGACATTAAAAAAAGAATGAAATTTTAATATTAAACATGTTCTTTTATAACTTGGGAAATAGCTTTTAAAGAAATGGTTTCCTCCTTTGTACAAAGACCCACATATACAACTTTTACAAGACTGATTTTCTGCATCTGGATTGCCCTTTTAGGTGCCAATTGACTCCTGTCCCATTCAGCTTACAGCTTCTCATCTTCC
The DNA here is from genome assembly GCA_028646515.1 of Pseudochirops corinnae. NCBI lineage: Eukaryota > Metazoa > Chordata > Mammalia > Diprotodontia > Pseudocheiridae > Pseudochirops > Pseudochirops corinnae. The sequence goes on along the minus strand of CM053592.1, from coordinate 113,833,710 downwards.
CATCTTTTAAAGGTACTTTCCCTTTGTGTTGGGATGTAGTCACTGGAGAGTTTGATGTGGTCAGGATTGTTAAATTACTTCCCCCCTTCTCCCTTTCTTTCCTTTATCCCCAGACACAAGTCTTTGTTATCTGGATGGTAAAAGGTAGAGTGGGGTTAAGGCTGTATTTATATCACATTAACAACCAAATGTTGCCAAACAAGAATTATTCGGCATCATGGAGACAAAGTAATGGTTGTTCGAATTTAACTTAAAAAAAAAAAAAGCATGAACTGCTGTGTGTGTGTGTGTGTGTGTGTGTGTGTGTGTGTGTGTGTGTGTGTTTAGACTCTGCCTATGGTATCTAGTAGACTGAAGAGGTTATACTTCAGGCAAATATAGAGTTAGAGTGAATATACTGTACTATCTTCTAACTTCTAGGTGAAGCAGCAACGTAAAGAGTATTGCTAGAAATGCCCAGTGAAGATTTTATACTTGGATTAATTCCCTACTTCCAAGGAGTTATGATTCTTTCTGTATGGGTGTTCTCATCATGAAGGTAGATCACAGTCTTTCCATATTTTACTCTGTATTTTGAAGAATTGCTATGGCCAAAAAATAATTAATTACTTGGTAATCAAATCTTCAAAGATCAGTTTCTCTGAACTTAGGGTAGTGCTTGGGCAAGATGGACAATTTATTGCAGAACCCACTCTCAAAACCTTTTTGACCTACCAGAGCTTTCATTCTGTTGTTATAGCCTTTGAGAACACAGGATCACTTCCATATAATGATAAGCCATTGGAAGAAGATTTTCATTTCTTTCTCAAGAAAGACTATAGCCAAAACATGTTTCCATCTCTGTAGTTTTACACATATGTGGACAAATACCAATCACTTGTATTTTATTTTGCCTAAGAAATGCACCATTTTCACCTCCAATATAGAAGACAAATGTGTATCATGAATTTCAGTAAACCTGTCTAAATATGTAATTAGTTGTCAGCAGCAAAACTGTGGCCTCTGCTCTCTATAGCAGAGCACACACGGTCATAAGGATTGTGTTTTTTGGTTGGTGTTGCTTCAGTTGTTTCTGCAGGATCAGTCACTGTGATGGGGCTATCTCTTGCAAATACCTCAGTGGATTCTCTCCAAATGCAATCTGCAGTAGCCTTAAAGCAATAACTATTACACTTTGGCCTGGATGCTTGTGTTGCACTGTTGAAAATTTGCCGACTGTTTGAAGTGGCAATTTTAATTTTCAATGCTGCATCGACCCGGTCCACTACAGTATAAATCCCTATACTTCCATCATCAAAACCAACGATAATATTCAAGTGCCTCTGTGACAGTGCAAGATATGTTGGTGTCTTATAAAGTGAGCAAGCACCAATGTTTTTACCATCTGCAAGTCTCATGACAATTAAGCTGGAGACTGCACCATTGTCGTCTTCCTCTTCTCCATTCCGGAAACAAATATAGACTAGGTAGCGGCCGTCTCGAGATAGCTTCTGCCGCCAGATGATTCCAGCAGCATGTACCACTCGTAGCTTACCACTATGCAGATCAAGAACATTTATATTTTCATCCCCCCGGGACATAATGCCTAATTTCCCATTGGGGGAAATTTCAAAGTCCTCTAGATTTTTTAAGAAATTGTTTGGAAGTTGCACACGTCGACAGATGACTTCATCTGTCAGGCTCCAGATGTTCACAGTTTCTGTTGATGTTATAAACACTATGATATCAGGGCAGTCAGGTATTAATTTGAAATTTACAATCATGGTCCCATCCTCACAGCAGAACTTCTTGGTGATACTTCCTGTCCATAAGCTGACTGCCAGCACTTTGTTTTTTGTGATGCCTACCACAAATGTATTTGCAGAGGTTATAAAAGCATTCTGTAAAGGAGTGAGGATATTGCACACCCTGTGGCCTGTGGCCAGTCGCCAAACCCTAGAGGCATTTTCCTCACAGAGTGAAACCACAAATTGATCATTGTGTGTAATCAGGAGTTGGGATATTCTTTGCCCATTGATGCGAAAGAGGTTTTCACCACTATTAGTATGCCACACGTATTGGCTACATTTGTCATCTGATGTTACCATCACATCACCAGAGGAGGTGAGCACACAATGCTCTACGATGCCTTCATGCTTAAATTCTGCCTCAATGAATCCATTGCTAAAGTTCCACTTATGGACAGATTCAGATCCGTCTAGGGAATAAATTATTTCACCTCTAGCAGGTAACACAAGTCTTTGGATAGGTTTTCCGGTCTTGTCTATGTTGGACATTGCTGTAATTATATCTATGTCCCAAATAGAAAGGACACCACTGGTAGATAAAGATAGCAGCATATTATGGTGATTAGACTTGACCAGCTTGACTATGGTTCCTGAGATTTCCTGTAAACTTGCCATACACTGTCCAGTGTCCCTCCTCCAAAAAAACACAGCTGAGGTATTTTCCATAGTAGCAATTATGCAGTCACCATTTTTGGACAGCACTGCAGAGATAAAGCGCTCATTGTGTTTGGCTCTGAATTTTTCTGCCACTTTCCACATTGTAGTGTCTAAGAGTTCTATGCTGAGCGCTTTGCAGATAAGAATTGCACTTTGGTCCTCAGAAAGTTCAATGCTGACAACTTCACTGTCTTCTCTTCGACAATCAAAATCATCTGTTAGTTGGGGATTGGTGATCTCCTCAGTATTCCAAACAGAAAGGCTGCCCTCACTGTCAACCATTACCATTTCTTGTGCTGTGTCCAAGATGAGAAGAAACTTCACAAAGCCACTGGAAAATTCAGATGTCACAGTGGAGAGCTTTTCTCCACTCCCTAAATGAAATATGGTGGTGGTATTTAGATACTGTCCACAGAAAGCATACACTCCATCCAGAGAGCACTGGACACAAGTGACCTCGTACCAGCAGTGGAACTGATAAAGAGGCCATCCATAAAGTAGATCAATGACGGTGACATCTTTGCTGGCCTCCAACCAGGCAAGAGCATGTGTAATTGACAAGGTAAACCCATTGATGAAATTAGAACCACTTCCATGCTTGGCTCCTTTGATTTCAACTTCAGACAGGAGGCAGGAATTTATGTTGTCATAAATCAATAAGGTGTTGTTGGTTGTAGCTACCACAAGGTACTTTTCATCTGTGGTGAGCTTCATGCCTAGAATAACAGACTGGGCTGTGGTGATTTGCCTAAGTAGCTGACGAGTCTCTACATCCCACGTGCTGATGGAGCCATTTTCCAAAGCTGTGAGGACAGTACTTGGGTTACAAGTAGGCAAAATCTCGGTGACGTGTAGATGACTAGATGACAAAGGAAGCCTTTCAGGGCTGTAAGTAACATCCATGGAAGAATGTAAGGGAACAATGGAGCAATATTTAGGTCCATCCTTGTCACATTCCAAAAGAAGGTGCCTCAGTTTGGGTAATGAACTGACAACTGGAAGAAGCCTCTGCTGGAGCTCAGCAGAGAGGGAACCAGGGAATGTGATAATCTTGCTTTTGATGCCTCGAAGGGTGCTAGCCAGAAACTTCAGTTCCTTCTCTTGTGAGTAGTTGTAAGCCACCTCAATATCTGCAAGGGCTTTGTCAAATTGACCAATTTTTACCATGGTATAAAGCCAGCTGAAGTTCATGATGACTCCATAGAGCAGGTCATCTGTTTTACCACATTTTGTCAAGTGGTGTAAAAGCTCTGACATTTTGCGGTGATTGACAAAAAAGATGTCAGGCTCCAGTGGATTGCACTGAAATACCCAGGGTTGATCTGGGGCCTGTCTATCAAAAGATGCCTGTTCCAGGAAATGCTTTTCTTCTTCTAGGAAACTTCTGCTTTCTAAATCAAGGCAGCCATTCAAGTACGGGTCTTCCAGGCAGAAAGCTTTCCTCCTACCACCAGACCAGACCCCCAGAAAATAATCTGCTAGGATCATATGCATTTCACGCAAGTCAGTGTCATTATGTAGGTAAAGCTTCTGTGCTATCAGCTGTAGATGCCTATTGGCCCACACCAAGAGTGTGACATTTTTCACATGCCGTTCTATCAAGTATCCACTCAGGCCCTCTTTAAGCCTTGCAATATATATATAAGGCACCCGTAGGGGGTTACTCGGTTGTATATTCTCAGTTAGCTCATTCATGACACTGTTGTCCAGTGCTAAAACATCTTCCAACTCCATTTCACTCAAACCCATTTTAGCCATGGTGATGTAACCCAGAGCTCGGGATACTAACTTCTGCCCACATTTTTTCTCCAGGGACCAAAATAACTGCTCTATGCTTTCATGGACTGTAACACAGAGGGACGACTCATCCACATCTTTGTGAGACCTCCAGTTTCTCACCTCCCTGAAGGTTAAGTTCACAAACATTGGCAATGTGCACTTTGAGAAAGCTTCGTTGACATATATCTGTTGTCCTGATGTCACTTTTCTTTTGACACGCAGCAACTGGTGTTTTAGGACCTGACTACACATTTTTCTGTCCCTTGGAATGAGCTCAATGTAGTTGTCTTCTTCATGGATAAGGCACCTCAGTTTCTGCAGGATCCCATGTTTGTTGGGCAGCGTGGACAGTACTATCCGTACAAAACGGGGAAGGTGGATGGGTAGCCACCAAAGTTTTCTGGCATCATCAGCATCAGAGAGCTGCTCTACAGCATCAAAGATTATTACCAAGGGCCTCTGAAATGAAGATTCATTTAAGAGATTTATAAACAAGTCACGAAGATCATGGACCTTCTTGGGATAGCTTTGTACCAGACACCGGTAGTTAACTGCCAGTTGTTCGCAGATGCTTAGAAGTAGATTCCTAAGGTCAGTGCTCATGTCTGTGGTTCCTAGAAATCTTACAATTATGACTGGGTCAGATTCAGGTCCCATCTCTTCGTGTAGCCAACCATAAGCCTAAAACATAGAAGCATAGTTTGGAAGGATAATTTTAAAATTAAAACAGTGAAATTTTAGCATCCTACTTATCTAGAGGTCAGACTTCTGGAAACTTAAAAACTATCTGGAATGTAGCTAAGAACTGGGAAAGCAAAAAAAAAAAAAAGTGGACCAAAATGAGAACATAAAAATCATGAATGTAAAAACAGACATTTTACTCCATGAGAGACTCGGTCCTTGAGGCTTCACTCAAAATTTAATGATTCTTACAGAGTGCATAATTCTAAATAGGTTAGTTATCTAGTTTTTCAACCCACAGAAATAGCAACTTAGAAGAGCTTATATGTGTGTTCACAGCAGAGGTTGGAAGAGGCAGGCAGATGGATAGCAGCAAGGAATGACAACTGACAATTTGGCACTGAGGAAAGAAAGAGAAAAACTATAAAAACCAGAAAGAAATAACAAAGTATAAAAGAATTATGAAGATACTCTGTCAAAATTATGACCCATGAAATCCTGTTCACAGCTTTAGCAAAATGTATTAAACCTTTGAACACACACACATAATAGGTGTTTGGTACAGTGAAAAGAATATTGGCATTGGAGTCAGAAGACCTAGGTCTGAATCCTAGCTCAGTATTTCTTATTACCTTTGGGACCTTTATTATGATTGCTATTAAAAATAAAGGTTCCTAAAAACTGGAGATCTGTTTTCTAGCACAGACTCTTTACTATTAATTAACTCTATGATTTCTAGCAGATCTTTTAACATCACTGGGCCCATATTTCTTCATTTGCCATCTGGGGATAATGGATAGGGCTTTGTCTAACATGATAGAGTTGTTGTGAGAAGCACTTTAAATTGTTACATAAATGTGAATTACTATTACTCCAAAAACTGTGAAGTCTAGGAATTGGGGCTTCATAGATCACAGAATGGCAAGGTAATTGAGAAAGTAGACAAATGGGAGGGTGGCATAGCTATAGAAATGTCATGGAGAGGTATTGCGGTATAGGGAAAAGATAGATTTTTAGTAAGGAGATCTGAGCTTAATTTACTTCATTTACCAGGCCTCAATTTTCTCATCTATAAAATGGGGATGGGGAATTTTACATGAAGATGTGGACAAGCATTTCACAGAAATGTCGAATATATCCCAAGGAGGACAAAGATGTGTGTACGTGTACATGTACACGTACACACACACACACACATGTAGTATAGTATATAACATGCTAGAACTGTGGTTTCTAAACTCAGGGGGTAGTTGTTCATTTGTTTCAATTGTGTCCGACTCTTCATGACCCCATTTGGGGTCCTCTTGGCAAAGATACTAGAGTGGTTTGGTCATTTCCTTCTCCAGCTCATTTTTCAGATGAGGAAACTGGGACAAACAGGGTTAAGTGACTTGCCCAGGGTCACATACTGAATAAGTGTCTGAGGTCAGATTTGAACTCAGGAAGATGAATCTTCCTGACTACAGACCCGGCACTCTACTGTGCCACTTAGCTGACCTGAGTTCAAATCTAGCCTTAGACACTTATTAGTTGCATGACCCTAGACAAGTGACTTAATTGCTGTCTGCCTCAGTTTCCTCATCTGTAAAATGGCAATAATAATAGCAACTACCACTCAGGGTTGTTTGTGGACAAAATTAAGTAATATTTATAATGTGTTTGCAAATCTTAAAACATTATACATGTTAACTATTGTTACTACTACTCCTACTCCTATTCCTACTACTCCTACTATTACTACCATCAGAATTTAAGACCTCAGAGGACTAAGGCAATTTTTGCATCAGTTAACGCTCCTTGTTGTAGTGTTAATAAGCACATTTTTTTGTGGCAGCAAAAAACTGGAGATTGGGGAATGGTTGAACACATTATGGCATATAAATACAATGCAATATTATGCTATTACACCCTAAGAAAAAATGACTGAGGAATTCAGAGAACTATGGGAACACTCATAGAAACTTACAGTAAAATGAGCAGAACTAAGAGAAAAAATAAATTATACTTTATTTACATTGTAATAATATAAATAAAGCAAAGTCAACATCAAAGGGCAGATAAAGTGAGCACTTTTAATAAGCAATTTCAGTCCTGGAGAACAGATAATGAAACATAACTCCCTTCTTTCAGTAAAGAGGTAAAGGGCTATATGTATGGAATATTGAAAATAATTTGATGTAAGAGAAAGCTTACTGTAGAAATGTTAATTCATTCAATATGAAAATCTCTCTTTGAAGGAGAATTGAGCAGATTCATTTAATAGACTGAAAAATGGGAAGTGAGGCATAGGGTAGGTAAGTAACTTGTTGCCTAACCTAGGCATAAAGGGCTAATCACAAGGAGAATCAGGTTTGATTCCCATCATAATGTTCTTTTCAATTTACTGAATCTCTTAGTAATATTAAAAACCTGCATAATATCTAATTACCAGTAAGCTAATAGATGCACTAGGAAAAATCACTCTGTAATCTCATTTCATAAATATAATTTAGAACTTTTTTTTAAAAAGCACCTCAATGCATTTAAGTGACTATTTTAAATTCATTTAAAGGACTAATTATGTTATCATAGTTTAATTAGTGTAACTGAAATAATCAAGGAGATGGGAAGACAGTAATATGAGACCAGCCTAAAAAGATTAGTATTCTCTCTGGAAAGACAAAAGCTAAGAGAGGATACAATCAAAGCCTTTTAAAACTGTAAGGGATACAGTATGGGTAAAGATAGCATGGTTCAACAAAACCTGGTATAATAGGACTAAAGGATAGTCCTTAAAGATTGAAAGAGATAAATTTGGAAAAATGAAATGAAATACTACTACACAATAAATAGTAAACTTGTGAAACTATAACTTCAAGAGATGCTACAGGCTGGAGAAATAAATAGGTTTAAGAAGAGTTTAAATAAAATTGTTTGAAAATAGATCCATAATGGGTTAAGGAGGAATTTAGTATTAGAAAGGAAATAAGCATCATTTGGATATTTTTCTAACTTTTCCCTCCCCCTTTAAAATGTTTTGTGGATGTTCCTCCCTTCCTTCTCTCCCTCCTTTTCCTTCCCTCCTCCTTCCCTCTATCCTTCTTTCTTTCTTTCCTTCCTTCCTTTCTTCCTTCCCTCCTTCCTTCCTTCCCCATTCCTTCCTTCCTCGTTCCTTCCTTCTTCTCTTTCTTTGATTCCCATCTTAATGTTCTTTTCAATTTCTTGGATTTTTTATTAACATTAAAAACCTGCATAATATCTAATTACAGGTAAGGTAATGTTTCCCAACCTGGTCAAAATTAGACTCTGTAATCTATTCTACATTCCTGTGATTTTCTATTTGCATGTACTGTCATAATTGCACATCATCTATATTCAGGTATGTTTTTTTCTTATACTTAGGATAACTGAGTATTTCATGAATGAGGCACTATTAAGAGAGGTACAATGTATAAGGGAAAGACTATGTTCTCAAGGACACATTAAGAAAAAAGGATCTCAAACCCTAGCACAGTAACAATAAAAACAGTGGCCTGTCATCTACTGTTGCAGACATGTTACATGTTGTCATGTTACTTTCTATCTCCCACTTGATTTTAATCCCTACACTTTGGGCCACTCTCATTTCATCTGTAGATGTAGCCATGCCTCAGATTCTAGGACTTAGTTTCAGACCTGGGCAGTGGGATATAAAGATCCCTAAGGCCAGGTTCTTTGTGGCTTAGCATCATCAGCCTTCTCCTGATCTTGAAATACCAAACTACAACCTTATACCTCATTTCTTGTAACTGGGCCCTCGTTTTTATCCCCCTTGATTGAATGCTTAGTACTCTAGATTCTTCTGGACTGGGATCCTACCCAAGAGATCCCTCCTCCTTCCAGGGACCAGAGCCCCTTCCTCCAAACCCTAATTCCATGGCTTGGTGCCAGCTATTTGCAAGGAAGAAACTAGGTAGCACAGTGCTTAGGATCCTGTCTTGGAGGCAGAAAAGCTGAGTGCATAGTCTGTCTCCGCGGCTTACTAGCTATGTGACCCTATGCAAGTCACTTAACCCCTGTGTGACTCAACTTTCTTACCTGAGGGGAATATTAATAGCACCTACCATATAAGGTTCTTGTATGGGTCAGATGGGATAATATTTGTAAAGTATTTAGTACAGTACCTGGCAAATAGTAGGCACTTAATAAATGCTTGTTCCTTTCTCTCTTACCTTTGATATCTTTTCATATTTCCAGATTACTATGACTTCATGCTCCACCTGCCTTCCTAAACTTCCTCTTATTGCACGCTACTTGGACATTCTTCGATTACTTTCCCTTTCTCCACAATTCTTTCTGATCTCTGGGTCCTACCCACCCTTTGTCTGACCCATTCTGCTGAGGAGTAAGCCCCAATAATGATGCCAAACAAAAAAAAAATACTGGAGCAATCAACAGATGAATAAACAAAACCAAAATAAACTAAATTAACTTTTTTTTTAAATATGAGAGGCAGAACTGTACAAAAACACTTAAAATGAATTGACATTTACCTTCTTGGCTACTTCAGCTAACAGAAGAGTTTTTCCAGTGCAGGGTCCTCCAAAGGTGATGAGAGGGTTAATGTGCCCTACTTTGCTGGGAAGAAGGTATTTATGCACTATATTTAGAGATTCACATTTGTACTCATAGAAGGAGGCATATGTTTTACATAATGATGAATGCTGAAGAATTTCGTCATACAGTGTATCGGTTTCTGTGTCAAAATTCTGTTGTACAGTTGCCTGAATGATGTCAATCATATCCTCATAAAACTGTTTACCAAGTCCTTCTATATAATGGTTCTCTACTTCTTGTGAATAACCTAGTTTCATGTCACAATGTGTAATGGAAGTGTAGACTCTCAGATTAGATGATGCAACAATGGTAGGAATAAACTCATCCCTGAGTTTTATCAGTTTCTCGTGGGCTTCTTGGTCTCGGATAATTCTTGGTTCTGTCCCAGTTATGTCCATGTATTTACCCATTGCTGGAATTTTCACAAAACGCTCAATGTTTGCAATTTTTCTAATGTAGCAAACACATTTCTTTAGGAATGCTGGTGTTTGTTTTCCCAAAGCAAAGTCAAACTCATCTTCAATAGCTGAAAAAACAAACAAAAGAAATCTAGTGCTAACTTCCCCATTCAAAGACAGAAACAACTTCAAATCTCAACTCTATTGCTTTGCTCCTGTTGGGGAGTTCTAAGCAGAATAGTCCTCTACACAGGGTGACAAGATATGTATGTCATCAGTGGCATTAGACATTGGGAGAAGGATGTTTCACTTCAGAAGAACTATTTCCTAAGTGACCAGAAGTATCTATAAAACTATAAGAAACTTACTACCTGATCACCTAGCCAGTGGAGTGTGAATGACTGCAGTCTGTGTGTATATAATAGCCCCTAAACATATTATAAATTAGGAAAAAATGGTGGTCAATGACTTACTAGTCCAGATTTGCAGACTATTCATTCACTTTCAACTTTGACTAAGACTCTTATTTCTTCTTGTGATTATAAATCATTGGATATTTTAACTAGGGATTTCCCGGTGGTGTATGACCTTGAAGAGGTCTCTTCATATTTTTGGGTCTAAATGTCCTCATTTATAAAATGAGGGGGCTGGATTAGAGTAGCTGTTCTCAAAGTGTGGTCCTAAAATCACTGGAGGTCTAGGAGGTAACTATTTTTATAATAGTATTAATACAATATTTACGTATTAAAATACTTCTCCTGTTTTCAACTACATATCTGTAGGACACCAAACTTCTTTCCTTTCTTTACTTCTACCAAAACAATATGTCACAATAAATTAAATGCAGAAACAGATTTGAGAATCCATCTTCTTTTAAGCCATGATATTTGTAAAGCTATGTAAAACAATGCCACTCTTCTCATTAATTTTTCGAAAATACGGTTATTTTCATTAGCATGTTATTTATATTAATATGTGATAGGTTTACTATAGTTATTTTAAAATGAATTAATAAATATTTGAAAAATCTATCTGTTTTAGTTTCTAATATGGTAAGTATTATTAGACATAACCCACAAACACAAAAGCTCTTTAGGATCTTCAATAATTTCTAAGTAGCATAAAGGGGTCATCCTAAGACCAAAAAGTTTTGAGAAGTGCTGAACTGGTAGATTTCTAAAGTCCTTTCTAGCTCTAAATCCATTTTTTTTTTCGAAATTGTCTTAGAAAACCAAACTGTTCAAACTTCTTTTTTGCTCTAGTTTTGGCTAACATCTCTCCTATCTGATTGGCTAGTGGCCTGAAGCATTAGGGCCAGATATAGCAATACAAAGGCTTTAAATAGAATTGATTGCCATGGAAATAAAATACAAACTACTAAATTTTTTAGCCTTAGTTGTTTAATACTAAGCCCTCTTAGAATAAACAAGTTATTCTAAGCCCAGGAAGGAAAAATTATTCAATTTTTAAAAACCAGACTAGTTAGATCTACCTAGAGATTTTTTATTCTGATTTTGAAGAATTATTATTAATGTGAAGATAGATGCACCCCCCCTCCATTTTTAAGCAAAAGTATTTGAGCCTGTAGAACTCAATAGTTGGTATCAGTCCCACCACATCCAAACTCCAAATGAGGTTGATGACCTGTTTATGAGGTTTTCTTTGATAGGCAAACTTTGCCTATTTGATTGGGGATTGAAAGGTGAGGGAGGGAGGGAGGAAGAAGGAAAGAGGAAAAAACAGATTTTAGAAAACTTGTAAATACAGTTAGGAATTTTGAGGATAAAGTCAAGGATTTATAGAAAAGACAGGCAAGTGAGGTCTGAAACTTGATAGTAATGTAACTGTCATAGATAATGTTGCACATAAAGTCAGAGCTATTCCACTTAGGATACTGAGGATCAGAAAAGTTTTGTGACTTGCTTAGTATCACATAAATAGTAAAGGCTAAGGCCAGACTCTATTTCCTTTGAAATACTAATCTTCACAGAGATACAAATATATGTGGGATTATTTTGTGGAGAGGATGAATCAGTAGAAATGCTATTTGTATATGATAATATTATAAAACTTGAATAAGGTTCATAATAAGAGAGATTTACTTAAAAAGGTCAAAATTTTTCATATCAAGTAGGACCAAAATCATAGAATTTGAGTGATAGAAAGAACCTCAGAGATAATTTGGTTCAATCCCCATTTTAAGTATGAATCTCCTTTACCATATCCCCTGATAGGTCATAATTTGGTTTCTCCTTGGAGATCATCAGGAACAGGAAACTCAAGTGAAATATTTTAAAATATATTATCAAAAGTTTTATGATTAAAATTAATTGTGTCAATTAATCAGTTGAATTCATACTTTCTCGCAAATTCAGTTTTTAAGCAGTATCCTGGAAAATCAGTGTGGCTTTAACTCAATAAAAGAAACAACCAGATCCTCTTAAAACAGGCTAAGTCCCCCACCAAAATCAAAATATCAGGAGTGTCTTAATTTAGGAGAATAAGCTTACCAAATTTAGTCTCTTGTGATTTTTATCTTTTTTAATCAACTCTGATATTTTAAAAGTTATCAGCAATTGTAAAACTGAGGTGTCATTAGCCAAAGTTATTTACAATTAGCTTATATTTTAAAAATCACTATTACAACTCTATTCCTTGACAAAATTTGAAATAGCAACTAAGTACCTTTGCCACCGATCAATATTCCATAATATCAATTTTCAGTGAGGAAGGAATAAAAGTTGTAGAAAAGATATCCAATCTGCAGCTTTCTTTCAAGTATTCCAAATCTCTACATGTCCTATTTCTTTACCTGATCTTTTTTTTTTTTCTTTCTTTCTGGGTACCATCTCCTCCTCCTCTCCCAAAGTGAAATCTAGGACATTTCCTTAGAGATTACTAGCCCTCTGTGTTACTTATAATAATGAAGCCTCCTTTTTCATTGTTTAAAGTGAGGTGCCAATTGGTTTAAGTGAGAAATATTGGCCAAATGTGATCATATTCATCTTTTTTTTGAAGTTGCATTTTCATCATGAAACCCTGTAAGTTAAATAGGATTTGATCTGTAGTTGAGGGTTGAATAATATCTTTTTCTAGACTGAAATACTTAGGATCTTTTGTTTGATGCAAGTTGTATTTATTCATTAATAACAGATTTTGTGTGTGGTCATTTTGGGGTCTTTGTTGGCAATATAAAAGTTACCTGAAAAGAGGTATCTCTTGGCTTGGCTGTGCTTCATCTTCCCCTTTTCATGTAGCAATTTCACAGCTGTCTTGAAAATCTTCTTTATTTCCTCTGATATCTCTTGCCATTTTTTTTCATTTTCAGCATCGGCAGAAGACGGCATCTATCAAAAACATTCAAGGAAACAGGCACATATTTCAGATACTTAAAAAGGACGGCCCTGACATTGAGGTAAGTGAGAGGGCACCACACAGTAGAAAGGACCCTGGCAATGGAGTCAAAGGATCTGGCATAAGGGTCTGCCTCAGTCACCAACTCCCTGTTTGACCTTGGGCAATTCAGGGAATGTCTCTGGGCTTCGCTGTCCTCATTTGTAAATGAGGAGACTGGATTCGATGGACTTTTAGATTCCTTCCAACTCTTGAGTCTTGATACTACATGATCTTCTCTTCCCCCAAGAATTGATACAAACAAGATCCAGTATGATAATTATGTATCTTTCTTACAATCTAAAGGGGTGAGAAAGGAAATGAAGAGGAAAGGTGACACCAAATGTTGGTGTTCATGTCAGGTTGACATCCCCAGTGAAAATATTTAATGACATCACTACTGCAGAAAGAAATTTGAGAGGTGAGAAGGTAGTTTTCTCAAACGATTTACTGAGATTAGTTTTACCTCCTATAATGAGGAAGTGAACATATTAAACTGTTGGATGGCCATTATGGGGTTATGTAGTGAGGGTAGAGGAAGAAGGGTGAGATTATTCTACTCTGCACAAAAAGAATGATTTTGTTTGAAGCTTCCCAGATGATACTTTCTGGACCATAATGCCCCTATATTTGTCCGGTAGATAGAGCTAAGGTTGAGTGAATATGTGACTGGCACAAAATAATCACACACACACATATATGTACATATATATATAGTATATAATATAATAATATATTTAATATAATACTTGTGTTTTACCGTTCCTAAAGCCCCTTTAAAATGACATAGGGAAGCTATGCTACAAGCTCCAAGAGAAATTCATGGAGCAGGAGGCACAGCATGGCATAGTAATAGTATAGTATTTAGAGTCAGAAAAACTAGGTTCAATTCCTTTTTTTGACATTCACTAGGTGTGAGACCTTGGGCAAGTCATGTAACTGATAAGTGGGTTGAACTAGGTGACTGGTAGGGTTTCTTTCAGCTCTAAAGATATGACCCTTGGCATGGCTTATTTTTTCTCCTCTAATCTGAGGACTCAGTACTTGATCCTTCTGGAGTAAGATGGGGAGAACTGACAATTAGGAAAGTACTTTGTATAGCACATAGGAGAATCCTATTTATTAATTATTTTTACTAACTCTTGATTGAATCTTACATTTATAGCATTATACTAAGATGCAATTCTACAGATAGATACCAAAGGAGAAAAAAAAAAGCTATAGTTCTTGCCCTTTAGATGCTTACGGTTGATTGAGAAGACACATATTCAAGAAATGTGACAAACAAATGCACAATGTTTCATGTTTTGCCTAAGTGTTAAGAGAACATAAACTGAGAGAAAAGACAACAAAAGCATAGTTATCTGTGTTTCTTTGCTTTAGGTCCATGTGGAGTCAGGGTTACCAACCCCAACATCATATTTAATGAGAAAAAGACTATGGGAATCCTAGACCTACTAGATAACCAGTGTGGATAATTCATGATGAGAGGGGATGAAAGGAGAGAGAGTGAGAGTGAGAGAAAGAAATAAAAAAGGAAGAAAGAAAAAAGAAAGAAAGAAAGAAGAAGAAAAAGAAAAAGGAGGCAGCAGCAGTATTTGCATGAGACTCCTTGGTCAGGACATTAATTGGGGGAAAATAAGTTGAGGTTATCAGTGTAGTCTTTGATCTGATTTGGGTTTCTTTTTTAGTATCCAGCCTCCATGTTTATACAAATAGTAGACCTTTAGGCTTTAAAATTTGGAGAATATTTTCCTGAAAGACCTGCACAGTTTTGATCTGTATCATTAGAAATATGCTAGCATATACAATAAAATAGAAATGGTTTCATTCTGACATGTCATTGTGTGAACTCTGAATTGAAATAACAAATCTAGTTGATAAATGTTAGCCAGGGTTTTAGTGTCAGAAAATTATTGTTAAACTATTTAGCCATCATAAATATTACAGGAAGTCACAGGACTTCTATCTAGGTAATATGCATTTTAGGGGATGGAAATATTCTATTTTCTGGGAAAGCCCTAAGTACTAAGAATGAGGCATCATTGATTCTTTCTTTTAGCAACATTCTTTATGCTCTCTGGAATCAAATATGAAAGAGTAAAGAGCTTTATAGTTACACCATTTTTTTTTCTAAAACAAAGTTGAGTCTAACAACAGACTGTTTAGATAGAAATAGCAAGCCTTATCGCCCCTATTTTACAGGCAACTAAACTGAGGATGAGATGTCGTAATGATTTGGCAGAACTGGGGCTTGATTGTAGTCCTGCTGAGCCCAATTCCAGTGTCTTTTCCATTGGACCAGCTCGGTCTTAAATTCTCTTTCTCGTGGCTCTTTTAGCATTACTCTGTTACTGGTAGGCATGAATCATACTAGCTTCTCCCCCTTTCCCTCCATTAATCATAGCTTGAATATGTTCAGTCATAGAATTTAGTGCTGATATCCATCTTCAGAGAAAGAATGGACAGAGTCTGAATGTAGATTGAAGCATACTTTTAAAAACTTTATCTTTCTTTTTTTTTGGTCTGTTTTCTTTCACAACATGACTAATACAGAAATGTTTTACATGACTGTACACATATAACCTCAATGTAGAGGGGAGGGAAGAGAGGAAGAGAGAGAATTTAGAACTCAAAATTTAAAAAAAATGTTAAAGTTTGTTTTTGCATGTAATTAAGGGAAAATAAAATATTAAATCATTTTTAAAAAAAGGATTTAGTGATGAAAGGGATCTTAGATAATAGCTAGTCTAGTGATGCAGAAATGTCTTGCTGAATGTTAACTAAAGAAATAATAAGAAACTGAGTTAAGGGTTGTGTTTTTGTTTAAACATTTAAAGCAAATGATATTGTTTAAACTTTAAATTGTCTGTTTGATAGACCTAAAACCTCTGTATCATTTGTATAGTTTATAAACTGATATCCAAGTCATGTCTCAATCATTATAAAAAGTATAATCTGGTTATTCAGCGATAGATCACATTCTGCTTTTCAAATTTGTTGTTTTTAACTTCATCCAGGGACAAGGAGGCTTGTTGACTACTGTATGGTTAGAGAACTAACTATATGCTTCCACTGAACTTGAATTGGGAAAACTGTAGAAAGTACAATTAGGCATTTCAGGATTTAAAATGTTAACCTTCACCTCTAGTTTTCAGTTCCAAATCTCACACATAATTACCATCGATGGAACAGTTTTATGATTTATATAATCCTCAACCAGCCTGATGAAGCTTCTTGAGAGCAAGGACTGTCTTTTGCCTCTTTTTGTATCCCTAGTGCTTAGCACACTGCCTGGTACATAGTAGGCACTTAATAAATGTTTATTGATTAGTTGATTTTGTAGTAGTGATCCAAGGGTTATAGACACATTTTGATAATAATAAAGTAATTTTCATATAACTTTTACAAATTATACCTTATTTTGTATGATGCTTTCTATGTTTACAAAATCCTTTAATCAATATCATTTTTGAGTAAGTAAAATCGGACTGGATTAGTTATCCCCATTTTACAAAAGAGGAAGTGCTATCATATCCAGACCATGAATAGTAGTGAAAAATTGCAAAGGAAGACAGAATCAAAGATGATAAGACTGAAGATGCAATGTGGAGATCAGTAACGAGCTGGACCTGAACAGTGTCCAGAATCAATGGCCCAGTTGGAGAAAGAATTAGATGTCAGGTAGCAGCTGGGAGTCGGAGAAGGCAGGTGCTGAAGGGAGGTCAAGGTGAGGCAGTCAGGTCAGCATAAATGAGGCATCACTGAAGGATTGCTATAGATTTTCTATCAGGGGATAGCTAATATGCTTGTTGCTAAAGTAGCAATCAATCCCAGTCATAAGTCCTTTTCTTGTACAAGCTGGGGAACACAGTAGAAGGATGCTAAGTAATCTAGCCTGGTTAGAGTAGGAAGTATGGAGCAGAGATAAGGAAAAGAATCCTAAAACTGAAGCATATTATGTTAAAATGAACTTACCTCAAGATCATATAAAGTCATAGTGATGAAAAGCCAGGTCTTCAACTCTGAACCCAGTAGTTTTTTCCATATATAATGTGGTCCCCACCCCAACTTAATTAGTTTGTTATAAATTAACCTGTTTTTGAGTCTGGAAATGAAGATTTTTCAATAGTCTATTGGGAAGGGATTCTTAGCATTTTTATTTTTGTGTGACACACAACATTTAATTGATCTGATGGATATCAAAGGAAATCAATTAAACTATGAGTACCTTGAGAGCAGGGACTATTTTTTTCACTTTTCTTTGTATCCTCTGTGTTTAGCACAGTGCAAAGTATATAGGACATACACATCTCACATACAAAGGAAAACATCATGTATCACAAATGTATACATCACACCTACATACACATAGGTGTCCATGTATGTATGTAGGTGTGATGTATATACATTTATGTATGTATACACAAACATATGTATATGTGATGTATACGTTTATGATATATACACACACACATAAGTGAATTTCAATAGAAATCAATTCAACAAACATTTATTAAGGGTCTACTATGTGACAGGGAGGCAATTAGGTCATTCAGTGGATATTGTGCTGGGCCCAGAAACAGGAAGACCTGAGTTCAAATTTGACTTCAGATACTTACTAGCTGTGTGACCCTGGGCAAGTAATTTAACTTCTGTTTGCCTTAATTCACTGAAGAAGGAAATGGCAAATCACTCCAGTATCTTTGCTAAGAAAACCTCATGGACAGCAATGGTGAGCTGTGGTCCACAGGGTTACAAAGGGTCGGACATGGTCGAATGACTGAACAACATGTGAGAGACTCCATAAACTGAGACCCAGGGTGATTGAATGCCTTGTCTAAGCTCATTAGTGACAGAATGGAACCAAAATAGAGGTTTCTTGAGTCCTAGGCCAGTGACCTTTCCACTGTACTTTGCTACCTCCGTGGTAGAGGAGAGTCATTTTAGTTCCCACAGAAATTTAATGTGTACATGATGTCAATCCTTTTGTCCTTTCTTTTGGGGTGGAGTGAGGAGGAGATCAAAGTGGGTTTGACAACTGATCAAAGGCAGAGTTGGGAAGTCTGCACAGCTGGTGATTTTTCCAGATTTCTTTATTATTACTAGTATGAATTTTTTTCCAATGTGAGTTTTGGCTTGTAGAAAAGATTGTTCATTTCTCTTTAATGATGATTTTGAGTATATTATGAAAGAGAATGGAAATGAAAATGATAGAGAGTGCACTCAATCTGTAGGCAGGAGACTTGGGTTCGGGACTTGTGAGATCTTGGGCAAGTCCCATAAACTTACCGATCCTCGGTTATCTCATTTTCAAGATGGAAATAATAATACTCATATAAATGTAAACAATCATTATTATAGAAAGCATTTGAGAGGGATCATTATACATGAGCAGAGTAGATACTGCTATTAAATAATAAATTTGTGGTATAACAGATAGAGTACTGGACTTACAGAGTCAGGAAGAACCTGTGTTCAAATCCTTGCCATTTAACTACCTCTATAATATGAAGAAATCAATTGATATCTCTGTCTCAGTTTCCTAACATGGAAAATGGGGTTAATAGCATCTATCTCAAAGGGTTATTTATGATAGCCCAATGAGATAATATGTGCATAGTGCTTTGTGAACTTCAAAAAACTAAATAAATATATGTTTCCAGTAGAAAGAACACTGTTAGTCAGTCAATAAGCATTTTGTGAACACCTACTGTGTGCCAGTCACTGTGCTAAGCACTGGGAATAGATATCAAAATACTAAATAAATATATGTTATACATTGGAAAGAACACTGGCCCTTGAAGTCAGATGATCTAGATTCAAATCTTGTCTCTGACCTTTACTATCTGTGTGACCTTGGGCAAATCATTTAGGTTCTGACACCTCAGTCTCTTCATTTGTAAAATATGATGAGGAGGTTGTATTCGATGGCCTCTGTCATCCTTTCTAGCTCTAGATCCATGAGCCTATTATTGTGATGGTTCTCCTCTGAGATCCAGGAGGGTTCCTATTTATGTACTATAGGACAGAGAGGGAATGCCATCCTGAAGTGTTCTGTCAGTGAATTCAAAAATGCTTTCCCTGAATGAATGCTTAAGAACATAAGGGACTCTACTGAGAGACAACTTACTGAGTTCTTATTGCTTTTCAGCATTTCACATTTAGGTCTGAGGTAATAGGCTGCTGGAACAGAGTTCTCATCTCGGCAATACCATTCTTCGAGCACCTTGGTTTCCATCTTTGCTTCTATGGCAGCATCCAAAATCATCTCAAATTCTGATGCCTCAACTTCTCCAGGAATTCGGATGTTTCCATACTTTTCACCTAACAGTCCCTGTGTATTAACAAGAAAGTGAAGTTGAGCATTCTGTAGAACATTTTATAGAGTACCACTCAGGTTTTAATTAATGAGAATCTTCAGCATTTTATTCCTAGAATCCTTTAATCACATGGGACAATTACTTAGGATTGGACTAGATATCACATAAATGCCATGAAATTGAACCAGTTATTTAACTTTTTTTTTTTAAAAAAAGGTTTATTGATTTTTTTTTACATTATACTCATTTCCCAATATACCCTCTCTGCCCCACCCCTAATGAATACTTCTTTATAACAAAGCAAAACAGTTAAGAAAAATCCAACTAAAAAGTAATTTGATATAGGCAGCTGATGCATTCATAGTTACCCACCTACTTATTGAGGAGGGAAATGTGTTTCATCATCTCTTCTCTGAGACCAACATCAATCACTGTGATTAGTGAGTTTGCTCTTAAATTTATTTATATTTCTATTATCTTGGTTATTGTGCCTATAGTTTTCTGTGTTCTACTTTCTTCAGTCAGCATTTGTAGATACAAGTTTACCTATATTTCTCTGAATACCTCAAGTTCATCATTTCATGGAGTGTTGTAATACTCCATCACGTGCCTGTACCATGGTTTATTCAGCCATTCACCAGGTGAGGGACACCTATTTGGTTTCCACTATTTTGTTATTTCAAAGAGTACCACAACAAATACTTTTTATTTGTAATTGTTCTGTCATTGATTTCCTTGTGATATATATCCAGTAGAAGCATCTCTGGTTCAAAGGATATAAAGATTTGTACCTTACCTCACTTAATTCCAAATTGTTTTATAGAATAATCGTAGCAACCCACAATTTCTGTTCCTCCATCATTCACTATTCAAAAGTCTTTGACAATTCGATAGGCAAGGGAGGTATGAAACCTCAGAGTTTTAATATTTCATTGCTAATTCAATCAACTATATATTATGATGATACTTGGAAATGAGGTTTGATACTTCTTTGGGCAAATTCATCACATGGTGTTTTTTTTTTTTTTACTTTTCTAACTGTAGACTTTTCCGAGATAATGTTATATAAAAACATATTGTAAATTGCAAGCCATTATGTAAATTTAGGGTATTGTAATTCCTATTTTCTTATAAGGGTTTGGATAATTAAATAGGTTTCTTTTTCCTCCAAGCTTTTGATATTAAGTGAAAAAAAAACCTGTTAGACTATGCAAATAAGATATTGAATACCTGATAACATTAAAACAGAAGAACAGTTTCTGGAAGATTAAATAGTTCAGGTCTTTGTTATAAGAAAAAAAAGTGAGTTTAGAAAGTCAGTGGAGGAAAAAACCTTAATGGAATTGAAAAATTATAATATTCATACCAAATCTTCAGAGGAATAATTCTAGGTAAACTGAATTTCTTCATGCTTAGGATCTAGTTTACATAGCACCTGACAATTCAATTCCACATAAAAGCATGAAATTAGTGGACAGGAAATGGATTGAACCTGTGATTTCATTGTCATAGAGAACTCACATGAGGAAACTCTTTACCAATGCAGGTCAGTATATTTACCACAATTTATAGCCTTAGAGAGAGTGGCCTAGGACATGAGCAGGTTAAATAACTTGCCCAGGGTCAAGGACAGTATGTGTCAGAGGCAGCGCTTGAAACCAGGGCTTCCTGACTCTGATATTACTATCAGAGCCCATCAAACTGGGTCAACACAATTTTCTGGGTGTTTGGATTCAAAGTATTACTAGTGGTTCAGTGGAGAGAGTATTGATCATGGAGTCAGGGAGACTCATCTTCCTGAGTTTAAATCTGACCTCAGACACTTACCAGCTATGTGACCCTAGGCAAGTTACTTAATCCTGTTTGCCTCAGTTTTTCTCATCTGCAAAATAGGCTGGAGAAGGAAATGGCAAACCACTCCAATATTTGTATTAAGAAAACACCAAATGGGTTCATGAAGAGTCAAACATGACTGAACAACAACAATTTACTAATTTCTACACCCTTATTGGCTTGTAGACAAAACATACACAGGACTAAACAAATTCTAAAATTTTAGTCTGAGTCCTTTGGTGTTGCTTAGGATAATATCTCTTAGGATGACTTATTAATCCTATACATTGAATTGACAAATATCTACCTAATATTCATCTACTTCACTGTATGACAGTGTTTGGACTTGAATCCTGCATAATACAAATCTTTACATACTTGTAACTAAAATCTTTGTATCCTTTTGCTACTGCATTTTCTTCTTTGTTGTGAGGGACTAACTTTTTCTTTTAAAATTCTTGGTATCTCTATAGATCACGTGGTACAGCCTTATGTCATCCATTTGGAATTTTTGGTAATTTAGACAAGGTCGGGGTTGGCATTTGCCAAAGTGGAAAAGGGGTTTTACTGAGTGAAAGAATAGTGTATAACATGTTTAAAAGGAATAAAAAACCTTGTTTCCAGACACTTTAAAAATATAGTATGTATTTATCTGTGCTCTAGTGGCAGCCATTGTATGCTGGGAAAAGTCACTGAATTTGGAGTCACAGGATCACTTGACTAAGTGCAAGATGTAGCAGAGACCTTAAGAAATCAACTAGTCCAATGCTTTCACTTTACAGATGAAAAGAATGATGCCAAGAAGTGAAGGGGCTTTTCTAAAATTACAGCCTGTCAGTGATAGAACTGCAATTGGAATCTGTTTTACCCGACTTCCTGTCCAATTCTTTTTCCATCATACCTCACTGTGAGGGGGGACAGATGATGAAATCCTTAGCGATATCTATTTTCTGCTGAATAGCAAGATAAGGAAGCCTTGGAACCTTTTTCTTCCTCATCCTTCAACTTCTTGTGTTGGCTCAGAACTATGTAATCCCCATGCCAGGAATGTACTTCATCCTGTCTTCTACCTTCTAGAACCCCCAGGTTCCTTTAAATGACCCTCCCAATGCAAGAGGAAGGGCTGATGCCAGACCCATTGTTGCTGCAAAGGGAAGGAAAAAATAACTAGCTCCCATTTCACCCTCTCCAGCCCCAGAGCCACTCTCTGGGATGACTCACTCTGCTGTCTATAGTCAGGGGCTGGATATACCTTAATGTCTCTGAACCTCATTTTTTTCATGACCTCCATCACCTCTGGGGTCCTTTCCCAGAGCAAACAGGTTGGCTACGTAACTTGGGCCTTTGATATGCTAATTGATGTACTTAGTCACTCTAAGAGGCATTTCTAAGAATCACTGGTAGGATCTTAGAGTTCATCCAGTTCAAACCTGTCATTTATTTATTTTTTATTTTAAAAGGTTTTGTTTCCTTGCTTTTATGCCACAATCATTTCTCCTTAAGTGCCCTCTCCCATTGAGCTTTGCTTTAAGTAAAACCAACAGATTCAGTGATGGTATCTGATGATATTTATGTTCCACATTCTTTGTTGTCTTTCACTTCCCTACTTTTTCGGAGGGAGCTGCAATCTTGCTTCTCCACAACTGAGATTATTCATAATGGTTCATCGGAGTTTGACTTCATTTTATGTTATTGTTTGTATTATTTTAGTCACTGTGTACATTGTTTTCTCAGTTCTGTTTGTTTGATCTTCATCACTTCATGGGTCTTCTAATTTTCTCTGAATTTCTCACATTCCTTGTTTCCTGTTGTAAAATAATGTCCCATAACATTCATGTACCACTTTCTTTCTTCCATCATTCCCCAAGGATGGGTACGTATTTTTGTTCCTGCTTTTCTTACTACAACATTTTTGTCATTGAGTTCTTAGGAGTATATGTCCAGGAATGGGATAACTAAGTCAAAAGGGCATGAATATTTTAGTGAATTTTCTTGTATAATTCCAAGTTGTTTTTCAAAATGATTGTGCCAGTTGGAAACTTTACCAATAGGGTTAATTCATGTGCCTTTATTCTCACGGCTCCTACACAATGGTCTGTTTCCATTTTTAAAATTGTAACATTAACAAGGCAATATATTTAGAACTGGATACTCTTTAGATACGATCTAGTTCAACACCCCCCTTTTCAAAGATCAGAAAATTGAATTCTGAAGAGTCTAAATAACTTGCCTAGTAACATTTTAGTAGCAAGCAGCAGAGGCAAGATTTGACTCTAAATCCAGTATGTTATTTTTCCTGCTATACTCACCTGTTGTTGTTCAGTCATTTCAGTCATGTCTCACTCTCCATTTTCTTTGCAAAGATACTGGAGTGGTTTGCCATTTCCTTATCCAGCTCATTTTACAGATGAGGAACTGAGGCAAACAGAAGTAAATGACTTGCTCAGGGTCATACAGTTGGTGTTTGAGACGATTTGAACTCAGGTTCTCTTGATTCTGGGATCAGAGCTCTATCCACTACAATACTTAGCTGCCCCAACTACCCATATCTACCTACAGACCAGAGAACCAATAACAATTTAAAAATATTTATCTTGATTGGGCAACTGGCACTGGACATCTTTATTATTTGATCAACACAATGTAGTTGGCAATAAGATATGTTTCTTGGCCTACAGTTTGCCATTTAAGCAAGGAAGATAAAAATATGCTGATATAACTCAATCAAAAACAGTTATTGAGTTTTTGCTATGGGCCAGATAAGGCTAAAAAATGACTGCATGCCCCAGGCGTAGAGCAATTTAAGGTGTTTATCTTTTCCCTCTCTGTTTTCTTTAGGTGGGATGCTTACGATTCATACAGAGTGACTTTTCAAGAGTCCAAAATAGGAGGTGATTCCAATCCTGTCCTTCAACCTGTTGACATACAGGGAATCTAAAAGGAATTCTTTTGTGAAAACTTACTAGAGACAGTCCCAAGGATACATAGAGAGAGTAAAACCCCTTCTATGTTTCCACCATCTAATTCAACAAACCTTTATCAAGGACCTATTATTTTGTACAAGGGGCTGTTCAGTTGCTGAGGATATAAAGACAAAAATTAAGTGAGATGGATTATCAGAAAAGAAATAGTCTTTAGAAAACTAATCAATTTAGGGAAAGCATCAGTTAGACTGGCAGACTTTTCTGAAAAGAAAATTCTCACTTTTGATAGTTATTTGGCTATTGCATATACAGGTAGCTGCTGCTGTAACACAATAATGGTAATGGAATTTGGAGATGCCCCTGGTTTTTGGGTTGAGTGTTAAAACCCAGAGCTTGTGAATCCCACTTGTGGGATGGACTTGTTGATGTGAAGAGAAAGGGCTGAACTGGGAGGAGCCGTGAATTAGGAGAGAGGCCTAAGCCTAGAGAAGGCCAGAAGGACTTTGGGAGAGCAGTATCCAGTAT
>CM053592.1:113774307-113808335 GCA_028646515.1 Pseudochirops corinnae | reverse complement strand
TTGGGAGATCTATCCTGCCCTACCAAAAAGTGACATAGGAGAGAATAGACTGGGGGAGGAGGGACACATTGGGATGGCTGTTTTGGGGTGGTGGGTGGGGGAAAGAGAGGGAGAAAATATGTAACTCAAAATCTTGTGGAAATGGATGATGGAAACTATAATAAAATTTAAAAAAAAAAAGAGAAAGATCACAGAGTCAATGGATCAGCTGGATGTTACAACCATGCAGTTGCGGATAATTTATCCTCACTTCTGGAACCACAGTCCAACCATTCAGTTCACTCAGGACATCAATTAAAGTCACTTCTCAAGAAATCTCTTCATCCTCTTTGTAAGATGACTAAAACAATTTTCTTCAGAAAAGAATTCTGTTCATCTTCTTTTTTCTCTGTCTTCTTACATTCTCTGCCTCTCTTTGGCCAGGATCAGGAAATTCCATAGAGTGTGACAATCACCTCCCTGTTTCCCTGGACTGTGGTTGGTTCACTTATGCCCAACCTACATTCATGCTAGCAGATCATGTTGGCTCCCCAGAGCAGTGGCCACATGCTTACAACTTATTCTTGAAGTCTTGGGTAACCCTGTTATGGAGGAAATATATATTCACTATTGTTCCTGAGTTCTCACTAATACACATCTCATTTATTTAATGACATTAACTCAACATTAAATATTTACTAAAAGAGAAGGGAAAAGTAAGAATAATGATAATATAATATTTAATAAAGAGAAAGCAAAAACAGAGATCATCAAAATCTAACAGTCCTGCCTTGGACCTGGTTCATACACTCTTACCAATGCACACTGTGTCCATAGTGGACACAGACTTGAAAAACATAGTAAGGAAGCTCCTGAATGGGGAAATTCCCATGCTGGTGGCAACTTCACAATTCTGGACTACAGGACAGAATGTGATTTCTTTAGGGACATGTACCATGCATCACCTACACCTCTTCCAAGTTCTTCTCTTCCACTGGTGAAAAGTAGTTCCTTTTAATCCTAGCAAAGTTATTTAGGTTTTACTGTTTCTGGACTTTGAGAGGTTTTCCCCTTGCAAGCTACAGAGGGCAGTAAAGGACATTGTAGGCAAGTCTTTGAAGGTCTCTACCTGTCTTGTATTGTAGATGGGACAAGAGATCAAGACAGTCTCTTAAACAAGCTCTTAGCACTAGGACTTAAATTAAACTAGGATAATAGAACTTTTGAGGGGGAAGAGACCCTAGAGGGCATCTAGTTTAATCTTCTCATATTAGAAACGGAGAAACTGAGGCCTAGAGACATGGAGTGATTTTGCTATCTGCCAATGTCATGGGAGTAGTCAGTGGCATAGATAGTATTTGAATTCAAGTCTGCTGGGGCCAAAGCTACTCTTGCCACTACACCATGACAAAAAGTGACAACAGGTATTGTTTGAGGAACCAGAACCCACATATTTGCAGCAAATTCAGGTTGATAAATTAGAGCCCTTTCTCCATTGCCTCCTCCAGTTAATTTTTATAGAAGGTAAAAGCCTAAAAGAGAAGAAGAAAGGCTAGGGTTTTGTTGGGGATTTTTTGCTTTCTCCTCCTCTGTAGTCCCAAATGAAATAGCTCTATTCAAGCAAAATCGTGTCTTCTTTCGTTAGTGTGCAAGGATGTAATGAGAGAATTTGTGCTTACGTTTTTATTAAGAATACTATAATCCTTGTATTTCCTGTCACAACTTGATTTAAGGGTAACACTTTAGGACAAACAGAATAATGAGGGGAGAAATAAAACACCCTTATCTTACATTCTAGGCTCTTCTGGGATCAGCTCATGTGAAAACAAATAGCCCCGTTTACATCAGCCCAGTATTGGTGAAATTTCCACTTCTTATCAAAGGTGGCAGTCTTAGATTTGGAGTGGGGAGCCCTGGGTTGGAGTCCTGGGTTGCTCACTAGCTATTTGATCTCAGAAGAATCACTTAAATCCACAGGTTTCTAGAGTTAGGGGTCTTCAGAAGGGACCTGAAAAGTCATCTAGTACAACTGTTTCATTTTACAAATGAGAAGAGAAAACTAGCCAAATCGATCAATTACTAAGCATTTATTAAGCACCAATATGTGCCAGGTGGGGCAGCTAGGCCACACAGCGGATAGAGCATTGGGCTTGGAATAAGGAAGACTCATCTTCATAAGTCAAAATCTAGCTTCAACCACTTACTAGCTGTGTGACCCTGGGCAAATCACTTAACCCTTTTTGCCTCAATTCCTCATCTATAAAATGAGCTGGAGAAGGAAATGGCAAACCACTCCAGTATCTTTGCCAGAAAACCCTAAGTGGAGCAACAAAGAGCGGGACACAATTAAAATGTGCCAGGCACTATGCTAAGCACTAGGGAATAGAAGGAAAAAGCAAAAAGATTCCCTGCCCTCAAGAAGCTTATATTCTAATGGTGGAGACAATACGTCCATATGTATAAAAAATGACCCATACAGAGTAGATACAAGACCACCTTAGAGGCGAAGGCACCGGACACTGTAGCCCAGAAAGGGCCTCTTGAAGAAGCAGCATTTGAGCTAAGCCCTGAAAGGTGGTCAGCAATCCTACCTAACTCAATGGGTTATGAGGAAGCTATTTTATAAACTATCAAGTGATATGAACTATCATCAAAATTTGCTTGTTATGAGCTTCTGGGGTGGAATTCCAGAAACTCTGCATTTCAACCAAGAACATTATGCCTTTCTATACATTATTTCTGGTATAACTAAAATAGTGAACAGAACTCATCAATTGGCCAATCAAATGCAATCCAGGTCCCATACAGCAGGTCAGAATTTGGCAGATTGGAATAAGACAAAAAATATCTGTGCCAACTAGATTTGCCATAACCGGTAGGAGTTCTTAACCTGGGGACTGTGAACTTTTAAAAAATGTTTTGATAACCGTATTTCATTATGATTGGTTTCTTTTATAATCCTGTGTCCTTATTATTTTGTGTTTTGAAAAACATTCTTCTGAGAAGAGGTCCATAGATTTTTCCAGACAACAAAGGGGGGCCCTAAGACACTAAAAGGTTAAGAACCCCTGCGCTAGTAGACAGGACAGAACACCAGCTTGCATTTCAAATAACCTACCTGTCAGTCAGTTGTAGGAAGGGGAAGAATTGTAATCTCAGGTGTATACTGTTCCTAATTCCAATGCTGGTCTCTAAAATGGCCATGATGTGTGTTCTCACAGACAACACTTTATACTGGCTAGTCTGCCATCCATACACAGAGAAGCATAGTCTTGTGTAGACTGTCAGAAGGCATTCTATGGTTGAGATTTAGATGATTCCAACAGAGTTCCATGGGGGACTTGCCTGACCTGGTCAGTCTTAGTTGATGATAATGAAAATAATGGGGTATAAAGCCTGTTTGTCTAAGCTTTCGCAGGTCGTTTCTTGTCACTGATCAGTGTCTGCTGCCCCACATTTCCATTAGCCCTCACCCTTTCTCTTACCCTAACTCTATATAGCAAATCATATCAGAAAATCAGAATAAGGAGGTGCTACGGGAGGCAAGAGTGAAGAGGAAAGTGAATGAGAGATTTCTAACAACTTTGTGACTTTCCCTTGAAGATTTCTTGCAGATAAAATGAAAAGAGGGCATTTTGGAAGCAGGAAATAAAGGTCATGTTGGGTGGCATATTTCTTCCTCCTTGCTTCTCTGGTTTCCCTTCGCTGGAGGAGCTGAAGATAAAGGTCCCTTTATTTGCAACAAACCCTGAAGCAAAAGCAAGGTTGTTAGAAAATTTCCAGTCCACAGCTCCCCAAACCTACCTACTCCTCATTCCATTGATATCAACAGGAAGCAAGCACATTACTACTTCATTTCCTATTTAATTTAATTAAGGTGAGAGAAATGGCAAGATACAGGGGAAGGAACACCATCTATGAATCTGGATTCAAATAATACGTCTGATTCTCGCTACCTAAGTGGTCCTGGGCAAATCATTTAACCCCTCCAGGCCTCAGTTGCCTTACCTGTAAAGTGAGGGGGTTGGAACACATGACCTCTGATCTATGATCCAAAAGATCATAGGATCAATGTTGAGGTATGCTGGGACCAGCTCTAACAAGCAGACCCCATGTTAAATTTTCATTGTGCACTCAGACACTTCAGAAATCCGCAGCTGCCACAAAACAGGGATTGCTTTGTTGATTGTCTAAACTTTAAAGCAGATTAAGCTTAAAAGTGTGTATGTATATTTTTTTTTCTGGTGAGCCTGGTTGTTAAACTTTTACCAACACACCTCTTTGCTTGAGCTCAACAGAAGTACAATAGAAAGTTCAGGGAATAAGTCATCACCAACCTTAAGTGTTGGTGACTGTAGGCTAACAACAAATGATATTTAGGTCTTTTTTTTTTTTGGAGGGGGAAGGCAGGGCAATTGGGGTTAAGTGACTTGCCCAAGGTCACACAAACTAGTATGTGTTAAGTGTCTGAGGTCGGATTTGAACTCAGGTCCTCCTGACTCCAGGGCCGGTGCTCTATTCACTGTGCCACCTAACTGCCCCAACAAATGGTATTTAAATAGTTCTTTAAGGTTTGCAAAGTGATAAACATCCATCATCTGAGCCTCATAACCCCCCTGAATTTATGATCCTATAAAGAAGGGGCAAGAAAATGTGGAAGAGTCAGAATGCATTACCCCTAATAACAAGGCCCCAAAAGCAGCTGCAGGTCTGTCTTGGGCAGAGGTTCCCCCTGGGATCAACTTTTCTGGTGATGAGCCACTTCAAATTGGCCAGGCTGGCCCAGAGATGACAGACACAAGCCATCACTAGGCCCTTTCCAGTATGGCAGCACCAGCCAGAGCCTGTGTTGCCCTGGCAGTCTTTGAGCATCTCCATGCCATCATGAGGCATTTGCGGATCTTAAATGGAAATATTCAGAGTAGCAAACCAAAAGTCTGTTTAATTATCCTTTTATTTTTAACTCTGCTTTGGTAGTACAAAAGTCTTAAGGTACAAACCATACAGTTAAAAATATATTTGACACACAAAATGATGAAAAATTACCTTTACAAATTTTACACAAGATAACAATAATTAGTGTCATTCTACAAGCTTGGGGAATTGCTCCCCCTCAAAAGGAGGAAGGGAAACAGAAGCTCTTGTAAACATTCGTTGCTTCAGAAACACTTAGGAATTACCATTGGAGACAAGAAACCAACAAAAATGTTTACATGATTCGTGTATGGGATGCATAACTTTTGGCATAATTGTAAAATAACCAAACCAAAACTGCTCGTTTTAGAAAATGCCTTAAAAATGTGCTTTTCATTTAAATATAGTTTTAGATATCAGTGTATTTTCTTGCCCACTGTATTGCTAAAAAGTTCTCTGACCTGAATAAAATTATTAAAGCTTTTGAAATTCCTTACATTTTGATTCTTCTCCATACTGGAATGTAATATTTTAAATCATTAATAATTAATGATGATTTTTAACTTAACAAAACTAGGACTTTAAAATCTCGGCCCAATAAAAAATATTTACACTCTCAAATAAAATTCTATATCATAATTCTGGAACTCAGGGAGGCTTATTTCCACAGTGAAATCCTCGTAGATTTTGAATCCAACATATACTCACAAACAGACATCTTTCAGATTTATTAGAAAATTGACAGATTTTGGACTGGACCTGAGATTTCATTGAAATAGGGAACTCCCAATGAGGAAAATCCCTCTATCACTGTAGATCTATATCTGTTCAGCAATTTATATCCTTAAGAGAGTTACTGGGAGCACTGCGAGATAATGTGACTCCATTCTGATCACAGAGCCAGTATGTGTAAGAGGTAAAACTTGAACCAGCTCTTTCTGAGGTCAACTCTCTATCCATTGCACCATACTGCCTTGAAATAAAAAGAAAAAAAATCGAGGCAAAATTAAATCTATCAGTCATCTGAAAGACTGGTAAAATCTTAACTTTATGGCTAGATTTAGAAAAAAAAAGTTATATTTACAGTAATACTCAAAAGCCCATTGACACAGAGGTGTTCTTTTGGGAAGCTGATAGTAGGTTTGTTTCTTCTTTTTAAATTATGTTAAGGAGAGTAATAGAGATCTGGAAACACTCAGCCTAAATAACAAAACCTGATGTAATGACAGATTCTGTCTGGCTCATTTCATCACTGCTCCTCCCAGACTGTCTGCCCTTGTTTGCCTTGAACTTTGCCATGAACGCTTGCAAGGCAGCATCATATGAATGCTTATCAACCCCTAATAACCATTACCTACACCATGAAAAAAAGCTTGTCAGAAGTTACAATCCCTCCTCTTACAATGGAGGTTTGTTTGGGCTTTGGGCTGTCAAAATGATAACGTTTTGTTCAATGGGCATGAAGTCAATTTTTAATCATTGAAATAGGATTGCTGTCAAATTTAAGTCACTCCTAAAAGGAAGTCACTGGTAAGCTACAGATGAAACATGATTGTGAGAAAGGTGGAGGAGGTGCATGCTGATATCACTGTCTATCACTTCTAAGACAGTGAAACTGTTGTTGCGCACTGCCCTTTCCCTCCCAAGACAAAAAAATAAGAGAGGAAAAAATGGGGTGGAGTTAACAGAGACACACACAGAGAAAAAAAGCACAATCTCAAAAACTGTACATTAATATTCCCAATGTATATACACGTTACTGAAATGAGAAAACTTGAGTTATGTACACAAGGACAAAGGAAGAAGCTATTAAGTTAAAATACTACCAAATCTTGCCTTTCTCGAAAATCTAATTAACTTTCCATAAGGCATAAGGGGCAAAAACCAGTTATTGAGCTGACATACAGAACCTGGCATCTAGTAAAACAATGCTGTTCCATTTTAGAGTCTTAGACACACACCCAGGGCAGAAATGGTATAAAAGATTTAAGAAAATATTTCCTTGGGCAATTGGCTTTGCACATCTCCTAAGTTTTCAGTCTCTTTAAAACTTCTTCAAATAAAACTCCTCCTGAAAGAGAAACAAACAAAAAAAATTGCTTCAAAGACAATGTTGTTGTCTGCCCAGTGACAAAAGCAGCATGACATGTCACCCATGTTTCCACATTTAAACACCCCACCATAACCACCACATACACCTTCTCTTATAGATCACCATTTTCCTACAGAGGGGAATGTTTAGTTACTTCCAGACCAAGTTTACTGCTTATATTCCATGTGGATTTCAGTAAAGTGGTTGCATCTAAATAAAAGTTCTTAACTTTTTTTATATCATGGATCTCTTTGGCAGCCTAGCGAACCCTGTGGACCCCTTCTCAGAATATTATTTTTAATCGTGTAAAATAAAATGCATAGGATTGCAAAGGAAATAGATTCTATTGAAATAAAAAAGTGATTTTTCCCCCATCCAAGTTCATTTGTTAAAATCTGTTCCCTGTGCTAGGTTCAGGGGTGAGACAGGGACACAAAGATGAGTAAAACATATTCCCTTCTCTCCAGATAGAACAATAACTCAAATAATTAAAAACAAATTAAAATACGGTAATCCTGCTCTGATGATCCAAACACCCCATTTTATGGATAAAGGAAGGCACTGAGACTAAAAGAGGCTAAGTGACTTGAACATATATGGCTGCTTGGACAGTTTCCTCCACTAGAAGGTAATCTCCTTGAGGGCAGGGACCCCATTTTTGCCTCTCTTTGTATCCCCTGTGTTTAACACGGTGCCTGGCACATAGTTAGTACTTAATGAATGTTTGCTGACTCTTGTTTTCAGAAACAGGACTACAAGAAACCAATCCTGGTTTCACGTTATCTTTCCATACTACGTGTGGTTGGCTTGGTTGCCATGCCAATGTACATACCTGCTGTCTCTTGAGGACAATTTACTGTTCATCAGCCCACTCCCAATTAATGCCCAAGTTGGAAAAATTAAACTGATGCTTCCTTACATGGAAAATACTGAAGTCTGATGAGGTTTACATTTCATTACTATATACATTACAATGAGGCTGGTGAAAAGCAAATCTGTGGGTACTAAAACAGGCACGTATATGAAGTAAGAAGAAGGAGCTTATAGAGTTACCATTAATCTCAGGGAGGTAAAGTTTTTAAACATTGATTGATAGTGTTTCAGTCTTAATCACAAAAAGGTGATTTCAAAATTCTGGGATCCTAGTCTGGGTTCTGGATTAACCACAGTATAATTAATCACCTCAATTCAGGAAGCACTTATTGAGTAGCTACTAATGTGTAAGGCATTGTGCTAAGTTCTAGTTTTTCCACACATGTTTTGAAACAGTGGTTTGACCCTAGAGCCACATTTCATGACTGCAGGTAGAGGTGAGGAGAGGATAATGGACTTGGTCTCTAAGGCCCTTTTTAGCTCAAAATCTTATGATCCTACAATTAAACAGAACCACTTAACTTGTATGTGCCCATACATGGATTAATAATAATACAGTGTATTAACCTAGCAACTGGACTCATTTGAAGAGTCACACTTATAAAAGTGTAGTTGAATAATTGAATGAGAAAGCATTCCCGAAGTACTGATTATGTGCAAAGCACCCAGAATTACAAAGAAAAAGCAAGACTTAGCTCTCGTGCACATTTGCAAAGGGCTAGAAAACACATACATGTAGATAGCACATGGTTGATGCTATGGGAGGGAATGAGAGTGCCAAAGGCTGTTACAGAAAGAAGAAAAGAAGCTTAAGAAGAAAATCTCGAGGACACAAACTTAAGAGATTACTTAATATAATGGGGTATTAGAAAAGGAAGCACACAAAATGTGTAATGGCAATATCAGAATACTGTAATATACTCTCCTGGACACATTGAAGTCAACTAATTCTTCTGGTTGACAGTAAAAGGATCATAAGATTTAGGGTTAAAAAGTACTTAAAAGATTAAATCTAGGGGTGGCTAGGTGGTGCAGTGAATAGAGCACCTGGCCCTGGAGTCAGGAGGACCTGAGTTCAATTCCAGCCTCAGACTCTTAACACTTACTAGCCGTGTGACCTTGGGCAAGTCATTTAACCCCAATTGCCCTACCTTCCCCCCTCCAAAAAGCAAAAAAATAAAAAACATTTTTTTAAAATGAAATCTAAACTATGCCTCCCCCCACCCCCTCCACACCCCCAACAAGATGCTTCCAAGCCCAGTTCCACAACTGAATGGTCAAATACAGTAGTAGTGATAACAATACTGACATTTATATAGAGCTTTGAAGTTTATAAAACAGTTTACAGATACTAATTATCTCATCAGAGCCTCACAACCACCCTAGGCAGTAAGTGTCATTATTATAAGAATTTATAGATGAAAAAGCTGAGACTGAAATAGGTTAAGTGACTTGTCCAGGGTCACACAGCTATTAAGCATCAGAGACAAGATCTAAAGCGAGGTCCTCTGGACTTTAATTCCAGAGCTATTCTTACTAAAATATGCTATTACAGATTATAGGTTACTGTGAAAGATATTATATTATAGCTTCATATTTGTATTTTGGCAAATGTTGCATCCAATTGCCTATCTAAGTAGTAAGTAAGTAGTAAGTGGTGGTGCATTGGAAAGAGTGCTGAGCCTGGAGTCTTCTTCATTTCAAATACAGCCTCTGACACTTACAAGCTGTGCAACCCTGGGCAAGTCACTCAGTCCTGTTTGCCTCAGTTTCCTTATCTGTAAAACAAGCTGGAGAAGGAAATGGCCAACCGTTCCAGTGCCTTTGCCAAGAAAATCCTAGAAAGGGTCACAAAGAGTCAGACAACTGAAAAACAACTGAACAACAAGAAGCAACAGTAAGTCAATAAGTATTCATTAAACACCTGTTCTGTGCCAAGAACTGTACTAAGCACATTATTAATAGTAATTGGTTAATAGTGATGATTCTAATAAAGCACTCCATTTTTGTAAAAAAGGCAGGGTTGTCTCAATCCTATCTGGTCTATTCTTTATTCCTATGAGAAGTCTAACCATTTTGGTGACAAAGCAGCGCATAGTCAACAAACTCAGGCCCTGCCAGTATCATCACCTGGTGGCAAACACCTGAACTAGATGGTGCCATCTAGTAGGAAATAGCGTCTGACGGCTAACTTTGTAGCCTCAACCCTGGTAAAGTTAGGGAAAATATTACATAGGTGCACCCAAGGAAGGTGCTCTTAATAAATCCATCTGTTCCAACATGTCTGTGTCTACTCAGTTATAAGCAGGACTTGCACTCAGAACTCAACATCTTTCTCACAAATATAATCTGATAGTTTAGGTGGTTTGTAGCGGCATGCAAGGTGAAGTTTGGCTACAAAATAAAACACCACCAGAGGGCACATATTCTCAACTGCATACATTTTGGGGGTGGAGTAAACAATTTTTTTTAAAAAGATTAATTCTTTTCACTGTTGTTCAGTACAAGTATTAAAGTTAGGTTTGCCTGATTTTAATTATTGAATCTATGTGTTACTGTATTGGTAACATTTTTCTAGGAGCAATACCTGGTAAATATCAAGATTAAGTCTCAAGTACAAAGAAAAAATAAAGTCTTGGACAGTTACAGGATTTTTCATCTTCTTTCAGCTTAAAGGTAAAAATGAATTAAATGTTTTTGAAACTTCCTCACTTTGCAACCCTACTCCAAGGTTTTGAGGATGATAGGAAAAATCAATCCTCTTTTTTTTTTGGAGGGCAATTGGGGTTAAGCAACATGCCCAAGGTCACACGGATAGTAAGTGTTAATTGTCTGAGGCTGGATTTGAACTCAGGTCCTCCTGACTCCAGGGCAGCTGCTCTATTCACTGCACTACCTAGCCATCTAAAATCCATCCTCTTGAACAGGAAGTTTTCAGAAGAAAAAATCAAAATTAGCAACAGTCACACAAAAAATGCTCTAAATCACTAGTAAGTCAAGAAAAATGCTAATTGAAACAACTCTGAGACGCTACCTCACAACTACTGGCTAACATGACAAACAAAAAGAGAAAATGAAAAACGCTGGAAGGGACGTAGAAAAATAATGCATTATTGGTGGAGTTGTGAAGTGGTCTAACCATTCTGGAAAACAATTCACAACTATGCCCAAAAGGTTATAAAATTGCACATACCACTTTTGACCCAGCAATACCATTACTAGGTCTGTATTCCAAAGAGATCAAAGAAAATGGATAAGGACCTATATGTACAAAAATATTTATAGCAGCTCTTTTTCTGTTGACAAAGAACTGGAAATTTGGGGCAGCTAGGTGGTGCAGTGAATAGACCACTGGCCCTGGAATCAGGAGGACCTTAGTTCAAATCTGACCCCAGAAACTTAACACAAAAACTAGCCATGTGACCTTGGGCAAGTCACTTAACCCCAACTGCCCTACTTTCCTCCCTCCAAAAAAAAAGAACTGGAAATTGAGAGAATGGCAATCAGTTGAGGAATGACTAAATAAGTTGTATGTGATTGTGATAGAATATTCTTATGCTGTAAGAAATGATGAAGAGGATAGTTCAGAAAAACCTGGGAAAATTTATATGAACTGATGCAAAGTGAAATGGGCAGAACCAGATTATTGTACACCGTAAAACTAGTATCATAACAATGATCAACTGTGAAAGACTTAGCTACTCTGATCAAGACAATTCTAAAGGATCTCTGATGAAAAATATTATCCAACAGATATAGAGACTGTGAATATATAGAAATAGTGAATAGAGCATCGGCCCTGGAGTGAGGAGGACCTGAGTTCAAATCCAGCCTCAGACACTTAACACAAAAACTAGCAGTTTTTGGCAAATAGAATAGAGACTAAAGTATATTTTTCTTCACTTTATTTTTCTTGCTATTTTTTTCAACATAGCTAATATGTAAATGAGCCACATGATTTATAATAGATATATTATTGTTTGGCTTCTCAATGGGTGGAAGAAGGATAGAGGGAGGGAAGGAAACTGAAAATAATTTTTAAAAAACAGTCCTGTATATCACCCACTAACTACTGCAGAATTTTTATACTTGAATAAAGTGAAAATGAGTGGAGTGAAATCCTCCCTTCATTTAATCTAAGGAAAGGCTAACAGAGAAAAATGAGATGAAAGAGATAAATGCAAAAATGAAGTGCTCACAAGGTCAAAAATCAGTCAACAGTGAGGGAGTGGCCCGAAGAGGATCCCCTGGGCTTGGAAGATATGCAAAGGCAAGAGCTTGGGTGTGTTTCTTTGTTTTGTTCTGTACAGTTCTGCTTTTTAAGTAACAACCCTGCTGTGAAAAAAGGAACTCTGACCTCCCAAGATCTAGAAATACTAACTTGGATGAAATCTTTTAAAGAAAGAAAAGTATTGATCTAATACATTTCCTATGGCTATGGTAAAGCAGTAAATTAGTCAGAGAAAAATACAAGTCACAGACCATAGCTTTTTGGAGCTAGAAAGGAGTCAGATCTAGTCCAACTTTCTCATTGTACATGGGAGTCCAGAGTTTATGTGACTTGTTCAAGGACATGTGGCAAGTTAATGCCAGAAACTGGACAAGAACCAAGGTTTCCTCACTTCTTAGTGCAGTTAGTTTTATTATACCTTACTATCTCTCTATAACTCAATAGTAACAATAAATGAATTCTATCTCTAGAACTTAATAAGAACAATAAATAAGATAGTGTCTCATTTCCTCCAATAGGAGTTCAATCCAATAAGTATTTAAGTGTCTGCCATGAGCAAAGCGCCGTACTAAGCGCTCTGGACACGAAGCAAAAATGAATAGCAGTTTCTGCCCACAAACTTACATACACTTGGGCATGCACAGTGTATAAATCAGTGACAATCACTGGTTTCTATATAGGCACTTTAAAGTTTTCAGATTGCTTCATGGGCATTCTCTTCCTCCATCCTTCAAATAACCCTGTGAGGTCTGTGATATTTTTATCCCCAATTTACAAATAGGGAAACTAGAGCTCAGTGACATCAGTCACACAATTAAGAATTAGGACTTGATCCCAGACTTCATCCTGGTCTCAAGTACAGCATTCTAACCATTATGCTATACTATCTCTAGATAAGAGTGTGTGTGTGTGTGTGTGTGTGTGTGTGTGTGTGTGTCTACCATGAGCTCTGAATAATGCCTAAAATTTGTTGAATTAAGCTCATTGGAAAACAAAGAGTAGCACCTTCAATTCAACTTAGTCAAGCACAAAATACATTAAGAAACCTAATTGTTCAATAAAACCTCTTTAGTTTCAAGGTTTGGAGGATTTCAAGTGATCTGTTTAAAATTCATATGGCTAAATTATCCAACATCTTAGCTCATCCCTTCCAGCTAAGTCTGTGATTATGAGCAGCTGGGAGATTTTCTATTTCCTGAATTTAAATACTAAATAAATTGGACATTTTCCTAAAAACAGGAAAAGAGGATCGTACATAAATCTGTGAATATCTATTCTGTACAGCTTACTTTTATTTTGAAATATATAGGAATTCACCATGTAACTTTCAAAAGCTGTCCTACTTGTCTGTGACACTTTCCGGCCTATCCTCTCTTCATTTCTATGCATTTTTTTTTTTTTTTGCTTTTTGGAGAGAGGAAGGCAGGGCAGTTGAGGTTAAGTGACTTGCCCAAGGTCACTGCTAGTTTTTATGTTAAGTGTCTGAGGGCGGATTTGAACTCAGATCCTCCTGACTCCAGGGCTGGTGCTCTATTCACTATTTCTATGCATTTAAAAAAATACTTCAATTACCCTCTTTTCTTTTTTATTTTTTTCAGGTGGTTACCCTCTTCCTAATCCCCTTCTCTATGCCACCCCCTACCTCTCACTACATTGAAAAAAAGAAAGAAAAGAAAAAGTAAACTAGTAAGATTTTTCTAATCATATTAAATAGCCTGGATAAACTTATGACTAAGGATAATTTAGTGACTCAATAGACCCAAGGGAGAGTTCACTCATCTTCCATAAATTAGCACTTCTTAAAAGAACTGTTAAGGTTTATATCAGAATATAAACTAGGAAAAACAGTTCAGAGTGAAAAAAAATCGATAAAATGTTAAGGCTGGAAAAGAACTTGGAAATCATCTAATCTAGACCCCTCATTTTACGGAAGAGAGGCCGGAGGCTCAGAGCAGGTAGCAGTTAGGTTGGCCACACTGCCATTGCCTCTACTTCCAGGGCGTTGACCCTGCTCAGCATCCTCATGAGCTCAGCACGCTTTCTTGCTTCCTCTGCCTATGTTCATGCTCTTCATTGTGCCTTGAATGCACTTTCTGCAACTGAATTCCTAACTACCCCTTAATGTCCAACTTAACTGCACGGTCTTTGAATGCTGGCTGAAGCTTGAATTTTACTAAGTGGGCAATAGGGAACTATACCATAGGACTCTGAGCGTAGGAATAAAGCACCTGATTTGAGTCAAAAATTTTGGACGTGGCCAATGTGGGAATTTGTTCTGCTTGCCTACGAATGTCCAGCGGATGCAAGGGTTTGGTTTTTCTTTTGTGTATGTAGGAGTAGGGAAAAGGGGGGGGGGGGGTGATGCCATTAACTAGAAAAAAAAATTTAACTCAAATAAAAAGAATGGATTGGGGACAGAAGAGAATGGAACGCTTTTACATGTTAGAAATTTATTTACAAACTTGTCTCCTCAAAGCAGGAAAGGACTTTTGAAAGGATGGGGGAAGAAGCTGCTATATGAGAAAATTAAGTATTTCTTAGTGCTGTCAGTTTCATTTCTGGGACATGCCTTTCATTTTTTTCTTTACCCCCACACCCAAAACTGGTTCCCAAGAGTCCAAGTCTTTATCCAGAGGTTCTCCTTTTCCACTGGACACAGGTCTCATGCTTTGTTTTTGTTTGAAAAGAAAATGGGAGTTTTGTTTTGAAAAGATGTTTTAGGCTTCAATATATAGAAATGAATTTACTAAAGGAGACTGGCACTGTTCAAAACAAGTGAAAACCAATACAAAGATAAATAGATTAGCTTCCCTCTCCCTGTAAATGGCATCAAGCAAAGAGAAAAATGCCAATTGGGGCTTCTAAAATAATAAAGTGGGGAGGGAGGAAGAGGGACTTTCCTTGTTCTTGAAGCTGATAAATGGGATGACAGTTATCACTTCTTAAAAAACTCATTTTATGTACTTACTTTTGAATTTACTTTTTATTTTACTAAAAATGATTGTGGAAGTTTTGTTGTTGTTTTTTTAAAATGAATCTCATTGGTTTAAAAACTACAAATCAGGCTTTTTCCTGCATTCTGTCAGGTGACAATCTCCTGTGTGCTGCACTTAGGCAAGTCTTAGCCATACCACTGAGTATGTGCTCCTGGACAAGTACTGACCACTTTCCATCTCCAATTAGAAAATGCATCCCAACTATCCATGCAGCCCAATGATAACAGATAGGTCCTTAAGGAAGTGATCCCAGTACCTACAAGTATATTCAGGAGGAGAAACTCAGGGAAGGCCCTACCCTTATCAGGGCTTGTTTGAGGGACCTTCTCTTCCCCTAGGTTTACGTGCAACTATCATTCCATGAAGTTAGCTGGGAACAGGCTTTTGTTTCTAATGATTAAGGTCCTTCCTTCCCACAGGATTTCCCTAATCTTTTAGGTCTACAAAGTGTGTGTGTGTGTGTGTGTGTGTGTGCGTGCGTGCATGCGTGCGTGTGTGTGTGTGTGTGTGTGTGTGTTTTACAGAGAGAGAGAGAGAGACAGAAAGAGAAAGGGTCTGGGAGTGGGTGGGTGAGTGCATGTGTACTTGACGGGCAGCAGTCTTATACCTGTGATTCATCAGTATAAGGAATTCATCAGTGAGGAAATTCCTCTATTAATGCAGATCAGAGCCTGCATGACAATTAGAGCATTATCTGGGGGATGGAAAAGAGGTTAAATGATTTGCTAATATGTGTCAGAGATAGGACTTAAACCCTGTCTTCCTGATGCTGATGCCAGATCTCTATCCACTAAGCCACATTGCCACTCATATTTTGTGTATGTGTGTGTATGTCTTACATGCATATGCTATTGCTGCTCTTCAGTCAGTTTAGTCGTGACCCCTTGTGGGTTTGGGGGATTTTTTGGCAAGGATATTGAAGTGGTTTGCCATTTCCTTCTTCAGCTCATTTTACAGATGAGGAAACTGAGGCAAACAGGGTTAAATGACTTGACCAGGGTCATACAGCTAGTATTTGAACTTAGATCTTTCCTGACTGTAGGCCCAGTATTTTATCCATTGTGCCACCTAGTTGCCCATACACACACACACACACACACACACACACACACACACACACACACACATACATACACACAGACAATATACATATAAACATATATAACAAACACAAAACATTTTGCTTTAAAAATGAAGCGCAACAAATGGTTTAACCTGGAGTTTTGCTCTTCTCCCTTCCCTGGAGTAGTTTAAGTCACTGAATAAAGTATACTGGATTCTAAATCTAAAAGTATGAAGAATAAAACTTAAAAAACAAAAATGACTCAAACTACAGTGACACTTGAGGGACCTGAGGGGGTCTGAGTATGAAGAAACACAAACCTGCTGACAACAGTGAGGAATGGTGGGGGGAAGAAGGAAAAGCAGATTCTCCAGCCTCAGTTAAATCCATCAGGCGGAGAACCCAATCACATCGAAGAGCAAAAGAAAACCTGCTGCAGGTTCAAAAGAAAGTAAAGCAGCTTTCCTTATTCTAGAACTAGGGAGTTAAGGCACAAAAAGCAGATCCAGAAAAAAGGGGGATGATTCAAGAACAGGAAAATAAAGTTTTATAAGCTGTACCTCATTTCTCAAAAGACTAGTCTTTCCCCCAGAGCATTACTTGAACATAGTTTCCTGAATAAATATAAGAATCATACCCAGACAATTTCATTTTTATCCACTCTTGTCCAGGTACACAGACAGCATCAACATTCTTTGATATCCTAATTCACTAAATCCAATTTTTTTATTTGCCTTAGCCAGGAATCCTTAGTAGTTACTTTTTGCTACCTTTATCCAGGATCTTACCATGTTGAGGTAGCTTTGGTAAATTGGTATCTCAACATGGTCAAGATCCTCGTAGCAAAAAGTAATCATTATGGATTCTTCTTTTGAAGATGTGCCTAACAGACAGTAGAGAAATGCATAGTGGATGTAAGCAGACTGTGACATATTACCGACTTTGCTCACAAGACCTAATGTGAAAGGACTCATTAGGCACATACATGTTCACAAAAGAAGGTAGGCCAATCATTCGTAGAGATGAGTAATAGCAGACGGACAGCCCAGGGTTTTTCACTGTTATTCATGAATTATCAAAAGATCAGAAAGAAGGCCTATAATGTAGTGGGGCAGATCCACTATGGAGGATTTCTAGAATGAGTCAGGAATGAGTCAGGAAGAAAAGACAGGGGATACACTAGAATCTGCACTAAACAGATGAAGTAACCATACTGAAGAGCTATGAATCTATTTAAAATATTGCAGAAAGTCACCAAAAAACAATCTGACAAAATTAATTTAACATACATTTTAAAGGTCTTTATTTTATTAATAAGAGCACTATATAAAATGGGAAAGAAATACTGAAGGAATTTGTGATGCATGTTCCTAAACAATGATATATGTTTTCTAAATATTTTTTTAATTGGAAGACAGCTGAATAAGCTTCTTAGTGGATAAAAGGAACTCAATTCAGTTTTGAAGAACAAAAGCTAAGTCTTTGTGAAAAAATCAAAAAACATTTTCAGTAGAATAAAGAAACCTTCTCAATCTCACTGCCCAAATAAAGGAGGTAGATAGCAACTTAGATGTGGTTACAAAAAGGAACCACAGTCAAAGTGGAACAGAATCCTGACTCCACCAACCCTAGAACATTAAACTAGATCTTGGTAATATTTTTTAAAATAGATACAAATTCAAAAAGTAACTAAAGAATAAGCATTGGCTTCTCCCTTAGTCAACAAATATTTAAGTGTCTACTGTAGGATACAAGGGAAAAGAGCTTTGGACCTGTATTCAAAGGACCAAATACTTCCTTGGATACTTACTTACTATGCAAATAAATTATTTAATCTCCCTGAGCCTCTGTTTCTTCATCTATAAAATGAAAGAGTTGAACTAGATGACACTGAGATCCCTTCCAGCTCTGGTATGAACTATGTGCAAAGCCCTGTTCAAGACAGTGGGCAAAACAGAAAATGTTAATAAGACACAGCCTCTGTCTTTATAGATGTTATGTTCTTAGAGTAATCCTGAACAGCCTGTTTGTGGGTCTGCCTGACACAAGTCTCTCCCCACTCTAATCCTTCCTCACTTCAACTATCTCCGTGATTTTCCTGAAGTGCAGATCCAACCACATCATCCCCTACTCAATAAATTCCAATGGTTCTCTATCACCTCCAGGAACAAATACAAAATCCTCAGTTTGACTTTCAAAACTCCTGATAACCTCCTAGCCCATTCTACCTTTCCAGTCTTCTTATACCTTAACTCTCCACCATGTACTCTTCAATCCAGTTAAATACTGGCCTCCTTGCTGTTCTACAAACAAGGTTTTCCATCTTTCAACTTCAGGAATTTTCTCTGCCTGCCCCTGTACCTGGAATGCTCTCCTTCCTCTTTTCCATCTAGTGGCTTCCCTGACTTCCATCAAGTCCCTAATCCTGCCTTCTATAGAAGTGTTTCCTCTTAAATACCCAAAAGCAGAGTCAGTTGACTCTGGGA
Source organism: Pseudochirops corinnae (assembly GCA_028646515.1). Taxonomy (NCBI): domain Eukaryota; kingdom Metazoa; phylum Chordata; class Mammalia; order Diprotodontia; family Pseudocheiridae; genus Pseudochirops; species Pseudochirops corinnae. Next base: position 113,789,701 of record CM053592.1, on the reverse strand, counting down.
AGAGTAGGTCAAGCAAAGGTTGGATGACCATTTGTTAGATAGGTTAGACTGAGAATTCCTCTCAGTTATAGAGGAACTCCTAGGTCACAGCTGAGGTCCCTTCTAACTTTCAAATTTCTGACTGATTTTGGAAACTTTCTTTACTGAAAAATCTGATCATGTTAATTCTCCTAAATACATTAATGGTCTTTCTACGCCCAACAGACTTATACATTAAAAAAAGAAACTAAGAGTTGTATGTATATGCATTTGTTTTCAAAAAAGGAGCAGTTCTCTCCTCTTGTTAATAGTCCAAATTTAATTGGAGAGTGATGATATTTTTTAATAATGTTTACAATTTGATTGTTAAAAAATAATGGTAAAATGTCTAATTGAACATCTCTGTTCTATGCAATCAGTTTTTGTAATTAATTCAAGACTAACCTAGAATACCTTTAAATATTCCTCCTTGTTCAGAAGATATAAATCCTGAAGAGTCCTAAGAGATCATTAGTTTAATCACCTCTTTTTATGGATGAAGACACTGAAGCTGAAAGATGAAATGACTTGCCCCAGGCATCTTATGACCCCAGACTCAACAAATTCTCTAAGTGTACCTCACTGCCTCCCCCCTGTTAACAATCTGCATACAGCAGCTACACTCCTTGGATTTGACTCCAGAGTGATCGTGTTCTTAATATGCACACTGGGGGCTAGGTCTGTACCCCAAAGAGATCATTAAAAAGGGGAAAAGACCCATATGTACAAAAAATATTTATAGCAGCTCTTTTTTGTGGTGGCAAAGAATTGGAAATTGAGGGGATGCCCATCAATTGGGGAAGGATTGAACAAGTTAGGGTATAAAAATGTAATGGAATACTATTGTGCTATAAGAAATGATGAGCAGGCAGATTTCAGAAAATCCTGGAAAGACTTACATGAACTGTTGCTAAGTGAAGTGAGCAGAACCAAGAGAACATTGTACACAGCAACAGCAACATTGTGGAATGATTAACCATAATAGACTTAGCTCTTCTCAGTAATACAATGATTCAAGACAATTCTGAAAGACTCCTGATGGAAAATGCTATCCACATCCAGAGAAAGAACCATGGAGTCTGAATGCAGATCAAAACATACTATTTTCTCTCCTTTTTTTCTTTCTCATGGTTTTTCCCTTTTGTTCTGATTCTTCTTTCACAACATGACTAATGTGGAAATATGCTTAACATGACTGTACATGTACAACCTATATCAAATTTCTTGCCATCTTGGGGAGAGCAGAGAGAAAGGAAGGAGGGAAAAAAAATTGCAACTCAAAATTTTACAAAAATGAATGCCGAAAACTATCTTTACATGTAATTGAAAAAGAATAAAATACTATTAAGGGGAAAAAATATGCACAATAGGACTATCTAAAGACACAATCTAAACATCTGCATGTAGCCCTTTTCTAAGCAGCACCAAAGTCACTGCATAGTAATGTTAGGTTCAGGTGCTCAGGAAGGTGCCTCCCCCTCTTACAGATCTCAAGACAGCATGGTTGTAACACTAAACTGGCGAGTAGTGAGTTACAGTTGAGCACTTTGTAATACAGATTCAAAATTCTAGTGACCTTAGTTAATCTGAATAAAGAACATACAATGTACACCAACAGGATTAGTTAGACAAACATGATTCTCTTAACTTTTCCTAATCCTGAACATCTAATTCCTTCGCATCTCAGGGGCTCACCAGAATCCTCTCTAACATCTTAGCATTTCCTGTTAGTTGCGGATCCTGGTACTGGATGTGGCACATGTGGAGAGGCTGACTAACGATGAGTACAGTGGAAGGATTTCTTGAGAGTCCCTATCTGAGCTCATATGCCCTACGCCTTTGTATATATCTGGGTATCATGCTTGGTTTTTTTTTTTTCCACTTCATTGCCACACAGCTCACTCACAGTCAGCTGGTTATCACTGAGATGCTTAAAGTCTCTCCTCTTGAATCTGACAACCCTTTCCCAACTTGTATTTGAACAGGTTATTTTTCTTCCCAGATGTACTTGGGCATACTGAAATGTGTTCAGAATGCTTCCCCTAACTACTAAGGTCATTTTGAAATCAAAACCATCTTCCAGAGTGTTGATTTCTCTTCGGTTCAACTTGGGTGTCACCTGTAAACTTAGAGAAGCTTGAAGATTGTCAGAATGGAATCTGCTGAGCTTGAAAGTATGGTGGAAATTGGACTTCTTTTAGGACAATAAAGGCTAGACATAGAACAGGGTCAAAATCCCTATGGGCTTGAAGATAACAGTAACAGAATTGCCTTCAAACATGTTCAAGATTCATCCTACACTTTTCTGACCTATGGAAGTAATGATGACCACATTAGCCTTGTTTCTATTTGAATTATCTCTTCGCTCCTCTAAGCTATCATAGTCCCCTCCTCTCTACTCTGGGCCATAAATGAAATAACACATCTGGAGCTGCTACCCCAGTTTTCAGGGCTCTCTCTCCCTCCTTGATATTTCCAACATGTATTGGTGTACATGGTGTATGTCCACCTCTCACCTCTAGTGGAATGGAAGATCCCTGAAGACAAGGGAGTCTATTATTTTCATCTTTGTATCACAAGAGTCTTTCACATAATGGACACTTAATGAATAATGAAACTGAATCTAGTTATCAATGTCCAGTCTTCTCTACCCCTGTGAGAACACAGATGACAGATACAATGAAGCAGTAACCTCTTGCTAAACCAAGAAATGGTCAAATCTCTTTATATATGGAATAGGTTAGTGAGGTTCTATTTGTTTCCAATTCCATTAAACTATATCTTTCACTATTCCTTTAGAAAAATATAATGGACAGAGGGAAAGCCATGGATAAATGATATCTTGACATCCAGGGTCACTCCTTTAAAGTCAAGCTTCCACATTTCCAGAACATTTTAACAAGATTTCTCAATAGACTTTGTGGCACCAGTTCATATTGTCTGTCATCAACTAAATATTATACTAATACTTCATTCTTGTCCTTCCCCATCAATCATGACAATCAAGTGTCACAAAGATTATGATATAAGCAGTCAGCAAGCATTTATTAAGCATCTGTGTGCTAGGCACCAGGGATATAAAGACAAAAAGGAAACATTTCCTGACAACAGGGAGCTTACACTCTACCAGGAGAGATAAAATACACATAAAGAAGTTTATACAAAATAAATACAAGCATCTTAAGCACCCATGTTGCTCTGCAAAAACATACACATGGCAGTGTCCCCACATATTTTGCCCTATGTATCCATGGCTGACAGTGATAAAACCCACCTCCTACTCCGTGCCACTTCGTTCCCTTTTCACAGGGGTAACAGGTACCTCGCCATTGACACCTTCTGCACCACTCACAGACATCAGACTTCTCCGTTCCTTGGCACTGGCCTTATGTTCCACTTTCGTAACTCTAAACCTGAGGAGAGAAGAGGAGCCCTGTTTGGTTTTATTTTCCTAAAACACAAAGGTGTAAGTAACTAAGTAACATGAGAGACTGCATCCAAACGAAGCTAAAAGTTAAGGTAGCTATTAAAAATTATCCAAAGGGAGAAAACAGAAGAGGGTTAAGTTTTTTCAACCACCAGCCCCTTCTGTTCCCTGAAACATCCCTGAATGAATACTGTAGGGACTGTATTATACTTTGTGAATCTTCTAGACCAGTGGTTCTCAACCTTCCTAATGCCACGACCCTTTAATACTCATATGTGGGTGCATCTGCATGTGGGCGGACCCACCTGGAGACAGATAAAGGAGCGGTGTCTCGCTTAGGCGACTCCTGTGACCCCTGTGAAAAGGTTGTTCGACCCCCAAAGGGGTTGCGACCCATAGGTTGAGAACCACTTTTCTAGACTATGCCTGATCCACCATAGGCGCTCACATATTAAAAAGCAACAAGTCTGTAATTGGCCATAACTGTTTTAAATATTGAATTCACAAACCAGATAGATATTTTTAAAAAGTGTTTGCTTAAGCAATGCCGTACATAAGACATTCCAGATGGTTTCTAAACTTCAGCTTTAGTCAGAAGTATGTTACTGTTGTTGTCTTAAATTATGGAGGGGAGCACATTAAATTAGAGCAATTTTCTTTAAGGGGAAATAGCAGAAGATTAAGGAGAGAGTGTAAATATCTGACATCACGTAAATTTTACATTATTAATATTAATACTATTATATATGGTCTATTTGTTGTTCAGTTGTTTTTCAGTCATATCTGACTTTTCATGACCCCACTTGGGGTTTTCTTGGCAAAGATACTGGAATGATTTGCCATTTCCTCCTCCAGTTCATTTTATAGATGGGGACCTGAGGCAAACAGGATCAAATGACTTGCCCAGTGTCACACAGCTACTAAGGGGTGAGGTCAGATCTTAACTCAGGAAGATGAGACCTCCTCTCTTCAGGCCCAGCACTCTATCCACTGTACCACCTGGCTGTTCATATGCTGTATTATATAATTATAATATTGTCTTAATATATAATTCTAAATGCATGCTGTATTATATTAATATAATTATAACATCACTTCATATATAATTTTAGCATGTAAAATATATAGTAGTCCTATATATTATGAAATACTAAATTTAGTGAAATAAAATACACGTAATTTTGATGTATAATTATAATGTAATATAATTTATTATGATACAGTATGATTATATATCTCATAATATATAATATAATATATTTTGTAATATAATACAAAGCCACATATAGTCTTTCATAATAGCCTTTTTCCTATTCCCAAGCTAAATCTAAAGTACCCCTTGGCCTGAACACTCTCCATCCAAAATGAGATTATCACCTGTATAGAAGGTTTTGAGGAAGAATGAGAAAAAGATATCACAAACTACAGTTTTCTCTGTGGGGCAAATTACTTGCTTTTTGTGTGTGGCTGACAACAACCAGAGCACCACAAAGTAACAAGATTTCAAAGCTCAGTGCCCAACAGCAGAGTGTCCCCAGGGAGAGACAAGACTAGCTCTGGGCTGGGGCACTTGAAGGAATTCTCCAGTATATTGAAGCTGAACCTTTTATCAAATCCTAAGATTATTTTTTTGGAAAGTAAATAAAAGGCATTCTCTCTGTAAAAACTACCACTTCTGAAATTTTTATGACTATGAGTGGTTAGCAAAACAGTGCTATAACCTGTGCTACTGCACCTCTGCAGCAGACAGCTCGAAATCTGTCTCTTCTCTGGGCCACAGAGAACAAAACCAAGTGAGATGAAGAGAACCTTAGGAATATAGCTCTTGCATAAAATTATCAGGGCGATTAGGTGGCAAAGTGGATAGAATGCCATAGTCTGGAGTGAGGACAACTCATCTTCCGGAGTTCAAATCTGGCCTCAGAATGTGACCCTGGACAATCACTTAACCCTGTTTGCCTAAGCTTCCTCTTCTGTCAAATGAACTCGAGAAGGTGTTATGGGAATCTGAAGATGTTCCCTGCCCCTAGGCCCTTTGCTAAAGTGGCTACATGACTCTGAGAACCTTCCCCTATTTGAAAGTATACTCTGTGTCCTAATAAGCTGGATGTGGTCATGTGGAGCCTGTGGCGGGAGGCTTGTTTTTCAGGAATGCCAGCCACCTTGTTGCTTTGTGATTGGGCAGTGGGTCAAGAGGGCTGTGACATTCTCTGAGCCAGGAGAAGGCTATATATATGCTCTGATGTGAGGTTTTGCTTTGGGGCTCACTTTGGAAAGAGTTGTGTGATTTGACCAGACGAGACTCTGAGAAGCTGTTGAGCCCCCTGGCTTTGAAAAACTCAGATGTTGGTGCTTCCCTCTCTGGTAACTAAATAGGTATGGATGTAATGGTTTCTTTGTTTGCTTGCAACTTGTGTTTGTAACTTGTGATCCTATTCTCTGCTATCAGTTTGGGTTCAACTGATTTTCCTGTTTCCAACTCTTGAAACACAACTCAAACTATCTCCCATCACACTTCATGTCCTTACAACACACAGGCTATTGGGAGTATCAGAATGCAAGCTGTAGCCTAGTAGGAAACTCCTTTCCCTCATCATCCTCAATGTTTCTTTATGAAGTTTCTGATTATATGTAGTCATTCGTATAATTTGTTAGATGGTATAGAAGGATAATTGCTACACTCTCACATCTGTGCTTTTGTTTAAAGACATCCTGCCACACTTCAATCTACTGAATTTCTACCCATAATTCAAAGATTAACTCAAATACCATCTCCTCCATGATTTCCCCATTGATAACGACATTTCCTTTCAGATCTAACAAATTATAGCGTAATATGATATATTATGACTACTTGTGCTGGTGTCCTATCCTGGTTAGAGCACCATATTCTACAATAAGACATTTTTAAAATCAAAGCTGAAAGGATTTAACACTCAGAATTTGCTTCCCTGCCAGGCTTGAATATCTCCAACTTTGAATTATTTTTAAACACTTTTCAAGCCTTCTTGTGCTTCTGAGTGCTACCCAGGGTATTACAGTACAAAAGTGACCTTGATCTGGCTTCCCATCCCAGGGTCTTTTGTGCTTTCTTCTTTATAGTTCATGAGCATTTGAGATTCTAGTTCAGTTTAAATGACAGAGAGTTTTTCATCTTTCTGACAGATGTTTAGGGGCCTTTAGGTCATGAGTTGACTTTTATTATCCACACCAAAGCCAACAAATGGGAAAGACTTAAATCCTACAACTGCCTTGAACCAGAAATGTTCAGATTGAAAATGAATGGCTATCAAGTTGACTCTAATTTTTGCCATCAAATATAGAAACCTTAACCGCCTTTGCTTCTCTCAAAATCAAGCCTCTGGGTGAAAAAAACCTTTTTATAGCACATCTTATTATGGTCTTGTAGCACTCACCATTTCAGGATACCCTTCATTGCCTTCTCTTTGCTGATCAGAAACTGCTGAATTGCAAGGCAGTGAAAAAAAATCCACAAATGCTATTCAAATATCTATCTCATTTCAGTTCACAGTCCTAGCAGCCGGCCATCTTAGCCAAGTATCATTTAACATAATGAATTTCAATCTTACAGAATGGAAAAGTAAGCAATGAATTCACATTGGCTGACAATGAGAAGTTGTAAAATGTTAGGCTACTTGCTCCAGTGAAAATGTAAAATTCCCCACCAAGAAATCCCAACCCAGCATGGCCTAGATGGGAGTTCTTTGGTGCCATCTTCTATCGGTCTATTTATTGTCAGCCTACAAGGAGCTTTTCATCATTGTAAAAGGTTGGGACATAGGAAGAAGAAATTTGTCAAAAGCATGGATAAAAATACAGTATGGATGAAGAAGGGATATACCAGATTCAATAAGTACAAGCCAGTTCCAAATAACCACAATCAGAAACATAATAAAGAAAATCATTCTTGCCTGCCAACAGAAAGAACTGTCACTTCTCCTTGGCGCCGACTTCTTCCTTCTTTCGATCTGCTGCTTGGTTTTGTGAAGTGCCACCGTTTATGTCTGCAGCGCTGGCATACATCTCTTTCTACTGCCCCTCCAACAGTATGTAGATGGTGACCACACACATGCTTTCCTGGAGTACCTCCTGGTGACATGGGACCAGGACTCACTGGGGGACTGCCCGGAGTACTTGGGGTCAAAGGGCTGGTAGGGCGGGAATCAAATTAGGAAGAGTTAGTTACTTTAAGGAAAGTTAATTAAAAAACAAAACATAATTTCGGGAGTAGATTTATACACAAATAAAAAACATCTACCTCGGTGATATAAACATGCTTTGTAAACTAGGTTTTGGTTTTTTTTGGAGGGGGGAAGGCAGGACAATTGGGGTTAAGTGACTTGCCCAAGGTCACATGACTAGTAAGTATTAAGTGTCTGAGGCTGGATTTGAACTCAGGTCCTCCTGAGAGCCAGTGCTCTATCCACTATGCCACCTAACCACCCCTGTAAATTGTGTTTTGATCACAAGGGATTCAATACACACAGCAATTTGTTCACATTTCACATTCTCTAAAAGAACACAAGCCTTTTTCTCCTTCATAGAATCTAATACTATCTCACATAAAAGAGGCAAGAGAAAACTGTTACAATGGAGGGGAAGAACAGAAAGGTGAAAGGGAAAGGGTCAACCTTATTCTCATTGAATTTGGCTTAAGGAGGGAATAACATACACACTCAATTGGGTATCTTACCCTACAGGAAAGTAGGGGGGAAGAAGATAAGAGAGGGGATGATAGAAGGGAGGGCAGATTAGGGGAGAGGATCGTTAGAAGCACACACTTTTGAAAAGGGACAGGGTCAAAGGAGAAAATAGAACAAGTGGGGGGTGGCATAGGATGGAGGGAAATGTAGTCAGTCTTTCACAATATATCCATTATGGAAATAATTTGCATAACTACACACGTATAACCTATACTGAATTGCTTATCTTCCCAGTAAGGGTGGGTGACAAGGGAAGAAGGGAAAGAATCTGGAATTCAAAGTTTTAAAATGAAATGTTTAAAAAAAATTTTTTTTTAACATGCAACTGGGAAATAAGATATACAGACACTGGGATATGAAGATCCATCTTGCCCTACTGGAAAGTTAGAGAAGGGAGGGTGGGGAAGATATAGGAGAAAGCAGATTGGGGGAGGGGGTATTCAGTGGTATCGCTGTCTTGGGATGGTGGGTAGGGGACAGATGGGGAGAAAATTTGTAACTCAAAATCTTGTGGAAATTAATGTTATAAACTAAACATAAAATTTATAAAGTAAAATAATAAAAAATTAAAATGTTTTTTAATATAGAATCTAATATTTAATCATGAAATCAGCTGGAAATTAACAATTGGATAAACTGCTGATGTTAAATTTGACTTGAAAGGGTAATGTTTCTTTCTTAATTTTTAGTACACTCACTGGTAGAACCATAGTATACTATTTCTCATTCCCTGATGAGTTCTTACCTTAACTTAAGTATAGACAGCATAAAAAATGTGTGCCCTTGTAGCTAGATAAAACCAAATCCTAATTAAGTTTTGACATATCTTAAGAGGATATTAGATTTCTTTTTTTTTAGTTAAAAATAAAGTTTTAAAATTAGGGCATCCAATCCTGAAGCAATAAACATGTAGCAAGAGGGGAGAATAGGTCATTCATCCTGACCTCATAGAAATCTTGCCAGTTCTTTGTCATCCCCTCTCATCTCCCCTAACAAAAGTAAAAAGTCTACTATTGGCAGGAGTTGGCAATCTTTCTAAACTGCTTTTTTATTCTGGATTACTCAGTATTAGACATATTATATTACCATGAGCCAACCCTCACAAACAATGGTGCCACTTACCAGTCAAATCGTAATAGGATGGATGGAAAGAGATTTGGGAGAAAAAAAATTGTTAGAGCATTTCTCTCAAGTTTTAGGGAAGGAAGGGTCATAATGGTGACAGAATGACAGAGGTTACCAAGCCTATATATGTGGGCATATGCATATGTCTATGTATATAGGCTTGGGAGAGTAACACATAGACATATGTATATGTGTATGTAAGTGCATGTGTGTACTTGGTAATCTTTGTCATATATATACATACATACATATAAAAGTTGCAATATAGCCTTTATCTGAATTATATTTTTAAACCTTACTGTTCACTTGAATTTCAAATGCTATTTTCTTTTTTTCCTTTTTTTTGGAGCGGGAAAGGCAAGGCAATTGGGGTTAAGTGACTTGCCCAAGTTCACACAGCTAGTAAGTGTGTCAAGTGTCTGAGGCCTGCTTTGAACTAAGGTCCTCCTGACTCCAGGGCCAGTGCTCTATTCACTGCACCACTTACCTGCCCTGTGCTATTTTCTTTAAAGAGATGTTTTTAATGTTAACACCACACCTATCTTCTGGGAAAGATTATAGTAAAAACACCACAGGTGGATTTTTAACAGACGTTAACAACTTCTGTATAAATTCTCTGATTAACTCAGGCTGATTTATTCAGAGACATAATATTCAAGAGCCATAGCTTAAAATGAATGCTATTGTAGCAGTGTTTCCCATGTAATAAATGTCTCCTAAATAAGCACATCAATGACTATCTTTATACCATCTGTAAATGATACTTAACATAAAGACCATTACAAAAGAAAAATGGCAAGCTTTGTGTCATTAAATTTAAGCAATTAAATGCAAAAGTTTCCTTTACAAAAAACAAAAAGGTCTTACCTTTCAGGATCACATACGCTGTTATCTGCCACCATGGCCTTCAAAACATCAGCATTTGCTACAAAAATAGAATAGTCATTACACGTAACTGTATGAAATGCATAATCACAGAATTTTAGATCTAGGCAGGATTTTACAGGTATCCTGGTCCAACCTCCTAGTCTTACAGATGAAAAGATTAACTCTGACTTTCAAAAGGTTACAAAGTAACTAATTGGCAGATGTGGCCAACAACACCTTCAAAAATACATGAGAAGTTAATAGCAAGCAAAGGTCACACCCAACCTAAAGAAAAATAAATTTCCCATTCATTTTTAAAAATAGGAAAATAGGCAGTGGCTAGGTGGCACAGTGAATAGAGCACTGGCCCTGGAGTCAGGAGGACCTGAGTTCAAATGTGGCCTCAGACACTTAACACTTACTAGCCATGTGACCTTGGGCAAGTCACTTTACCCCAACTGTCCCTCCAAAAAAAAAAAAGCCAAAAAAAATTAGGAAAACATCTACATTTATCCCTCTTGTGCTTAAGGGTTAACATACATTTTAAGGGATTGAGGTTCTTCCCCACTGTCCCCCAACATGCCTGGATTTGTCATTATTCTTGGTCCATGCCATCTCCTCGAGTTATCTTTCTTTATCTCTCCTTCCATTTCACAGTCCAGCTCCCAGAAGAGGTCTACATTTATTGCCTCCAATTCCTCACATCTCACTCACTTCTAAATTCCTTGTAATTTGGCTTCTAATTTCAACATTCAATTGAAACTGTTATATTCAAAGTTACCAATGATATCTTAATGGCTAAATCCAACAATCTTTCCTCAATCCTCATTCCTGAGGTTCTCGACACTGCTGACCACCCCATTCTCCTATATACATTCTCCTTGAATTTTATGACACCATTATTTCCTGATTCTTTCATCTATCTGACCATTCCTTCTCAGTCTACTTTGCTGGATCATCATTCATGACTTGCTCTCTAGTCATGGGTATAGCCCAGGGTTCTATCCTGAGACCACTTCTCTTCTTTTCTCTCTCTCTCTCCATGATCCCATTAGCTCCCATATATTCAATTAACTTCTCTATGCAGATGATTCCAAAATCTATTCTCAAATAACTTCCTCAGCTGGAATCTCAAACCACCAAATGCCTACTGGATATCTCTATCTGACTAATCCATGGGCATCTTAAAAGAGAACTCATAATCTTCCCCCTCTAAACCCAATTCTGTTCCTAACTTCTTCATCTTGTCAAAACACCCTCCTTCCAGTCTTTCAAGCCTACAAGGTGTCATCTTCAACTCTAGTCTTTCTCATTCCCCAATATTTAATCAGTTGCCAAATATTTATCAATTTTATCTCCACATGTCTCAAATCCTCTTCCTTCTCTATGCTCACACAGCCACCACCTTAGTTCAGGTCTTTATCTCTCTAATCTAGATTCCGACAGTGTTGCCTCCTTAATGGTCTTTCTGCCTCCAATTTCTCCTTCTCTAATAAGTACTCCATACAACTGCCTAACAGACATTCCTAAAGTACAGGTCTGATCATGTCACTCCCCTACTCAAGAAGCTTCAGCAACTCCCTTGCTTCTAGAACAGAGAAAAGTATTCAAACTTGTTGGACTCAAGACCCCTTAACACTCTTAAAAATTACTGAGAACCCCCAAGGAACTTCTGTTTGTGTGAGTTACATCTACTGATATTTATTGAGCCGAAATTAAAACTCCACCTTAGGAACTTTGATCATCACAATGACCAAACCACAATTCCAAAGGACTCATGATAAAATATTATCTCTCTACAAATAGATAGCTGATGAACTCAAGAGTGTAGATAGAAGCATATTTTTTTCTTCCTTTCCTCCTTCCCTTTCTTCCTTCCTTGGACGTGGGTAAATAGGAATTCATTTTGCCAGATTATACATATTTGTAATGGATTTTGTTTTTCTTGCATCCTCAATGGGTAAGGATGGGTGAGGGGAGAATAGGAAGGAGAGAATTCATAAGTGAAAATAAAATAAAATTGAATTTTTCAAAAATGTAAGGAATATTATTTCCTTGCAGATGCGTTCATGGTAATTAACACAAGAGAATTGTTCTGTATAAATTGTGTACATCTTTAATTAAAATGACGCATCATAAACCTTTGGCAAGACATTGGATAGTCAAGGTTATTGATTAATGTGAAAGAACTGTAATGGACGTTCACTAAGGGAGCTTCATTAATGTCTGGATAAAACACAGTTCTACAAGCCCTAATTTAAAATAGGGCACCTTGTGCTATTTATAAACACTAATTGTTTCACAATCACTTGCATTGAGAAATATGAGGGAGGATCTACCTAAGAGTTTTTCAGGTTGTTCTAACTTGTTTATTTAAAGAAAAAAAACAATCCACAAAAAAGTAAACTTCTTAGTATTATCATTAAGATAGTTTTGACCCCATGAAAGCATCCCTGGATCTCATTTTGAGAAATGCTGCACTAGAATAAAATGTGAACTCCTCTTTATAATATTTAAAGCCCTTTGCAATCTGACTCTAGCATCTTTTTCAAGGCAGAATACACATTACTCTCTTATCCCTCAATGTTCCAGCCAACCTGACCTACACATGGTGTTCCTTTACACCGTGTTACTGCATATTCTGCCTTTATTCTTAGCTAAATCATCCCCCATTCTTGGAATGCTCTCCCTCCTCCCTTCTAACTCAAAGAATCCCTAGCTTACTTGGAAGCTGGGTCCAAGTGCCACATACTACAGGATGCCTTTTCTGATCCCCACCCCTTTCCCAGGCCCACTCCCCACACTCCTGTTTAATGCTCCTCCTCCCTCTGAAATTAATTCAATCCAACAAGAATTTACCAGGTGCCTGTTATTTGCCAAGCACTGAGGTGAGGATACAAAGACAAAAGTGAAAGAGTTCCTGCCCTCAAAGAGATTACATTCTACTGGAGAGGGAAAGGGAGAAACAACAGGAACATAGGAAAGTTGATGCAATACAGATAGCCTGGATCGGGAATTTCATCATTGTAAATAACTTCCATTAAATAAACTCTCTCTACCAAAACAGAAAGACAACTGTTCTGGAATTTATCATTTTAAAGAGTTGCTCAGGGCACTGAAAAATTAAGTGACACTCCCAGGGTCACGTAGTCAGTACATGTCACATGCAGGATTGGAATATGTAATACGTAATATCTGTGTGTATATATTTGTATATATTTATATATAATTGCATATATTTTGTGTGTATATGTGTGTGTATATACACATACATACACACACACAAAATACATACAAACTAAATATGAATCAATGGGAATGTGAGTTTTGGGGAAAGGACTAAAAACTGAAGAAAATCAAGACCAGCCTAATGACTAGAATATATTTTATAAAAATGTGCATCTTGTTTCTTCTGGCATACTATAAAATCCTCAAAGACAGAACTATTCCATTCCTCTCTTTGTTTACCACTGCCTAATATGGTGCTTAGCACATAGTAGGTGTCATATAAAGGCTTACTGAATGTTATTTCCATTCAGTTGAATGGAAATTTCTTGAAAACCCTCAGGCCATTACATGTAGTAGGTATTTAATAAGTTCGTGTTTAATTGGCTTGAAAAACAGACCTCTAAACTTTAGTGGGAAATAATGATACAACAACAAGACTACCCCATGTAGAGTTTGGTTTAGTTGGTAAGAAAATGGTGTTAATGAGGAGCGAGTTATAGAGTTCATCTTCAGGTGGCCCAGGGGATGCTGCCCTATTCCATGAGCCCACTCCTAAAACAGATATCCTGATGTCCTAGCCAGACAGACTGAAATTTCAATTTTTTATCACAAAGGTAACCAAGTTACACTCCATCGAGAGATGATGAAGACACATTACCCAGGGGGAAAAAAAACTCCGGGTATGCTCTATGAAAATGGATCATTTTAGAACTGGAAGTTAAGGGGATGCCCTTCAATTGGGGAATGGCTAAACAAGTCGTGGTATATGACTGTAATGGAATACTACTGTGCTATAAGAAATGGTAACAGTTTGATTTGAGAAAAGCATGGAAAGACATGCATGAAATAAGAGTGAAATGAGCAGAACCAAGAAAAAAACATTGCATACAGTAATAGCAATATTGTTCAAAGAACAACTGTGAACAACTAAGCTAGTCTGAGTATCCTAAACATTCAAGTCAACCACAAAGGGCCTATGAAGGAAGATGCTATCCATTGCAAGAGAAAAAACGGATGAATAGAAGTATCCATAGTATGGTTTTACATAAATGTGTGTGAGTATCTACATCTATGTAGCTATAGTCGTGTCATGGGGTAGCTTTCTCTAGCATGGGGTGGAGAGGGAGAGAGGGAGACAGTTCAGAACTTAAGATGTAATTTATAAAAATAAATTAAATTTTAAAAAAGAAAACTGATCATTTTAACTAGAAAGGACTTTAGAGATCATATAGTCCAACCTTCTCATTAATAGGTGAGGAAACTGAAGCTGAGAAAAATGAAAAGACTTGATAAAAATCACAGAGGCAGAAAGAAGATGAGCTGATGTTTGAACTTCTTTCCCTCATAATGTAAGTAGTTCCATTCAAGTAAGAATTGTTTCATTTGGGGGGCAGCTAGGTGGTGCAATGAATAGAGCACTGGCCCTGGAGTCAGGAGGACCTGAGTTCAAATGTGGCCTCAGCCACTTAACACTCACTACCCATGTGACCTTGGACAAGTCACTTAACCCCGAGTGCCCTGCCTTCTCCCCTCCAAAAAGCAAAAAAAAAAAAAAGGAATTGTTTCATTCTTTGTATTTGTATCTCCAATGACTAAGCACACAGAAAGTCCTTATTAAACATTTGTTGATTAATTTTTCTATTATGCACCACAGAGATCAGCTTCCTATGAGAAATAAAGCACATTTAATCTGCTTAAATGGATACAACATATTTAAATAATCTTAACATTCCAGGGACAGAGTAACAAAGCCCTAGTTTGAATTGGGCTACTATTAATAAAACCATTCAAATATAGCTGTAATCCTAGGTGGTTAATGAAAGCATAGCAGTTTATAAAGGTCCTCCATTCCTCTCTTCCACTCCTTCTATGTCTGTCAGACTGTCATGAAACAATAATAATAGTAATAGTTAATATTTATATGGCCCTTACCATATGTGCCAGGAACCGTGCTAAGGGTTTTACAGTTATATGATTTGAATGAACCTCACAATCACAATCATAT
>CM053592.1:113753993-113773807 GCA_028646515.1 Pseudochirops corinnae | reverse complement strand
ATCTAAAGTTCCATAATCAAATGTTATAAATATATATATATATATGCAATTATTATTATCATTAACTACATCCAACTGGAAGTTGAGATACACAGGCACTGTGGCAGGGAGATCCATCCTGCCCTACCGAAAAGTCAGAGGGGTGAGGGGGAAGGACATAGAAGAGAATAGACTGGGGGAGGGGTCATACAATGGGATGGCTGTTTTGGGGTGGTAGGTAGGGGAAAGATGGGGAGAAAAATGTGCAACTCAAAATTTCGTGGAAATGAATGATGTAAACTAAAATAAAATTTTTTTAAAATGTAAAAAAAAAAGTGGTGAGAGAGTCTGAATTTTCTAAATTGGTCTCGGATTTGTAAGGAATGTGGCATTCAGATATTTTCTCGGTATTATTTTATAACAAAATAAAATCAAGCTATTATCAATATTTATTCCTGAATTTCTCCTTAACTGCTTGTCTATGTTTTAAAATGTGTTGTCTTAATCCAGTCTTGCATCTATAACTACCTAATGGATATCTTCAAGCGTATGTCCCAGACGCCTTAAAAACTCAACGTGTCCAAAATTGAATTCATTACCTCTCCACTCAGACCCTCTCTTCTTCTTGCCTTCCCTGTTAATACTAACGGGACCACCATCTACCCAGAGATAAAAGCAATAACATTTATAGAACACTTCTTGTGTGCCAAACACTTTGCAGTTATTATCTCATGTATCCTCACAATGACCCTGGGATGTAGGTACTGTTATTATCCCCATTTTACAGATGAGAAAACTGAGGCAAGCAGAGCTTAAGTGACTCACCCAGGGTCCTGAAGCTATTGTCCGAGGTTTGAATTTGAACCCCAGCAGTCCTGACTCCTGACACAGCACTCTACCCAATGTACCACCTACCTCCCAATTACCTAGGATCAAAACCCACCTGTCACTTCCAACTCTGTTCTCTACATCCTATATCCTATCTGTTGCCGAGGCTTCCTGATGTTACCTTGACAATATGTCTCCCACACAACCCCTTCTCTCCTCTGATGCTACCATCACCCTGGCGCTGGCTCTCACCACCTGGATTAAAGCAATAGCTTATTGGTGAGTCTGCCTGCCAAAGGTCTCTTCCCACTCCAATCTGTCCTTGTCTTGACTGTCAAAGTGATCTTCCTAGACCACATGTGTGAGCACGTCAAACCTCCCTCTCCTCCCACACACATACCTCAATAAACTCCAGTTTTATATACGCGATTTTTCTGCATATTATGGCAGACATAGGAGCCACTCTGGACCAGAGGAGCCTCAAGGCAGACGTCAAGGGCCTTGTCCCCACCCTCAACAACTGAAACTCTATGACTGGAAGGACTGAAATGTCTTCTTCATACTTGGTTCTTCCCTGAAATCCCCCCAAGGCTACTGATGCCCCTAAATCCTGCCCTCAATGTGTGTCTCCTCTTTGTCTGTCCTCTTGTCCAAGTTCTCACCTCTCCTGTGGTTCTGTCAGTAACCTCCTCTGGCTCCCTACTTCTTCCTGCTCCAGCTCAACCCAAGTGATCAGGCTTTTCCACTGAGGTTAGCTCTTCATAGGTCTATTGGGCTTTCCTTCTTAATTTATTCAAGTGTTGTGTTTCCCGTCTAGCCTCCTGGGTCCTCAGATGTGTCCTCGGTGAAATGAGAGAGTGATAGTCTCAGAACTACCTTCTAACTTGGAGAGGCCTTCCCATCCTGTCCAGAGATAGAGAGAGGCTCCAGCCTGGCCTAGTGAGGCCCAGGAAGGCCCATGGACATAATGTGTTTGACTGAAACAATATTTGAAACAAAAGTCAATAAGTAGGAAAAATAAATTTTAAGAAGCAAGTCTCTACCAAATCCAGGATCAGATATAAATATTTTGTTAAAAACAAATGCAGTGGAGACAATGCTGGGTCTGAAGTCAGAAAGACATGAGTTCAAATTCAGTCTCTAATACGTAACTAGCTGTGTGATTCTGAGCAATCACTTAAACCTCAGTTACATCAACTGTAAAACGCAGATACTTTAGCACCTACTTCCCAAGGTCATAGTGAGGCTCAAACAAGATAATCTTTGTAAAGTTCTTAGCCTAATAAATGCTTGTTTCCTTTTTTCCTCTGTTAGGCCTTTATCAAAGCCCTTCAGTAACTTGCAACTCCCCACCTCTCCAGTCTTCTCACACTTTCCACCACCACATCGAATATAGTTTATCATCCAGTGACAACAGCCTCTCTGCTACCTTGGGCCAGACTCTGGGCATCTGCACCAGCTGTCTCCCAAGCCTGGAATGCTCTCCCTCCTCAGCTCTGCCTCTCGCCTTCCCTGGATTACTTTTAATCTCAGCTAAAATCCCACCTTTTACGAGGAGCCTTTCCTGATCCCCCTTAATTCCAGTGCCTTTTCTCTGTTGCTCATTTCCAACTTTATTAGTACAGAGTTTGTCTGTACAGGTTTTTACATATTATTACTCTATGATTAGACTGTAGTTTCTCGAAAGCAAGGACCACTTTATCTTTCTTCGTCTTCCTAGTGCATAAACAAGGTATCTGCCAATTCACAGATATTTAATAAATGTTTATAGACTGACTGACTGCAAAATCTCCTAGTGGCTTCTCAAAACAATACCTTCATGCATTTATTCTAAGTCATAAACTTTTTTTTTTTAAAGTTGCATCATTCTCCCCATTTCCACATCAGACAGGGAAAAGGAAGGAAGGAAGGAAGCTAATTAAATAAACTCCTTGCTTTGTACTCCAATTCCTGGCTCACCATTCCAATTCAAATGCTAGTCTTTTGTTTTCTAATTGGACAACAATCATTTCTGTGCTACTGTATTCTCAAAAACTCTTGGAGTCTTTTGAAAACATTTCAAAACTGTAATTTCCATTTGGCCAGCATCCTCAAAATTGTTTCCCATGTTCTTTTAAAACGTATCTGTCCATTTTCAGAAGTTTAATAAGGAAACATGAATTCTATTCAAATGTACAAGGCCATTGTAGGTAAGAGTGGCAGCCAGCAGTCTGGCTTTGCTTGACCTTCAGAAATAAAAGCCTCTCTCTTTCCTATAAATTGCTCAGACTCATTTGTTACAGTGAACCATGTTACAAATGACAGCATCTTAGAAACCTCAAAACTTGGACCTGCCAAGAATGAATGAGTATACTTGCTGTCTTTCTTATAGAAAGGCACAAATTAGGCTTTGCAGAAAAGAGAAATCCTGACACAGCTAACTGGCAGAGGGGACACTCACGAGGAGGAAGTACAGTTTTCTGTTTACAAACACTATCTGAGGTTTCCTTCTAAGTTTGTTCATAAGTTTTCATATGACTCATTATGCAACGAGCCTTTAAAGGCCAGTGGGGGTGGGAAAAAATAACAGCTCGGTCAGCTGACCATGGAAGAGCAAGCCTCTCCCCTCACAGTGCCAGTCTCACCCATGACTTCTGCCAAAGGGCCCCTTTCTGCCAACACAGTATCAGAGGGTTACAAGATTCCTGGAAAGGGCCTGTCTGTACCATCCTCCAAGTCAGATTTCAATACCTGTTCTGAACTGGGGGGAAGATACATTCATCCCTAAAGTTTCAACCTTTTGACTAAATGAAGGAGGAAAAAATAAGACCTTTAAATAGTTATTCATTCACCAGGTTTCTGTATATGTATGAACCTTCACTGGTTTTCTGTATTTCACAATCTTATCTTCTATACAAATCTGTAAAAACTTGCATTCAAGCTTATTTATGTGTAAGAATACGTAACTGAGATCATTTCACAGCAAAACAAAAAAAGACAACAAAGTACTCGAGGCCTATAGATGTCTTCGTAAGTCCTTTTACTAATCTGGGTATTTTCATTTAAAAGTACAATATTTCTGCATTGGAATAATATGAAATACTCACATGAAGCAAGTGAGAAATTCAGATATATGTGAGAGTGATTTTGTTTTTTCTGATAACATAAGTCTCTAAATCAGGGTTTCTTGACCTGAGGTCAGTGAACTTTTTTAAAAAACTATTTCAATATTAATTGGATTTCATTTGTTATCCTAATATATTTTATCTTGGGCATTTAAAAAACATTACTCTGAGTAAGTGACCATAGGTTCCTCCCAAGTGTCAGAGGGGTCTGTGCCAAACAAAAAAAAGATTACAAATTTCTGCCCTAAATAGTCCTGACCTGAGATTGTCATTCTAACAGGACAAAAAGGATTGGGACTCATGTGAGTATTGATTGATGGAACTGGGGAAATTTAGCCTGGAGAAGAGAAGATACTGAAGGGACATAAAAGTAGTTTTCAAATATTTATAGTTGTCACAAGGAAGAGAAATGAGACTTATTCTCTTTAGCCCCAGATGGCAGAGCTGGAAGCAGTGGGGTAGAGTTTACACAGACAGATTTCATTGAACTCTCTAAAAAATGATCAAGTGACCAAGGAATCAGGGTGTGTTGTTGGCTGATGATGGGTTGGGAGGAAAGGAAGAGGAATTCCTCTTTTTAAAAATTGGGGTCACTTACCTATCTTTTCAACCTTTTCCGCAATATCTTGTTCAGCTTCTGTCGTACATCGATAGCCCTTCTTCTTAAGCAGATGGCAGATAAAGACTCCCAAAAGTCCCATGATGAAGAAAACTGGGACGAGTACAATAGCAACATATTCCGGGTGTCCATTCCCAGCAGTGTTTGTAGGAGAGGGTGTCGTTCCTCCACCGGAAGAAGCTAAAAGAGATGAAGTTGAATTAAACTTGAAATCCTGAATTGGATGGATTTTTTTTTAAATCAGTCTCACAAGGTCAGCAGGTAGAAAACAGGTTGTGTGGAAATGACTGGAAGGTTTTAAACAGACTGCAATGTATGCATGTTGACCAAAAATGAGAAGGCGATCTGAAGCTTCACTCCACAGAAACAGTGTGTGGAATGAGGGAAGGCCTGCTCCCATTATACTTCATCTACCTTGATGATATCCCATGAGGACACTAACAAGACAGGCAGCATCCAGCAGGGGCATCAAGATGGAAAGGCCACAAATCTGTGCCACCTAGGGCAAGTTGAAAAAAATAACAAACTGGAGATACTTCATCTGGAGAAGAAAAGCCTTGTGGTGTGTGAAGATACATTAACTGTATTAACTTAACCGAAAGCTTGTCATATGGAAAAAGAATCAGATTTATTGCACTTGGGTCTCAGGGAAGAGAATTAGGAGCAACGAGTAGAAATTACAGGAGGGCTTTTTAAATTTAGCTTAATTGTCCACATTTGCCATAAGAAAACTCTTATTAACATTTACAGCTGCCCAACAACCGAATGGATCGAGATGGAAAAGGGTTCATTAGTATTAAGTTCCCCAAACCTGACTAGAGATAATTCAGTGAAGGCTACATGACTGCTTTGCAAACAGCAGTCAGGCTTTGAATTGAGGTTAGACTAAACGACCTCTGAAGGAGGAAGTGTGAGCTTTGGTGTCAGAGGACCCCGGTTCAAATCCTGACTCTGCCTTTCCATATAAACTTGTTATAAACCTATAAATTTAGAAAAGTCACAACTTCTTTAGGCTTAAGTTCCCTTAGCTGTAAAATGGGGGAGGGGGAGAAGCAGGAGGGGCTGGACTAAACGACCTTTAAGTTATTTCCAGCTCTAAATCTATGATCCTATATTGTCCAAATCTGCAAACATATGATTCCATATTTGTACACTAGAGTTTGAAAGGTTACCACCATTCTCTATGGGAAGCTAGGTTTGCCCCAAGGGTTTTCTAAATTATAACTATGATAAGTAGCCAACCTATGGAAAATATTGCAATGTACACAGAAGGTTTCATGTAACACTGGATTGACTCAATGAATGCTGAAATATCAAAACTTGGTCTCACTTATGATACATGGATAACTCAGAGTTATCAGCCCTTAAGGTTCTGATGTAATTTAGAGCAGGTCATTCAATAAAAATAAATGCTGAAGAATTATAGAATGGTTTTATCATGGTTTTCCAATTATGTTAAAGACAAAGAAAAATATTACAAATATATGAGCTCCACAAAAGTTCAAAAATGGTTGGCCAATGAATTAAGTGATTAGCAACTTTCTTCCCTGTTTTATCATTAAGAATAATAGTGGCAGCTACATTTAATGGAGCCCTTGGAAATATTTATTAATCTCAACTTTGAGCATGGTATCTTATATATGTAGGAGTATATTTCTGTAAACTGAAAATAATTCAAGTGCATTAATTAAAAAGGCAGCTACTAAGGACATTATGATACGGTAAAACTTGTTGGGGGGTAGGATGAAAGAGAAAGGGGAATGCTATACATAGACTCCGTTAGACTCAGATATATTCTACTCCTGAATACAAATCACCTCTCTTTGAAATGAAACACATATATGTAAAACATATAAAAAAGCAATTGCTGGGGGTGAGATGGGGGGGGAGGAAATATATAGAGAGCATTCAAGTTTTTTAGAAGCCAACACTGGGAAGGGAAAGGAAAAATACAGCTTATATATGGACTAATAAAATACTGACACCTAATTACAAAATATTGTTGAAAGATATCATTGGTAATATATATTATATATGATATTACCTGGTAATGTGTATGTGTGTACATATATACACATGCATGTTATTATAATGTTTATATATAAACATATATGTATATAAATAACCTGGTTAGAAAGAAAGTACAGTACTATGCGTATGTGTATTATAGATATTCTATAACATGTTATTTTATATATCCATGTAACAACACCATAGATATGAGCAAGAAACATAAGGGTAACAATGTAGGAACCTGAAATTCATGTGTGTCTTCACAGTTGCTTGTTTTAGCTAAAATAATTTTGACTGCAAACTAATGCAGATGGAACCCTGTGACAAAGGGAACTAACCTCCAAACAGCTTTAATGCTGGCAAAATGCAACTCACCAATTAAAATGCTAGCTATTTAGTTACTTCCATGCCTATTGACTCCTTTTATATCTGCTGTCCCCCCCCCCACCTCATACAATAAAATAGTTCACATTGAAAGTTTATGTTAAGGTTTATAAAGAACCTTCCTCATCACAAAACAAAATTGGTATCATTATCCCCATTTTACAGACGCAGGAACTGAGATTCAGAAACCTGAAGTGACTTGAACATAGTCCCACTTACTAAAAAACATCAGAACCAGGACTTAATCTCCTGCCTAAATCTTATGCTCTTTGCTCCAAATCATACTATTTTGCATGTAGTTCTCAATTTACAAGGAGATTATACTCCAAAAATACGTTGATAAAATTGGTGGTCGGAACCCAGAAGAATTTCCTAGACAAAAAATGTAAATGCTGCTTTAGTTCTGAGGGCAGCAGGGAACGGATGGGACAGAGACAGAGAGATGGAGGGACAGAGAAAGGGAGGGAGGGTAGAAGGAAGGAAGCCCACATTGTATTCATAGAGTATGTATATCTTAGATGAGAAGCAACATGACATTGTGGATAGAGAACTTGCCTCAAAACTGAGAGGTTCTGGGTTTAAGTCCTCTGACACATAGTGACTGTAACATGAAACAAGTCACTTAACTCTCTAGGAGACTCTCTAAGACCCTTAATTGCAAGATATCAACCTGCACTGATAGAGGGAGTTTTCTCACCAATTAAATCACAAGTCCATTCTAATTTCATAGATACAGTATGTATTATACTATCAGTATCACAGAACTCTACCACCATGAAGTATAAAGTACAGTAAAATGAATAGAGTTTCAACTTGGGGTCCCTGGAATACATCTTCCCCCATCTGTAGCCCCAGGCAAAGGAATCTGGACTCCTACTACCACCAGCTCCCAAACTCCCTCATGGGAATGGAGAATCCCCAAACACCAAGCCATTGGTTACAGCTGTCATGGTTTGAGTTAGGGGTTCTAGCATGGTAGAAGAGGAAAGGCAGAAACGTAAACCTAAATGAGCTTTTTGAGATCATCCAACTTGACTCCCTCACTTTACAAGCAAGGCAACAACTTCACAAAAATTAAATAATTTAACCAAGGTCACCCAGGCAGTGTCAGAGCTGAGATTAGAATTCGATTCTCTTAATATGTTTTGCATGACTGAGCATGTATAACCTAGATCAAATTGCTTACTGTCTCAGGGAAGGAGAAGGTGAGGCAGAAAGAGAGAAAATTTGGAAAAAATTTTTAAATGAATGTTAAAAATTATCTTTACATGTAACCAGGAGAAAATAATCTTTTTTTTTTAAAGAATTGAAGTCTCTGTGAGGTGGCTAGGTGGCCCAGTGAATAGAACACCGGCCCTGGAGTCAGGAGGACCTGAGTTCAAATCTGATCTCAGACACTTAACACTTAGTAGCCGTGTGACCTTGGGCAAGTTGCTTAACCCCAAATGCCCTCCAAAAAAGCAAAAAAAAAGAATTAAAGTCTCTTAATTTGTAGTCCCAATGCTCCATCCACTACACCAGTTTACCTCTAAGGCTGATGGTTGAAGAAATGGTGAAGCAGCTGTAGAAGATGAAATAAGATTGAGATATGAAAGAGAGGAGGAAGAGGGGGATGATAAAAGCTCCTGAGGCAGGAGGAAAAACACTTTTCTCATCACAACATCCCTACTATATCATGTGCCCCTTATTCCCTTTCTTTTCCTCTTTTCTTCTCTCCCCCCTCCCCCCTCCCCCTTTTACCATCTCCTTATCCAGAGGACTAGCAATGAGAGAGGTTAGGCTGGTTGGTTGGTTTCCTCCCCGCTCTCACTGCAAGGAGATGGATGCTGAGTGCCCCAGCAGTAAGAGAAAGGATGTAAGGAATGGAAGGGAAGGGATGATTAAAGTAGTCAGAGTACTCTTTCTTCTCCTCTCTCCCCACTTAGGGAGATGGAAAAGGAAGAAAGGAAAATTAAGGAGGAGTCTGAGTGTCAAGACACCACTTTTTTCCTTTAATTATTGCCAAGGGAGGCAATCTGGTATAGAAAAAAAGTAGGAAAGATAGATAGCAAAAAGGTTTAACTGTCAAAATGAATTTAATATTTTTTCCTGGAAGCAGAAGAGAGTCACTGAAAATTATTTATCAGGAGAGTAACATAGTCAGACCCATGCTTTAGGAAGACTACTGTCAGTTGTCTAGAGGATTTATTAGATAAAGGAGAAACTGGAAGCAGAATGACCAATAAAACTTAGCTTTTGATAAAAAATTTCTCTATACCTTCACTGGGGTTATCAGAGTACCACCAAAGAAAAGATAAAAAGCCATGCATTTAATTTGGGCTGAAAAGGGAGGCAATATTGATGAGAGGTACAGAAAGATGTATGTGAAGAGAGAAAAGATCAAGTATATAGGTAGTCAAGTATCTGAATGTGTATATGCATGCATATATATCTACCCACAGATGAAAACAGAAGTGGAAAAAGAAATATTGCTGTATGGCTAGCAAGATCAATCAATCACCCAAAAAAGCACATATTATGTGTTGAAGATATGATGACAAGCCTTGCCCTCTAGTACCTTACAAATTAGCTAGAGGAGACATATAAATAAAAAACAGATACAAGTTAATTTGGTGAAAAGCAAACACTGGTGGCTAGAGGAATCAGAAGAGGTTTCACATAGAAGGTAGCACTTGGACTGAACCTTGAACAAAGCTAGGAAATCTAAGAGGTAAAGGTGAAGAGGTAGTACATTCCGAGCATAGCTGGAGCGCAAAGACATGGAAATGGGAGTTGGCATCACAGGTATGAGGAACAGTAAGAAAGACAGTTCATTTGGGCCAAAGGGTACATGAAATGAAGTAATGTATTGGAAAGACCATTATTTCCTACTGACCCTAATAGTTAGAAAAGCTGATAGAAAATGGCCCAGATATGACATTCAAACAGTGGGCCCAGGGAGTAATCCTAGACTCCTTGGACAAGAATACTCTTAGACTGTCCCAAACTATCTGACAAAGACCCAGCATACAATGATGGTCCTGAAAGTCCTCTAATAACTTCCCTCACTTCCTGCTTTTAGTGAAAGAAGACATACATACTCAGAAGCTAGACGGTTTTACATCATTTACCCAAAATGCAAAAAGGATTCATTGAGGAACCAGGAAACATTAAACTTTATCTGGCAAGAGCCGGGAAAAATATGCTAGAAACAATGTTCAAATCATAACAAGGGCCCTCCTGGGTTTAGATGGTTAAAAAGAAGGGTGGAATGAATCTCCAGAACAAAAAAAACCCAACACATATACACACACTTACATACACACACACACACACACACACACACATTAGAAAGAGTTTTTCCCATATTACCCTCCATTTGGCATATAGCAGTTAGATAATTTAAGATTATACATATTATACTAATTGCTATGAAGTAGACTGTCTTCTGATATTTTTAATGATTAATTACGAAAGTATTGCAAAACAATATATTAATCAAAACTAATTTACATTTGACTCTGAAATACAAGTATCAGCAAAATATTTACTCAGGTTGCAAAAGCAATCATTCAACACATTTTCTGGACCTTCTGGACCTACACTAGGAAAGCTAATGAGAGAATTTTAAACTGTGATCTTAGCGTAGTAGAATGTAAGCTCCTTGAGGGCAGGAACTGTATATCATGTTTCATATTTGCATTCCCCGGAGCCTAGCACAGAGTCTTGAACTTAGAAAGTAGCTAGTAAATACTCAACTGAAATGCTCCTTGCTCTCAAGAAGCTTACAATTTAGTAGAGAAAGTAAGTTTAGCATTTATCAAACAATCAGAGAATGACAGGTTGTAATGAGAGTACCACCCTCATTACTCTCATGTTCCATCATGATATGATGGGGACCCTGGGTTCCTGAAGGCCAAGCTGTACCTTCAGGTAAAATGGAGCACAAGCTCTGACAGAGCCTCCAAAGCTGGAAAGATCTCAAGAGAAGGCCCAGAGACAGACTTATGTGTTCATTATCTGAAGACCCATCTGGCTAAGCGTGAAGAGGTTCATTATCAGAATAAGCCACCAGGCAATGAATTTTTTTGGCCATAATTACTCGTATAGCCCACCTGCCAAGGCACAGATCACTGAAACACCTAAACACATAACCAAGAGCAAAATACGGTCTAAGTGCTATAGGAGTGAAGAAAAGCAAGAGACCACAATAGTCAGGGAAATCTTAATGGAAGTGATACTTCTAACGCCCAAAAGCTGCCCTTCTAGGCAGCAAGGTGGCACAGTGGCACAGGGTGACAGGGCTGGACTTTAGTCAGAAAGATCCACCTCAGATACTCCTGGTTGTGTGACCCTGTGCAAGTCAATCTATCTTAACCTGTTTCCCCATCTGTAAAGGGAATAATAACCTACCTCACAGAATTATTGAAGCAAATCAAGTGATTTCACATAGGTCAAGCACTTTGCAAACCTGAAAGTGCTATATTAAATGTTAGCTATTCCATAAAAAGAATAAGAGGTAACTTTATAGGATGCTTTAAATTTTTTAAAAAGCTTTACAGTCATCATCTTGATTTTGATCCCACAACAACTCTGCGAAGTAGGCACTCCAGATGTTATTACCCTCATTTTAAAAATGAGTAAGTTTGGGGCAGCTAGGTGGCTCAGTGAATAGAGCACTGATCCTAGAGTCAGGAGGGCCTGAGTTCAAATCCAGCCTCAGACACTTAACACTTACTAGCTGTGTGACCTTGGGCAAGTCACTTAACTCCAATTGCCTTGCCTCCCCCCCTCCAAAAAGCAACAACAACAACAAAAGAATAGGTTTAGTTAGATTAAAAGAAATTTATCCCCAATCCAAATCTTCCTGATTCTATGTATTATACTCTAGCTACTGTACTATACTGCCGTTAAGATAATGATATCCAGCATTTATTGAGCGCTTTAAGTTTTGCAAAGCACTTTGCACATGCTAACTCATTTGATCCTCACAACAACCCTGGGTGCTATTATTATCTCCATTTTACAATTAAGGAAACTGAGGCTACAAGAAAGCTTGAGTGACATGCTGTCTGAGTCAGGATTTGAACTCAGGATTTCCTCTTTCGAAATCCCAAACCCTAGCCACCATACCATTTAACTGCCTCTAAAAATCAACAGTCATAGTTGATAAAGTAAACTTCACATCAAGTTTGGGTTCAGTCAAAGGGCTGCACTGGAAGAAAGGGCCACACGTGGCCTTGAGGTCACAGGTTTCCCAGTGGGGCTAGAATATCATGAACATTTCTTGACAGAAGCTTTTGTATCTTCCCACTTCCCTGGACACAATGCTTTCATTTTAGCATGTTGCTGTTCAGCTGTTTCAGTCATATCCAATTCTTGGCATCATTTGGGGTTTTCTTGACAAAGATACTGGGAAGGTTTGCCATTTCCTTCTCCAGCTCAAGCAATTTGCCCAGGGTCACACAAGTGTCAGAGGCTTGATTTGAAGTCAGATCTTCCTGAATTGAGGCTGGGCACTCTATCCACTGAGCCACCCAGCTGCCCCTTGCTTTTAGTAGGCACTCAGTAAATACCTTTCTACTCATTCGACCTTCTCAAATCACATCTGCAGCACGACTGCTGCCTGATATGACAAATACCACATACCTGGAAATTCACAGGGGGAATGTTCATAGAAGTGAAACTTGGCTCAGGAGAATTGTGACGAAAGGGTGGTACCATGTGTGTGCATCTGGAAATCCCAGAAGTGTCACCTGCCCCTCCTTTGAAGGTCACTGAAAATCGTCATTGTCTTCAGAGGTTATTCCAGCAGAGAGCCCTGGCATGCTTCTATCAGTTTAATAGTAATCATTGCCTCAAGGACTGGCCTAATCTTATTCTCCCTCTTCTTCCCTTCCTCATTCTCAATTTCATTTCAACTGAGAGCCTTAAATTTGCTGAAGAGCACCTAGACCTTTTGGGAAGAAGGGACTACATAAACCCATGCTGTGGATAATGTACAAATAAGGGCTGTCAAAGGTAGAAGGTAGCAGGGAACAATGCACCATAAAGTTCAAGATAATGTCATTTCAGTTTTTTTCTTTTACCTACATCTACCCAGAAGCTCCAGGCCCTTAGATTCTCATGTATTTAAAGATCTGGAAATCGGGACGGCTAGGTGGCGCAGTGAATAGAGCACCAGCCCTGGAGTCAGGAGGACCTGAGTTCAAATCCAGCCTCAGACACTTAACACTTACTAGCTGTGTGACCTTGGGCAAGTCACTTAACCCCAATTGCCCTGCCCTCCCTCCTCCAAAAAAAAAAAAAAAAGATCTGGAAATCTAGGTCCAGAGAGATTAAAATTACTTGACCAAAGTTAGCCATTAATAAATCTACATCATTTAGTAAACGCCTACTATGTGGCAGATAGTGCATTAAATGCTAGTGACACAAAGAAAAAAGTGAACAGGTCCCTGCCAGCAATGGTCTTACATTCTGATGAAGGAGCTATATATATATATATACACACACACACACAGATTATATGTAAAATGATTGATTGGGCTCCTGGCCTTCTGACTTGCAGGAAATAAACCTTTTTCCTTCACCATGTTGGTTCTCCAGATTTATAACAATGGTTGGAATATTTATGACCTAAAATTGAAAAAAAAACAACTAATAGCCTATAAATCACCTGAAGAGTCAGCCCTGCCAGAGATAGCATTTTTCTTGGCTTAGACCTGGTGGCACAGCAACAGATGTAAATTTCCAACAGACGCTTTCCAGGCATCAAAAAAAATCATTGTAAAAAGATATCCTGGGTAAGTATTTTTCAACACTAAGATCAGGTTCTGCCCAGGAATTTCCCTAATTATGTTTTTAAAAACTTTGCTGTTTCACTCAATATGACAACATGGAATCTACGAGAACATATTAATTCTAGCAGAACTTTTAGATGATAAATATAAAATTATGTATTCATTTAAAATATTATCTGTAGTAATTTTTTATATCAAAAGTTTCATTTCAAGGGTGGCTAGGTGGCACAGTGAATAGAGCACCGGCCCTGAAGTCAGGAGGACCTAAGTTCAAATCCGGCCTCAGACAGTTGATACACTTACTGGCCATGTGACTTTGGGCAAGTCACTTAACCCCAATTGCCCTCCAAAAAAAAAAAAGCAAAAAAAAAAGTTTCATTTCCTTTCTTTTACTCCAAAGTGTCCTCCGTTAGGCATCTAGGTGGTACAGTGGATAAAGCAATGAATCTGGGGCAGTTAAAAGCTAGCTTCAGATACTTACTAACTGTGTGACCCTGGTCAAGTCACTTAACCCTGTTTGCCTTGATTTCCCCATCTATAAAATGATCTGGAAAAGGGAATGGCAAAGCACTCCAGCACCTTTGCCAAGAAAACTCCAAATGGGGTCACTAAGCGTCAGACACAACTGTAAGGACTGAACAACTGTCCTCCCTTAAGGATCACAGAACTCCACACCAGCATTTATGTGCTAGCAGACCCAAAAGGTATTGTGCGGGCAAAATATTTTAAGAGAGAAAAAAAGCTCATTTACCTAAGGGTTTCCCTTCTAATCTACCTAAAATACTCTAATCTGATTTCGCTATTTTAAAACTCCTTCAGGCATGATCATTTTGACACATGACATACAAGTCCACAGTCAGCGGTAAAACACTCGATGACACATTTTGCGGGGGCGAGTTTTCATTTGTGGTATGTAGCTGTCTTCCTGAAAAGTGTTACCAAGTCAAGCACATACCTCGGAGCTCCCTCGACATTCAGCCCATTCCTTTACCCAAAAATGCCACATCTCCATCTACGCTAATCGTAATCCATATATAAAAGTGTAAACCCATTCACATCCCATTATCCCATCTGAACTTTACAAAATCCTGTGAGGCAGGCAGAATAAACTTAATCTTCAGTTTACAAATGAGGAAACTGAGGCCCAGAATGGTCTGTCTCAGTGACTTGACCAGAAAGTCATATAGGAAAAGTTCATGACACAGCCAGGATTAAAACCTTCATCTCCCAATTTCACACTAACCCAGCTCCTGACATTATGATCCCTGCAGGCCTATGGACAAGGCCTAGCTAACAAGTATAATGGTGAGCTTTGTTTGTGTACGTTTACTGATTTGCTTTAAGAGCACTAGATTCACAGTCAGAAGGCAAGGTTCAGGTTCCAGCTCTGCTATTCACTACTTTCATGAACATGGGCAAGTTACTTTTCCTCTCAGGCCTCCGTTTCCTCTTCTGTAGAATGGGAAACTGGGCAAAAATCACAGATTTAGAGGTGGAAGGGCTGTTAAAGTCATCTGGTCCAATCCTTTCATTTTAGCAGAGGAGGAAAATGAGAGCCAGAGAGGTAGAGGGACTTTCCCAGAGTAATATAGGTAGTAAGTGGTAGAATCAGATGGTATCTAAGAATCCTTTCAACCCTTAGTCCTATGGCATTTGTACTTGACAATATCAGAGATGTCACCATTTTATCATTCATCTCTTCTCTATCTCCCAATAGACAGGTTTCATGAGTTAGTATGGCCAAAATAATTTATCGTCACTTCCTGCTAACCAACCTTTTGGTGATGAGGCTCTTCGACAATTGAATAGGACCTCAGACAACAGATATCTAGATTCAGAACCCATAGCCATGCTGGAAATCCTTCCCGGATGGAGGACCCTTCCAGAGCTTGAGCTCTGCCCACATAGCCCTTGAGAATCCAGGTTCATTTCCATGCTGCAGGTGGATGTGTTAGGAAATATAAATGGGTCTCTGGAGGAAGACTGCAGAGGACTCAGGAAAAGCTCTATTTAAGGCATCTATGAAAACATTTCCTTTGATTTACTTTAAAATGCAACCAGCGCTCAAGTCTTATGATATGCCTTCTCTATAACAGAGAGAAACAATTTTGCAGAAATGCTCTTTTATAACTTCATATATAGCCATACTTTCAAAAAAAAAAGCCTACAGATTCCCTGTTTCAAAGAGCAGTGGCTTCAAAGGGAGAAACTAAAGGTATTTTCTTCCTTAAAGGTTGACAGACAACTGACAAAGCCACAAACTCAAATGGGAAAGTCCAACAAAAAAAAAGAAATAAAAAAAGGTTCATCCTTTAAAAGATCATAGGATCATAGATTTAAATCTCAAAGGGGCTTCAGAGGCCACATCTACTCTCCCATTTTACAGATAAGGAAACTAAGGTTAAAAGTGGATAAATGGCCTGCCCAACATCACACTGGTAGTGGTCAGAGGGAGGATCTGAACCCAGGTCCTGTGGCTTCCGAGGCAGAGCTCTTTCCTCTTCAGTGAATATCAAATTCAAACTGCAACTGAATATATAAATAGTAAATACAAGATTCAAAAGAAAACATTTCATAACTTTTTTTTCAAAGGGAATAGGATCACGAGGAAATTTCTAGCTTAATCTTCATTGTAATACTTCTCATCCAAGGCTGCCAAAGACTTAAGTGCATAAAGTGCACCCTAATCAAAACCAACAAGATTAACTGAAAGGCCACTGGTCATCTCCCTAGAGAGATGATGTTGCAATTCACCCACATTCCTACTGGGAGACCAATAAGGGATGAGAGGTAGAATGAGATGATTTAACTGAGAAAGGCTAAAGAGCCAAATGCCTGGGAGTGAGGGAGGGGAAGAATTTAAATAAGTTTGACTAAATGGATCATACACAGCACAGATGGCACGGAGAAGCTGCATGGGGACCTCCCTGGGGAAGTCAAATGGTCTCATGAGTCTCATAGCAGAGGGACCTGAAACAGCAAAAGATGCCTTCAGTGAATGTGTGCCTGGCTTTTCAGGAGCCATCTCCAGTCATCCATCAATAAGCATGGCTCGGGAGGTAAAAGTGAGGCTGGCAACTTTGCACAGCCCTTCCTCACTTAAATCCAGTTCCCATGCAAGTTGGGTCATCACCTTCCTGATGTCACGCTCCTCTTCGAAAATGAAGGACAAACAACAACAGCTGGGTTTTTCAATACATCCTGCTGTTTTTATTGATCATGCTCCAAGTGAGCCCATTGGCACACAACCACCACATGGCTGAGAACAGCAGAACCGAAATGGAGGACAGGGAGAGTGGGGGGAGCCAAGCTTCACACATGTCACTGAAGAAGACAGACAGAATGTAAGTGCTAAACTGTGTGGTAGGAACTCAAAAAGCTGTAGGAGTTCAGAGAACCAGTCAAAATAGCACTCCCCTCCCCTCCCCCTTTCCCACCCTCATACACACACAAGCATGTATGCCAGCTGCAAGCAGGAACTCCCAAACATAGGCAGGCTGAGCTCACTTCCTGAAGGAATTCTAGGGAAGCAAAGTGGAACTCATCTCCCAAGGTCAGGAAGCAGATAAGAAACTGAAAGGTTGAAGAATATTAACTAGGTGTAGAGAGCTTTCCAAATACCTGGTGTCTGGATCCCTGTGATCCTTTTTTAGAATAAACCGGGACATCAAGTTAAGTGTTGGACAGAGGTTTCGACCACCCTTAGTTAAAACTCTGTATGAATTCCTGCTTAGAACTTTTGGTGTAATGTCTCCCATCTTGGCCCCTCCCCCCTAATGCTTCCACTCCACCAGGAGCCAACGCTTTGAGTGAATGTAGCCCACATCAGGTAGGATGTGCCCAATCTGCTTCACATCAATAGTATGTCAATTTGTTAACAACTATCTTGAAAAGAAAGGAAAGAGAACCACAGCTCCAACCCAAAATTAAAAAAAAAAAATTTGAAACCTGAGCTGTTGCTGGTAATAAGGAGATGCAATTCTAATACTTCATATTTGTATAACAATTAATTTCTATTTAAAGTACTTGACAATTTAGAAACCTTTTTATAAAGGGGCACTGAAGACAGCCTTCCTTCCCTTCTTATTTCAAAAATTGTGACTCCCTAGGGCCTCTAGCAAAAAACAAACTCCTTAAGCCTAGCATTTTAGGCCCCTCACAATATGCCAGTAACCTCCTCATTTACCAGCCTTATTTTGCACTATACTCACCCCTGCATATTTTTTATGAAATGGGCAGACTAGACTAGCCATTGCCTCATAATCCTCCCAGACAGTTCCCCATGCCAGAAATGCACTCATTCCCAGGTCTAAGTATACCTGCTGAAGGATTGCTCTTCAAGGCCCAGCTGAATAGCCCCCTCCCCCACCCTTCCTTCCCCAGCCCCAGCGGAAAGTCCTGTTCTCATCAAATTTCTGAGAGCATTTTGACTAGATTTTGCCTTCTGCTTAGGCATAAACATGTTATATCTCCTTTATCAGACACCTTCTTCCAGAGGAGGGACAATGTTGTTTTACCATCCTTGTAGCTCTAGCATCTAACAAAATGCTTTGCAAAGGATATGTTTGATTAACTGAATTTATACTATTTCATTTGATATAACAACACGAGGTAGGTAAAGTTTTTACCCCATTTTGCAGAGGTGGAAACTGAGGTTCAGGGATGCTAAGTCGCTTGGTGAAAATCACACATCTAATTTAGTGGGAGAACATAGTCTTTCCAATTTTAGCATACTTTCTCACATGTTATGTTGTCCCTCTTTGCAGCAAGAAGGCATGGGGGCGACAGCCTGGTGGGGCCTAGAGTCAGGAAGACCAGAGTTCAAATCCAGCCTCAGACATTTACTAGCTAGTAACCCTGAGTAGGTCACTTAACCCTGGATGCCTCAGTTTCCTCATCTGTAAAATGAGCCACTCTGACATCTTTGCCAAGAAAATCCCAAATGGGATCACAAAGACAAGACTGAAAACAACTGAACCACAATATTACCTACCTCAAAGGGTTGTTGCAAGGATCAAATGAGGGAATAATTGAAAAGCACTTAACATAGTACCTGGCATGTAGGAAGCGCCATAGAAATGCTAGTTACTGTTCTAATTATCGTTATCATTATCAGTCATCATCATTAATTATTACTTGCCTTTCAGGTGACTACTGATATATTGTCTATTCAACCTTTTTCTTATAAATGGTTTTCCCTATTCACTATGCACTGCTACCTCCAATGTACTTTGGGCCTATCTAGATACTTCAAGAGATTAGTGACTTCATTACTGTAAGCATTCTTTCTGCAAATGCCCACTACAATCCCTTCCATTTCTGTCATTTGTTACTATATCCAGAAAATTTTATCACCACCCACAGGTCAACCTCAGGGAAATGAGCCATCATGAATTTGACTAGGCTTTCCATCAAAACCTGGGAGCCAACAACTACAACCAAAACCCATCAGTAAATTTACCTTATTTAAAAAAACAAAAAACTTCAGTGCTTTATTCCCACAACTACTTTGCTACTATAATATATGTACACATAATATAGAAGTCTACAGCACCAGGGACTCAGCTGTGTTATAAAATATTAAGAATTACTATTATAGAGGGGCAGAGTCAAGATGGCGGCATAGAAGCAGCAAAACTCTGCAGCTCTCTCCATAATCACCTCAAATACCTATAAAATATGACTCTAAGCAAATTTTAAAGCTCCAGAACTCACAAAATGACAGAGTAACTAAGCTCCCGCTGAAGGTGGCCTGGCAGGCAGACAGGAAGGGGTTCATTGCAGTGTGCTGGGAGCCCAGACCAGCACCACATATAAACCCACCAGCCTGGAGCCTTAGGGCCGCCAGAACAAGCCGAGGCTGGAGCATGAATCACCGACAGCTGTGGCGTTTTCCAGAATTACCCCCATAAGAAAAAAAGACTAAGTGAAAGGTCAGTGGAACTAGGATAAATTCAGGGGAGAGGGTCCAGCCAACTGTCCCAGGGCTAGAAGTGGCTGAAGCAGATGGAAAAAGAATCTCAAAAACTTTCTGAAGAGAATAATTCCTTCAGAATTAGAGTGGAGCAAATGGAAGCAAATGACTTTATGAGAAATCAAGATACTACT
>CM053592.1:113723037-113753893 GCA_028646515.1 Pseudochirops corinnae | reverse complement strand
AAACAAATGAAAAAATAGAAGGCAATGTGAAATATTTCCTTGAAAAAAACACTGACCTGCAAAATAGATCCAGGAGACACAATTTAAAAATTATTAAACTACCTGAAAGCCATGATCAAAAAAAGAACCTAGAAAGCATCCTTCAAGAAATTCTCAAGGAAAATTGCCTTGATAGTTTAGAACCAGAGGACAAATTAGAACTTGAAAGAATTCACCGACCACCTCTTAAAAAAGATCCCCAAAATAAAACTCCTAGGAATGTTATACTCAGGTTCTGGAGTCCCCAGATCAAGGAGAAAATATTACAAGCTGCCAAGAAGAAATAATCTGAATACTGTGGAAACACAATCAGGATAACCCAGGATCTAACAGCTTCTACATTAAGGGATCGAAGGGCCTGGAATATGATATTCTGGAGATCAAGGGAGTTAGGATTAAAACCAAGAATCACCTACCCAGCAAAACTGAGTATAATGTTCCAGGGGAAAATACGGTCATTCAATAAGGTGGAGGACTTCCAAGCATACTTGATGAAAAAACCAGAACTGAATAGAAAATTTAACATGCAAATACAAGAAGCATCAGAAGGTAAACATGGAAAAGAAATCATAAGGAACTTATCAAAGTTGAACTATTTACATGCCAACATAGAAAAATGATAATTATCACTTATAAAACTTTTCCTCAATATGAGGATAGTTGAATGGAATATATATGTATATTTATGTATACACACATAATGACATACTATATATGTCTATATAGGAGGGTATATATGCGTATGAATACATATGTGAGTGTGTGTATATATGTGTACATAGAGGGCGCAGGATCAATTGAACAGAATGGGATAATATTTTAAAAGGTGAAATTGAGAGGTGGAAGAGGAATAGTATGAGAGGAGAAAGGGAGAGACAGAATGGGGTTAATCCTCTCATATAGAAAAGGCAAGGGATAATTGTTAAAATGGAGGGGAAGAACAGGAAGGCAAAAGGGAATGGGTCAACCTTACTCTCATTGAAGATGGCTTAGGGAAGGAATGACATACACTCTAAATTGAGTATCTTGACCTATAGGAGAGTAGGGGGGAAGGACATGAGAGGGTGGAGGATAGAGGGGAGGGCTGTTGGGGGGAAGGATTGTTAGAAGCACACACTTTTGTAAAGGGACAGGGACAAAGTAGAGAATAGAACAAGCATGGGGTAGAAAAGGAAGGAGGGAAATATACAGGTACTGGGGTAGGGAGATCCATCTTGCCCTACCGGAAAGTCAGAAGGGTGATGGAGGAGAGTATAGGAGAAAGCTAATTGGGGGAGGGGATATACAGTGGAATTGCTGTTTTCGGGTGGTGGGTAGGGGAAAGACGGGGAGAAAATTTGTAACTCAAAATTTCATTGAAATGAATGATGTAAACTAAAAATAAACAAAAGTTTAAAAAAAAAAGAATTACTATTATAACATTCTCCTAAATCTGAAGTCCTTATTCTCAAAATCAAAAACCTAACTAGTTTTCCTTGAATAGAAAGCTTAACCAAGCTCAAGGATTTAGATTCCCCGAACAAGATTCTCAGAGTTTGTCTTATTTATGGTGACTTCAGTACTCAACCATTATCTGCCTCATTTCTTACCTAGCATTAATCACTGAGTAGGCCTTGCCTCAGTCAAACTGAGACCTCTTAAAGATCTTAGCTTAAAAAGACCAAGGCCTCCCTCTGTATCCAAGGCCATCTCCAGTCATCTTGATCCATATCTGGTCACTGGACCCAGATGGCTCCGGAGGAGAGCATGAGGTTGGTGACCTTACACAGCCCTGCCTCACTTAAATCCAATTCATTTGCATGTCATGGCATTACCTCCCTGATGTCATGGTCCTCTTTGACGACAACCAAATTAAGAGTGGGAAAGGGTTTTTGGTTTTTTTTATTCCTACATAACTTGTTTAGTCCAATTATGAAAGGTATCATTTTGTTCACCCTTGACCAGAATGAAAAAGTATATTGTTTTTAATCTGAACTTAAATATCCAAAAGGTATTTCCATATAGAGAAAGCAAAAAAAGAATATTGAGTAAAACTGAAAAGCTCTATACAATTTACTTTTTAAAAAGCAAATAACCAAAGGCATGTAACTTTCAAAGTTGTCCTGTTTATCAGTGCTTCCTTCTGTTCTCTGTGCATTTTTTTTAAAAGCTTCAATGACCCTCTTTTCTTTTTCTTTTTTGGCAACACAAGGGCTAGCTCCCAAATAACTTCTTAAATCCCTCTCCCACTGGAAAAAAAAAACAATCAAAAAAGGAATGCTTAAAGGGAGTGGTAAAAGGCCGAGGAGTATGGAGGGTGTGCTAGAATTAATTATTCTAAGTAAATCAAAAACCCTAAACTTGAACTATACACCTTTGTGAATATTTTGGTGTGGAATGTTGTCTTTTGTTCCGTAATTACTATAAAATGTAACTGGAAATTGCCTAGGTCAGAGAGATTTCAGGGCGGGGCGGGGGGGAGGAGGAGGTGGGAAATGCTTCTATATCATTAAATTGTCTCTGACAGACTTTATGAGCAATATGGAGTGAGTACAAAGTTTTTCTTCTATAACAGTAAGCAAAGGCCTAAAAATATTTCCCAAACAAATTCTGCAGAAGTACAGTATACTGTATAATTTTTTTTTAAATGAGGCTTCATGAAAAAATGTCAATAGTAGTGAAATTTGTAAGCCACACTAATTTTCAAAGAGATGACTCTGGTTACTAACATTTTACTCTTCTCCTTAAGATCTCCCCAGAAGTGAAGAATCTGTACTGACATTTAAATTGCAGGAGTAACAAAGGGAAGTTCTGAGCAGGGAGCAAAGGACCAACTGCTCAGCCATATGGCTCATGCAAAGATTAAGAGCTGCAAACATTCTAATCCTGTAGAACAAATTCCCTTTTTCCTCTTAAAGTGCCCATCTTCTCCATCAAGGAGCTAAAAGAACCTGACAAATCCATTTACCCAGCATCTACATGACACATTTACTCTAAGCATTTTGAATAGAATCAAATCTAGAAATATCAGACCTTCTGGCTAAAAATCTAATAAAAAAGGTAAAATTGAGACAAGTCGATTAACTTCTCAATCATAGTTGTCCAGCCCTTTTCTCCCCCAGAGATGCTTTAGAAATCCCGTCTCAGCTGAGAATCTGCATGTTTTATTTAACAACACAGCTCTTAGGAACTGGAGTATTTAAATATCTCAAGTTACCACTAACACTGGTCCCCTGAACAAGCAGAAAACACTTGATGCCTACAAATTTGTATGTTTCTAATAGTAAATGATCATGAATGCCACCTGAGTATAGTTTAAAAGAATTAAAATAACATACCAAAAATACATTTTATTTAAGCCTTCAAACAGCTCAAAGAGTCCATTTTAACTTGTATAATCCAGCCAAAGAATAAGACCTAATGAATGATCTATTATCATTATAGATTTCTGAGAAGTAACAGTAATGGCATATGATACTGCAGTCCTCATTTTTTCATTATTAATTAAGATTGTTAACATTTCTGGGCACTACATATGTGTGTGTGTGCACATATATATCACACACAAATAGGACCAAAAGTAAATGGATCCATTCATATGCACTCTTCATATACTAGTCTCTATGTTTATATATATATATATATACATTGATGCACATCCACATTTCACACTTGGTATATTTTTTATAAAACCTTTGTGAATAAGTGCATTCTCAACTAAATCTCAGGCAATGCATGACAGATGCAGAGTTTTCTAACTATTCGCATGAGTTCCACCCTCCCAATACAGCTAGTTAGACAGACACTACATACTTTTTATACAAGAAGTTGACTTCCCTCAGAGAAAATTTCCACTATTCTTAGTTGGTGGGTGTTTTGCTTTAGTAGAGTGGGAGGGGAATTGGAGGGACTGAGGAAGCAGCATAAGCATTCAGTCAGTAAAGACAAATGTGATGTGCAAAGTAAAACTGAAGGCATGTTTACTCATTAGCCATTTGGCACCTCTACCATTGCCAGGACATTCCAGGATACTTTCTTAGAATGTCGATTAATTCTCGTGGTTGTGTTAGTTTGGAATTCAGCCTCTACAAAGCACTCTTTGAAATAGTCACATTTAAACACCCTGAAGATAGCCTACTAGAGAGTTGAGTGGCTTCCTCAACACTTACTTCAAGGAGTCTCAGAAAAACTATATTATGGTTATGTACATACATGGCTGAGGTAGATTGAGACTTGGCATCTGTAACCATGCCAGAAGGGTAGGGAGCTGTCACCAGCCCTCTTTCTATTGCAACATATGATGTGAAATTTTCTCCACAGGTTTTTTTTGGTAAAATGTCATTTCAGCTACACTCCTCAGGGCAGTCTAGACTTCCTAGGCTAATCTGTGTCCAGTCTGCCAATGAGATTCTTATTTAATATCTTCCTGAAGACGTCATTTTTAAAAAAATTAGAAGCCAGACTACTGGCATGCAAATAAAATTATTCATACAAAGTTACTTCAGAAAGAATGTGGGAAGATTCCTGAAGAGTTTCTAAAAGCCTTGCCCATTTTCTTGTTGCCAAAAGTTCATATCATACTAGTGAACATTTTTGTTTTTGTTATTTTAAAACAAAGGCTCCAATAATGATGAATTTTAATGAATGATTAATACAAATATTTATTTTACTAGCAAATCTAGAAACATTGTGAGGGGAAGAAGAGGTATTTGTACCACCTGTGAAGATGTAACATTGCCACTGAGAAGTTAAATAACACTCCCTCTCTGAATTGTTGTGCTGATATTAAACAAATTATAATTTTTCTATGCCTCAGTTTCCCTCATCTACGAAGTGGGAATGACGAAACACATTATATATGCCTCATAGGAATATTGCAGGAATTAAGTGAGACCAATGATTCAAAATATATATTGTGTCTTCTGGGAATTCAAAGTTAAAAAAAAAAAAAACAAGATAACCTCTGCCCTCAAAAGATTTCCTCTCAACTAATAAGTATTTTTGCCAGATGTCTATTATGGGTTGGCATTGGTCAGGGACATATTGGATGTATAAGACAGGCCTCCTGCCTGTCTTTTACAATTTAATTGGGGGGGAAACTACCATAAGACAATAGCGAACAATTTGTTATGCAATTATGTACATACGTCTTGTAAACGTGAAGCTGCAAATAAATGCCATAGAAAAATCAAGGACCTGTTAGGAGTCAGGGAAGACTAACAAGAAAAAGAAGATATTTCAGGCAAAGGGAGCAAGCAAGTGGGTGCAAAGACTTTAAAAAGTATGGTGTGCTCTGCTCACAGAAAGCATCATCAAACAAACAAGTGAGAAATATTACATACAGAGGCAGAATGGCATGTGACCTCTCCCCTAGAATATCTCTGAAGCTAGATTTGGATTTTCCAAACCATTATCCTGAAAAATAAATTTTTTCCCTAGCCCTTTGCACACTTATTGATCATTGAAACATTCATCTAACAAAAAAACAGCTAGCAAATATAAAACTTTCAGTTTGCCAAGCACTTTCCCATGCATTATCTCATTGGATCTCACAACAACACTGAGGTGTTTTTTTTACAGAAAAGGCAACTGAGGCACTGATAGGTTAAGTGACTTGCCCAAAGTTGCAAAGCTAGTAAGAGTCCAAAGTGAAATTACAACTCAGAACTTCCTGAATTCAAGTCCAGCATTCAATATCACTGCTGTGTCTACAAGCATTCTTATTTTTTCCACTAGTCTGACTTTTCACAAGCCAGGCATAAACTGAACAACCAAAGTAAAAGAGTAAGGATAAAGAGAGGAAAGGGGCTTCATGGTTAGAACTATAAAGCAGGTGTCCACGGACACCTATGGAGAGATTTCAGAGGGTCTAGGTAGAGCAGTGGGGAACCATATGTAGCCTTCTAGGTCCTTGGGTGCAGCTTTTTGACTGAGCGCAAGTTTTACAGAACAAATCCTTTTATTAAGGGGATTTGTTCTGTGCAGTTTGGATTCAGGCAAAGGACTGCACTTGAGGGCCTAGAGGGCCACATGTGGCCTCCGGGTCACAGGTTCTTCATCCCTGCAGGAACTTGAATAGGGAAAAAAATTACACCTTTATTTTCACTAACCTTTGGTTTCTTCTGTAATCCTATGTATTTTATTTTATGCATTTAAAAACATTATTCTGAGCAAGGGTCCATAGGGTTCACCAGACTGCCAAAGGGAGCCATGACACAGAAAATGTTAAGAGTCCCTGCAAGAAGGAGCAAATATTAGGAGAAAATAACACCTCTGACTTATAAATTCAGCCCGATAACTATAACCACTCCCCTTCACCTGGACTAGCAGAAACCTGGAAGTCACAACTATTTAACTCAAGCAAAGAGACTGACTGTGGAGGGCAGGTGTTGGGAAATGGGCAGAGATGGGCAGAGGCTGAACGAACAGCACATTCTTTGAAAATATTAGGAATTCAGGGAACATTAAAATGATTCCTGTATGCCGGAGGTCCTATCAGAAGCAGAAGACTTAAAATATAGGAATTTGCCATAATATTTGAGAATATGGGTAAGTAAAGGATGATGTAAGACCTAAAGGAGAACCTTGGAATATTGGAAAAGGTGATCTTGGCAAAGGGTAGAGGAAGAAAGAGACAGAGTTTCTGGCACAGTCCAAGAATGCCCTAATGAGCCAATAGGAGTGGGCCTCTTGGCAAGTGTGTCTCTATAGTGGAGAAGAAGGGATCACCACTCTCACAGCTGGACAAGATGCTAAAGGAAACTATATCTTCTTTGCTCTAATTTCATACTTATCTAGTCACCTCCTGAGGTTAATTGTATTTCCTTACTAGGGAATGCCATTTTCAGTCTACGGAAATGTCAAGACTTGGTTTCTAATTCTCAGTTTTGCCACTAATTAGTTGTATGACCTTGGGCAAGGCACATCATCACCATCATCACCATCATCATCATCATAGTAGCTCACGATTGTGTGGTTGTGTGTGTGTGTGTGCATGTGTGTAAAACACTTTAAGGTATGCAAAGCATTTTACATATATTTTCATTTGATCACTTATCCCTCTGGGCCTCAAGTACATAGCGAAATGGAAAGGTCAGTAGCTTTAGAGACAAAACCTGACCAAGTTCAAATCCCACCTCAGTCACTCCTTACCTTTGGGCAAACAATTTCATCTCCATGAGGCTCAGTTTCCTCAACTGTAAAATGAGAGGACTGAACTACACCAGGAAGTCTTATGCCATGTCTCTGAACTTGTTTCTTAATCTTTTGTTAACTAGGCTTCAGTGTAATTGGTTTTCTTTGTAATCCCATGTATTATTTTAGATACGTAAAAACATTCTGAGAAGGAATCTATATGTTTCACTAGATTGCGGCCAAAGGAAGTCCATGACATCAAAACTATTAAGAACCCCTGGACTGGATGATCACTAGGATCCCTAGCTAGGTGGCTCAGTGGACAGAGTGCTGGTCAGTCAGGAAGACCTGAGGATAAATCCAGCCTCAAACACATACTAGCTGTGTGACTCTGGGCAAGTCATTTAAGCTCTATTTGCCTTAATCTACTGGAGAAGGAAATGGCAAAGCACTATAGCATTCTTTGTCAAGAAAATTCCATGGATAGTATTGGAGTGCTATGATCCACAGGGTCACAAAGAGTTGAGCACAACTGAGCAACAACAAAGGTCCCTTCATATGATCAAAAATTTAGAATTGGAAAGGATCTCCGAGACCACATGATCCAATGCCCTCATTTTCAGATGAGGTGATAAGAGACAGAATTTGAACTCTGGTCCTCTGATTTCAAGCCCAGCATGCCTCCTAGTATACTATACTGCCCTACACTAGACTTTTTTTTTTTTTTTTTTTGCTTTTTGGAGAGGGGAAGGCAGGGCAATTGGGGTTAAGTGACTTACACCACGTAGCTGCCCCCTTACATTAGCAAAAAGTATTTAAGTTGTAGATGGGAGGTGGAGGAAATTGTATGTACCTGCATTCTCATGAGCTAGGGTCATATTAATTCTGTTTGACTCGACCATCACGGTAGATGGATAAAGGTTAAAAACCGGATCTTGCAACACAAAACGAAAGAACCACAAAGCAAAACTTAAACAATCTTACCAGCCTTATAAACAATGCTATCATACTTAATGAAGTAGCAAAATTACTTGGTCTGTATTGACTTGAGAAGCAGTTGTGGTGGAAAAGACAGGGCATCAGACTCAGAGTCAAGAAGTTAGATTTCTGATCTAATTTGAGCTGGTAAAAACCCTGAGATTTTATGACTAGGAGATTTAAAGATTAACCAACCAACTTCCTCAGTCTATAGATGAGGAAACTTTAGATTGAATGAAGTAATATGATTTACTCAATATATAATAATAATGGTATAATAAATGGACTTCGAATGAGGAGACCTGGGTTTGAATCTCTCAACTCCAGGCACTTTCTCTACCTGTTCTCCATGCCTGGAATGCTTCTCCCTCCTCATCTTCACCTGCTGTTTCCCATGGCCTTCTTTAAGCCCCAACTCATCTTCTACAGGATGGTTTTCCTATTTTCTCTTAATTCCAGTGCCCCTCTTCTTTTAATTATTTCTCATTTTTCCTGTAGTTTGTTGTACCTATCTGTTTGCTTGTTGTCTCCCCCGTTAGACTGTAGGCTTCTTGAGGACAGGGATAATACTAGGAGTGTTTACCCTCCTACATTACAAAAAATACAGTTTTTGTGCCTGCTGATTTACAAGTAAGTGACTCTTGAGCAACTATTTAGCTCATTGATATTTGTTTTATTATTTATAAGGAGAAACTTTATTTTGGTGATTCAGATGCCCATCCACAAAGCACCTTGAAGGAAATCTACAGGAAAATTTCATGTATAAAGGATGTTACTTTTACTAAAAATACCATTTACTCCCAATTTTTTTTCCTTCAAGTGCCACTAACACAGCCAGATTTATTTCAAATGGTCACTTTCTTTAACCCAAACAGCCACTCTAACAATTTGAGAACATTAAAATTCTGCCCCTTAACCCTGAGACTCAACTAGACAGCAAATCCATAAATCTGAGTAATCACTGTGTTATTCAACATTCCTACAGGAAAAAAAGAAGCAGTTGGGCTTAATACAGCACTTGGGTGATTGATCAATACCCAGATGCAATCTAGTAGGCAGTTACCATTTGGAGAAACAAAGTAACTGAGACATTCAAAAACCCCTGCAAACAAGATGTGGCATTTGATACTTTGTTATTAAAAAAAAATCTTAGCATAGAAAATGTTTTTGGGAAGAAATACCAGGAAACTCACTGAGTATCTGCAAAACTCAAGTTTTGGTCCTAGTCTACCACACTGGCCTGTTTACAGATGTATTCAAATGCTCTACTGAAAACAACTGGCCAGTTACCTAAAGGAATCTCCAAATAATGTCCTCAAACAATAATATTTTAAGTCACTCTCTGTCCTTTTCTGTGGTTCATCACTCTAAAATATCTTCACACATCCTAGTAAAAATGCTAGGATGTTCTTCCAACAACAGAATGTTTAGTTTCCCAAGAACAATCCTTTCTCACTGAAGGAAAGAAGCCAAACAGTTTATTTCACACTTACTATATACCAGACACTCTGGTTAAGCACTTAACAAATAT
This sequence comes from Pseudochirops corinnae, assembly GCA_028646515.1. Lineage (NCBI taxonomy): Eukaryota > Metazoa > Chordata > Mammalia > Diprotodontia > Pseudocheiridae > Pseudochirops > Pseudochirops corinnae. Next base: position 113,744,232 of record CM053592.1, on the reverse strand, counting down.
TACTTCATTTAAACCTCACATAGACTCTGGGAGATAGCTGTTATTATCTCCATTTCATGGCTGCAAAGGTAAGCAGTGGTTAAATGACTTGCCCAGTGTCAACATAGCTGCTGTCTTACAGTTCAACTTTGAACTCAGGTCTTCCTGAGAGTCCAGGACAAGAACTCACCTGTGGAGTCTATACCTTCTGAAAAAATGAAACCTTTCATTATTTACTCTCCTGCTCTGTAACCTTGCCAAAACAAGAACAGGAGGTCACAAAATTTAATAAAAATCTTATCTTCAGCATCTAAATGAAGAGTCAGAAGACTGGACCTAAGCCCATAGGACAGGGCCTAGTGAAAAATTTTACTTCTCCTTTTAACTAGAGCTCTAAGCTTCTTTGACCTCCTCTTTTCTTGACTCGAGGGTGGCAAAAGTGATAGCTACCTAACGGGGTAAGGAAGGAGAAAAGGAGTAAATGAGTGATATATGAGAAGTAATAGTTCTTAGTGATTTCAATGTAGTTACAAACTTTCCTAAATGATTGAAGCTTAAGATTTACAGTCTTCTACATGCAACTTTGAAAGGCACTGCCCATTTTAAAGTTATGACAACGTCCTCTTTTCCTTATATTTCACGTCGGATAAACATCTTTATAGTTCTAACAATTCTCAAGAATCTCGTGCTTCCACATCTAAGAGCCTTAACAAAACTGTTAGAACTGCTTTATGCTATAATTATACCTCTTATTTTTGGAAAATTTTCTTATACATTCACTTCAAGGAGTGCTGCAATTACACAGTCAGAGGACTGTAATGTCCTTGTTGGTGCAAGTATAACTATCACAGATCCACAGTTAAGAAAAAATGTTGTAAAAAAGAAAGCTAAACTTGTTCCAAATTTTCTATTTTCCAAGACAACTTAATATGCCTTATAAAATTCTCTTTTGTTTTAAAAGCAATTAAATACATATAGACACCTTTCCAAAAAATTTAAGAACAAAAATGCAGCTCTTACTTCTATTCTATCCTATCCCTGTCCAAATTATTCCTAACACAAGCAAACTTGTTTGGACAGCATAATGCAAGATGAATACCAAAATCCCTATCCAATGAAACATGTTACTAGCTGCCATTTTCCCCAGGGTGATTAAAGGAAAAGCGAGTATGTTAATAAAGACTCAAGAGGCATATTACACACCCCAGCCCCTTCCTAAACTATTATGTTTTCCTACGGAAGACTGAAAGCCTAAGTGATAAACGCTTATGAATACCAGTAAATGATGACTGACTCTGATTAGAATCTTCTCCGGATAGACAGCACCCTCTTTTCATGAACAGTGTCAGAGTTAGCAACTGTTGGACTGTTTCCAGATGTTTATTTGGACGTGAAAAGAAGTTTGCTCCAGAAGGCAGGCTTCAAAGCAATGCTAGTGATGCTGACGTAAGATACCAGGCTGTGGGAACCCTAATTGGCCTAGAAGTTATACGTTTATCCTTGGGTTTTTTTTTCCTGTACTACTAGCAAGAGGCACAATTAAGAGGGCAAAAAGGTAATAAGGAGTCCCTGGAGTTTGTTGTTATAAAAACAGTAATTTCTTCTTGGAAAAAGACAATTGGAAAGGGGTAGCTGGCTCTGTGTTAGGGATGTCATCTGATACAAGTGTTAGACACACTCACACATGACATCTCTGACGAGGTTGTCTTCCTGCCCTCACCACTACAGCTTCCTTCTGTGGCAACATGAAACAAGTCAAAGGAGATTTCTTAAAAGGTGTTTGGCGAACTACTTCTCTTTTCAATGATCCCTATTCTACTTTAGACACAGTTAAGGAAGAAACCTGTTGTCCCCTCTCTAGTAACTAGAGAAATGCAAACAAATGAAGCTCCGAGGACACGCGGCTAAGCCGGGGACAGGCGGCAGCAGGGGCATTTGAGTCCCTGGCGCCAACATATTCCGCTCCCCGGGCCCCGGAGGACAAAGGCAAAGCGGTGTGTCCGCTGGGCTTCCTAACAGGTTCAAAGCTGGGCAAGATGTTACCTGGCGGAGAGGTCCCTACCTGTCGGTACAACCAGACAGGGATGGAGTGACAGCCCCATCGATAGTCTTGGCTCCACGGATCCGAGGGCGAGAGTGGGTGGACTGGCAGAAAGGAGGGAAGGTGAACTGAAGCAGAAGGCGGGAGTGGGAGAAGGGCCTTCGCCGCACCCTGCAACTGACCAGTCAGATGTGCAATCTCTGTCCCGGCCCAAGGGCCGCAAGCAGCTCCCACCCCCCAGGGACACCGCTGGCTGCAGCCCGGATCTCCCCCACCCCCACTCCCCCGAACCCGGCAAGGCACCGTCCCCGGCCCCCTCGACTGGCTCCTCTGCATAGCAGGTGAAGCTCCCCGGTGCGCCACTCGGTCTGGCGTTCCCCTGGGGGTGTAGCGGAAGGCACCCCTGGAGAGCTACCCGATGGGGGGGAGGCGGCGAGCGATTAGAAGGGGAGCGACAGCCACTCACCCAGGGCGGAGCCCGCCTCCACGATACGAGACAGCCGGTAGCCATCCGAGCTATCCAAAGCGCCGGGGGTCGTGGCGGGTCCCAAAGGAGCCATCGGCGCTTCCCCTTGGCTCTCCTGCCCGGGGCAGCCAGGTCCCCAGTCCTAGCAGCTCTCGGACTGGAGGAGGTACAGCCGGGCCGCCCTCCGCGCTCCGCCTTTCACCCGGCACAGAGTCCCGCCTGTCCTGCCCGCCCCGCCCCGCCCCGCCCCGCCTCTTCAAGCCTGCCCGCTTCCTCTCCAAACCCGGTCCGCGCCAGCCTCGGAGCCCCATCCCTGCGCGGAAGCTGCGCTGCCGGAGCGCGCCCTACCAGCTGCTGCGCGAGCCCCGCGGCAGCCGGGGAGGGCCGAGAGTGGCCTTGACCCTCCCAAAAAGGGCGGGGGGCACGAGAAGAGGGCTGTGGGACCGACCCGGTAGTTGGAGTGACCGGTGGTGAATCGCGATGACCTTCCGAACCCGCCCAAGTCCCTGAGGCTTTTCTTCCCAACTGCTTGGTGGCTGGGAAGTTGCCCCAAGGACTGGAAGCCTGTCCCTCTTTACACTGTGCGTAAGCCAGCCTCTGTGCTTTCCCAGGGACTTTTTCTATTTCCTTTCTGGCTTTTGTCCCAGAGCAGAGGGCTCCTGCCTTTCAGAGCGCTGTGTTTTTAAAACTGAAATAGAAGAGCATACCGAATCACTAGAATAACTTGGTTTGGGAGCGCTCTGGAGTTTCCACTTTACCTGCAGCTCCTTTAGGAAATGCCTTTGAAGCCTTCTTGGAATCTGGGTATTTAATGGTGTGCCTTCGGGGCTTGTAAGGGTCCAGATTGCTCTACTAATGCTAATTAACCATTACACAACAGGAGCAACCGCCACAAATTTGAACTAGTTCAACATCATCGATATTTAAAGCATTTAGTGCTTTCCTCTGTGGGTGCTCTGCTCTGCCCCGAGAGGGGATCTGGCCCAAACCTTTGGGAATTTACAATTAAAAACAATGGCAATGATGAGGTGTAGGCTCTGGGATCCCCCTTGAGCTCTCCTTGAATCTTTGAGATACAGGCTCTGGGAAATCCCTTGAAGTCTGATTAAATCTTCCTACTTTATGAGGCATTTGCAGAGGCCATAAGTTTTTCTTTGTGGCTGGGCCCAAACCTTGGTTACTAGACTGGCCCTCCATTGTCCATCTGCTTTCCACCCCTGAGCCTATCAAAATATCGATCCACTCTTGCATTGACCTCATTAATTCCTCCTGAACACCCTCCCCAAACTCATTACTAGATTCTGACCTCATTGAAGACCCTCCCCAAACTCCTCCTCTAGACCACCCCTAGATTCCTCTGTACATAAGACCCCATCTTCCCTCCATGTGGTGTGAGAGTGCCATAGCACAGACTTATTCTGTGACAGACTTACTCTATGTCAGACTTGCTCTGGCCTGCTTGCCCAATGCAAGCATCACAGATACCTAGGCTCCTTAAGAGTCTACCCAACATGGCGAACTTTTAATGAACTTTCAATAAACTTTGCTTTTCTTTGGCTGAGAGAAGACTTAAGTGGAATTCTTTTGGCAGGACCCAGCGTGTTGGTATTTTGGGGTCCCCAGAGCAACCCTAACCCTCTTTATGGGTAACCATATCATTTTTATGGTTACCTGATATCAGGAAACACTGCTAATCTCAAGCTCTTCTTCAGCCAGGACTGGCAGGTATGTAAGCCTCTCTCTTTCCCTATTGCATTGCCTTGCTGTTCTCCAAGTGCCTTCGAGTTGTGGGGGTTTTTTCGTGTTTTTTGTGTTTTGTTTTGGTTTTGTGGGCCTCACTTGTCAGGTCCTATTAGGTCAGATAGCTAGGAGTCTAACCTCAGGTTCTCAGTCCTCTTTGGTTATGTTAGAGAACATGGACATGGGCGCAGCTTCTGAAGAATGGAGGACAAGGACAGAAGTGTAAGTGGATTATGGAAGTATGTGGAAGTATAAACTAGATTATGTATGTGGGTGTATGTACATATGGTTGTTTGTGTGTGTATATATACATATATATATATATAATTGTTTAGTGTTTTTTTCATTCGCATCTGACCGCTTTTGGAGTTTTCTTGGCAAAGATACTGGAGTTCTTTGCTATTTCCTTCTCCAGCTTATGAAACTGAGGTAAACAGGGTTAAGTGACCTGCCCAGGGTCACATTGCTAGTGCCTGAGGCTAGATTTGAACTCAGAAAAATGAGCCTTTGTGACTTCTGACCGAGCACTCTATCCACTGCCCCACCTAGCCACCCTTCTTATATACACATATAGACATACTCATGTCTATATGTGTATATATTATGTATATGTTGAGAGGAAGGGCAGTAACTACTAGATTTCCTGGTCAGTTCTGCTAAATGATAAGCAAAAAGATTTCATATTTCCACTGAAATTTAAGTTTTAGAAATACCTTTTTTTGGAATTTATTTAAGAACATGTTGTCATCTTACAATTGGAAAAGATAACATAATGTCATGGAAAGAATACTCAATTTTGAGTCAGAGGACCTGGATAGAGGAAGGCTCTGCTCCTTCACACCTGTGAGATCTTGGGCAAATCCCTTCACTTCTCATGAACTTATTCTCATTTATCAAGGGCAGGTTAAGGTCAGGCCTGGTAGTGGAAGCCTGTAAGTCATTCCAATGTCCATACCAAGTTTGGCTCTAATATGATGGAAGAAGGGAGAACCAAGGAGAGCACCAGGTTGCCTAATTAAGGGATGAATGGACCCAGATGGAGACCCAATCTTAACCAAAATAAAAGACATAGGGTTGAATTTGGGAGATCCATAAGGCCCATTCTAATCAAACAAGCACTGAATTAATAAGCACTTAAACTTATTAAGGCTCTGCTATACAGCTGAAGATAAATACAAAAGTGGCACAAGTTCTTCTTTCAGGAGCATACTTCTACCTGGGATAACCTCATCCTCTTGTAAGATCCCATCAGCCTTGGTACTGGACCTCATCAACTCCGCCTCTAAGATTGGAGGATGGGGCCATGAACTCCAAACCTCCATTTAAGGAGAGAGCCCAGCATGGTCTGCTCATTTTTCTGGTTGCACTACTTTAGGACTTTTCCGGCTGACTTGGCCACCATCCCCCCCCCCAGTCAGCTGCCTTCTCCTCTCTTCCATCCTCCCCCAGCTTTCGGTTACTTTTCTTTTCCTTTATTCAACCCCATTCAGTTTTAAGCTTCTTAAGGGCAAGGACTGTCTTTAGGTTTTCTTATATGTATCCCCAGTGCTTAGCACAAAACCTGGCACATATTAGGCATTTAATAAGTGTTTATTGACTATTAAATAAATAAATTCAGAATATATACAAATGAAGTAGAAAGTGATTGTCGTAGATAAAAACTAACAACTGGGGAGGATAAGAAAATACCTCTTAGATACCTAAACTCAGAGAAAGATATAGAAAGACTACAGTTTAAATGGAGACTGAAGCAAAACACGTTATTGTTCTCTTTCATGTCTGGTTTTGCTTCTTTTTTTTTTCTTTTCCCAGTGATCACTCATAGGTTACAACCCTTCTATATGACCAAACTATTGTACAATGTGAAAATATTTGCAGATCCTATACATGATTGCACACCACCATGGGGGCGGGGAGGAAGGGAGGGGAGAAAATCTGAAACTCAAGTGATTGTGGAACTGAATCTTGTAAATTAAAAGTAAATGAGTAAATTTTAAAAATTTACAAAAAATACCTCTTAATTTAATGAAGGAACTTCTGGTTCTATTTCCGTAATTATATGACTTAAGTTGTGTTTGTTTTTGTTTTATAGAATGGGGTCTCCTCATTATATGACGTTGGAATGCTTAGTGAGGGCCTAAATTGAAAAGATGTATATTTGTCCTCTTGGGGAGTAGATCTTGTCACAAAATATTTAGAAATCTTTTACCAATTACACTGATACAGGTATTACCAGTTAGAAAGTGTTATGGGAGTAAACCTGCCTATACAGGCGTTTGTCTTTCGTTTCTTTTCATGACTAATATAGATATTATGTTTTGCATCCAGTAGGCACTTACCTATTGTCAGTTAATATGTTGGCCTGCTATTACTTCACTGAGACCAGGAGATCAACATGAAAACTCCAGGAGCAAGTTAAGGAAAGAGTTGTATGTAGGTTCTTAAGATGAAAAAGGCTTGGAACCTGTGAGACTAGACTTTAGAGTGAAGTGATTTTGTGAGTTGTAGTAAGAAAATGCCATTAACACCTTTTTAAAAATTAAAATTGGATTTTAAAATGGAAACAAGTTTTAACCCTTCTGCCATGAGTTGGCATTAACATTGAAAAGAGACTTTGTTTCTTTTAAATAATCTGCCTGCATTGAGTACCCTGACTCTGGCCCTCTGGAAATGAGATTGATGCTCCGACTGTAGCTGAAATGTCATGTGTAGATTTTCATATAATTGCACATAATTTCATGTACTTGGTTTGCATGCTATTCAAAACAGAAGGAACTCAAGCTCTGGAGACAATATAGTATACTGTCTGTAACCATTTAAAAAAAAAAACTGTTTTAAAAAAACCAACCCTGGATTCTCATGTGGATTTTGGGGCTGGCTAGCCAAATGACCGTTGGCAAGGCCTTTTTCCTCTTCTTATCAGTCAGTCAATCAAGGAGCATTTATTGGGCACCTCCTATTTAGCAGTCACTGGGCTAACCACTGGAGAAACAAAGAAAGGGAAAAGACATATTTGTAAAATAAAGAGTTAGAATCTGATGATTTAGGTGCCTTCCCTTCTATAATTCAGCCAATACCTTGGTCCACAAACTTGCAGATCTACTTTCAAACTATCTTAAACTTTGTATCAGAAAGTCTAAAGACTTTTAAATACTCGACTTTAAAATATCCTTGTTGGTTTAGGACTTATTTTGATATTTCTACATAAAGACCTTTGCGCTAATCAGTCTGATCGTACACAGAGGACTGGTTTGGAAATCATCTTGTATCAGTAACCAGTTATTTCTTGTCAAAGTATAGTATCTCTGATGTCAACTGTCCCAACTCATCCACTGCTCAACAAATTCCAAAAACTCCCTGTTATCTCTAGGACAAATGTAAATTTCTCTGTTTGGCCTTTAGAGCTTTTCATAATCAGGACCTTTCCTAGCTTTCCAGTCTTTTAGCATTCTACATCCCATCTCCGGGCCTCTGCTCTGACTGTCCTCCATGCCTGGGATGTTTTCTCCTACTCTAAACTCTCTGACCTCCCTTTGAACTCAGCTCAAGGATCACCTCCCTCTGGAAGTTCCCCACTCACCCCCCAATCCCCTAGTACCTTCCTGTCTAAGGCTGCCTTCCATCTATATTTACCTTGTATGTACTGATTTATGTGTATTTTGTCTCTCCCATTAGAATGTAAGGTCCGAGATGGCAGGGACTATAGTAGGCACTCATTCCAGACTAGATGATAATCAGTTTTTTGTGTGATATTACTTGGTGCTTGCCATGGCCAGGGCCTCCATACCTTTTTCTTTTATTTAGTCTTTTTTTTTTGGAGGGGGGAAAGCAGGGCAATTGGGGTTAAGTGACTTGCCCAAGGTCACACATAAAGTAAGTGTTAAGTGTCCAAGGCAGAATTTGAACTCAGGTCCTCCTAACTCCAGGTCTGGTGCTCTATTCACTGTGCCACCTAGCCGCCCTTTATTTTCATTTCTTCTATCAAATGAGTAAGTTGGACTAGATGACCCCTGAGGTCCCTTCTGGAGTTCTTAACCATTTTTGTGTCGTGGGCCCCTTCTCAAAATGTTTTTCAGTACATAAAATAAAATTCAAAGAGTTACAAAAGGAAACTAATTAGACTGAAATGCAGTTATCAAAACCAAGTTCACAGATGCTAAGTTAAGATTCTCTGCTCTAAGGATGGTCTCAGAAAAAAAGTTTCTGGAAAGACTTACATAAACTGATGCAAAGTGAAATGAGCAGAACCAGAAGAACATTGTACACAACAACAGCAATATTGTACCATGATCAACTGTGGATGACTTAGCTTTTCTCAGCAAATCAATGATCTAAGACAGTTCTGAAGGAATTATGAAAAATGCTGCCTTATCACCAGAGAAAGAATTGATGGAAGTTGAATGCAGATCAAAGCATACTTTTTCTTTTCTTTCTTTATCTTTCTTGGCTTTGGTCTGTGTTTTCTTTTACAATATAGCTAATATGGAAATATGTTTGCAAGACTGCACACATATAGCCTATTTCGAATCACTTGCCTTCTCAATTAGGGGGGAGAGCAGGTAGAGAGAGGGAGAGAACTTAGAACTCAAAATTTTTTTTAAAAAGAAGATTGGGGGGGAGGGCAGCTAGGTGGCATGAATAAAGCACCAGCCCTGGAGTCAGGAGGACCTAAATTCAAATCCGGCCTCGGACACTTAACACAAAAAACTAGCCTTGTGACCTTGGGCAAGTCACTTAACCCCAATTGCCCTGCCTTCCCTCTAAAAAGAAAAAAAAAAAGAATATTAGGGGCAGCTAGGTGGTGCAGCAAATAGAGCCTTGGAGTCAGGAGGACCTGAGTTCAAATCCAGCCACAGATACTTAACACTTACTAGCTATGTGACCTCGGGCAAGTCATTTAACCTGGATGGCCCTGCCTTTCCCCCTCCAAAAAAAAAAAAGAATGTTGAAAATTGTTTTTGCCTGTAATTGGGGGGAAAATAAAGTATTAAATCATTCTGAAGAAAAAAAAGAACTGCTCTGAGTCTATTATCCCATGACATACTACTGGTAGGACTAAATATGCTCATTTGTCTTCAGTTTTTTGCTATAAACAAAACCAGAAGACAAAAAGACTTTGTAAATGAATGGAAGGCTTGCCATTATTTTATCATAAAACCTAAATTTGTGTGCTTTAATGTAGCTAATAGCTCCCTTTGGGATTTTGAAACCTGGACAGCATCAAATTATTTCTCTTCTGGGAAATAAGATCAACACCACAAAGAACAGTTGGGTTTTTTTTTTATTTCTTTCTTAAGTGGATTTTGCAGACGGTACCTCTAAAACCTAGAAACACTAATGAAACACCATTTCTCCAATATAATTATTTTCACAATTATTGTCATTTTATGCCTAAAAGAGCCCATTTATAATTTGAATTTTTTTTTTTAACCACTGTAATCTTTAGGTATAAAAAGTAGCTTTTGTATTTTTCTTTCTCTGGCACATTTATTTATGGAAACCTTTTTTTTTTGTTTGAACAGAAGAGTTGACAGCAACTGGTTTCACAAACTCATGCAAAAAGACTATCCTTGTTTTAAGATAGCTTCCACAGGAATTTAGTTAATCATTGCTCTCAGTGCCAGCCCTTCTTATTTTCTCCTAACTGGCTTAGGTGCTAATTTTCATTGCTATCTTTCAAATAAGTGAGACTTGGTTGAGCTTTACTTTAATTACTGTTAAAAATACCTCCACAAGGATTGTCTACTGGCTTTCTCCTTTCTTGTGTTTTGGAGAAGAAATAAAGACCTAAATGATACCATTATGGACTCACTAGGAAACATGCATTCTCTAATAATATATTGGCAGTGGAATTTTCAATTTGTTTCAACATTTTGCAAAACCTAGAGTAAATTTTCATAGTCAAATCAACTCAAGTTCTGGTATATGCCTAGCACTGTGCTTGGCACAGTGATACAAAGTAGAATATACTGACCTTGTCCAAGGTAGGGTTTAATCAGGTTGAAAAGATGACTATAAAACAATACAAAAATATGATGCAGTAAAATAAGCATAAAACTGGGAGTAAAAAGACCTGTAGGCAAGTCATTCGATGTCACATGCCTAGGTCTCCTCATTTAAAAAAGTGTTGGACTACTTGGAGTCTAAGGTCTTCCCAGCTCTATTCTCTGTCCCATATCCTCATAGAATAATCAAGTGGTAGGGGCAGCTAGGTGGTGCAGTGAATAGAACACCAGCTCTGGAATCAGGAGGACCTGAGTTCAAATTCAGCCTTGGACACTTAACATTTAGTAGCCATGTGACCTTGGGCAAGTCACTTAACCCCAATTGCCCCTACGAAAAACAAAAAAAAATAATAATAATCAAAGGGTAGATTTGTGGAACAGAAACTAAGTGGATAGGAATTCAGAGATAAGGAAGAAGCTTGTAAACTAAAGTAGTCAAGGAAGGCTTCATGCAAGAAGAAGACTTTGAAAGAAGCGTAGAACTGGAATTGATGGTGAGAGGGAAGAGATCAGTCTAGGTGGAGGAAGTGACATGAGCAAAGGTACGTATCAGGAATTTTTGCAGTGTGTATTGTAGTGGTCTAGTCCCTATCCCTACTCCTACAATGTATAGCATAAGATAAATGCATCATAAATAAGCATATATGATATATGTTATATATTGTATTTTATTATATATATGATAAAAAATACACGAATGTTCTATAATGAAAGCATCAGTATGGGAAAACTTCCAGTGTGGGAACTCTCTTCACCATTTAGATTACATACCCTCTATAAGTCTGAAGTAGTTACCTGAATTATAGGGCTCTCAAGTAAGTTGGCCAGGGCTATGTAACTACTAAACACCAAAGGTGGGATTTGAACCTGTCTTCCTGATACTTAAGTCCAGAATATTGCCTATTATGTCTAATTCCTTTACATTCAGTGACCATGTACACAATGGTGTTGCTCACTCAATGATTGATACATTCATAGAGTAAAGCAAAGAAACTGATCTGCAAGAAAAGTAGACTGATAGAACCTGAGAGGACAGAAGGAAGGAATGATTGATTAGGTAAAAAAAAAAAAAAGAACTGTTGAATGAAGAGCCTTGAATGCCAGACAAACTGAGTTAAAAACTTATTTTATTACTACATTATACTTTATATGCATTATGTGAGAAGCCTGCAGCTTCAAGGCCACATGTGGCCCTCTAGATCCTTAAGTGTGACCCTTTGACTGAATCCATGTTTTATAGAACAAATCCTTTCCTACACGCAGCAGCAGAGCAGGGGGTTAACTGTGTTCTAGTCCTGCCAATCTCTCCTCTTACCGCATTATCCCACAGAAATGAGTGTGCAGGTTTCCAGGTTATCTCAAAGAAACTCACTTAACGCATAAAGTAGCTGAAATGTTGTATGTTTTCAACTGCATTGTCTTTCACTATTTTTCATTGTAAATAAATATGTTCTGTTACTTTGTTATTAAGTTAATTGTTCTGTTAATAACATATTATTATTGTTATTTAATGTTATTTATGTTACTATGTTATTAACCAAGCTATGTTACTGAAAGAAGTTTAGGATATCAAAAGAGTGTTGACTTTGGAGTCATAAGACCTGAGTTCTAATTTGCTTTGGCCACTTACTAAGCTTAACTTCTAACAAGTCTCTTCTTCTCCCTGAGGCTAGGTTTCCACAACTATAAAAAGAGGAAGTGGATTACAAAACCACTACTGTTCCTGCTTAGCCCTAAATCTGAGACTCTGTTGTCCTGTAGGCTAAACAGAATTATTTGGCTAGCCTGGAAGTTTGTTAATTATTTTAAATACTTTTTTTTTCCAGGGGAAAAGGCAGTGCAATCCGGGTTAAGTGACTTGCCCAGGGTCACACGGCTAGTAAGAGTTAAGTGTCTGAGGCTGCATTTGAACTCAGGTCCTCCTGACTCCAGGGCCAGTGCTCTAGCTGTCCCATTGAAACACTTTTCTATAGGAAAATGTGTTCTAAATTTTAAAGAAAAACACTTCCCAAATGGACTTTTGAATCACAACCTATTTGTAACTTGGCCACTATCAATAATGTGACATTGCCATCCTTTGTATGCTGGCCTTCTTTACACCTGTAAGTAGGCAGAGTGGGGAACCTGTGGTCCTCTAAGTCCTCAAGTGCACCCTTTGACTGAATCCAAACTTCACAGGACAAATCCCCTTAATAAAAAAGATTTGTTCTGTAAAACTTGGACTCAGTCAAAAAGCCGCACCCAAACACTTAAGGCAACAGGTTCCCCACCCCTGCTTTAGACCTTTTCTGTCTTTATGATGTCTCTCAAGAGTCTAGTACTCTATTTTTCTTCTTATGTTATTTTCTTCTTATGTTCTATGTTTGTACTACTATGTCTCCTTGTTATGTCTTGTTTCTCCTGGACTCTGCTCCCTTACCCAGACCTGCCCTTCTATTTCCTTCCTGTTAGACTTCATTCCCTGCCATGATTCTTTCATGCTTCCAGACATGTGGGCTGCTCCTCTCATATCGTGATTCTGACTCTTTGTTCGCCACAGCAATAAACCTGAAACTTGAAACTGATTAATCCATACCCTTCCATTATTGGAAGAGGCCTGTACTACCCTCCACTCATCAGGTAGACAGGCATTAATTCTGGAAACTACCATTAGAGCTATGATTTAAAATAGTTGCTTCTCATCGAGGACTAGGAAACAAGTTAAACATGTATTTCATTTCCTTTCTTTAGTATCTTTGTGAATTGTTAGATATGGGTGAAGAAATATATGGGGTTTAGTAAGAACCCTTCTATAACTATGGGAATGAAGAACACCAGAAAACAGGGAAATTGGTTGACTGGTTGCATATACTTAAAAGGACTAATAGGAAAAATGTTTGTTGTACAGAAGAGTTTTACAAAAAGTTATTTCTTATTTTGCCTTTAGGTCCAAATGTCTGTCACTACAATTGTTATGGACAACAAGATGTTAAGCTTCTCCAGAGTGGAAGCCATTTCTTATGTTTCTTCTGCCTTCTTGGAAGTTCTCATTCCACAACAGTCTCCTAACTGATGTTTTAGACATCATATTTGTCCTGCTCCAATCTGTTGGGATTGGTCTTCCTGCAGCACCACTTTGCATTTATCACACACACACACACACACATCTTCAATGATTTCTTGTTTTCAATCGGTCGAGAAGCACTTATTAAGTACCTACTCTATGACAAGCTTTGTGCTGTGGAGATACAGATACAAAAGTGAGATAGTCCCTCCCCACAAGGAACTTACAGTCTACCAGGAGAATACAGCATATACACAAGTACAAAATAAATACCAAGTTATTTCAGAGGGGAGGGAGAAGCACTAATGATGAGAAAAATCAGGGAATGGCTCTTGAATGATGGGACACTTGAACTGGAAGGGAGTTAGGGTTTCCAAAAGATGGAAGTAAGGGGAAATGGCATTCCAGGCAGGTGCAAAGCCCCAGGGAGGGAAATGGAATGTTGTGCAATGGGAAAATCAAATAGATCAGTATGGAGGGGGAACCCACCCCCCTTCTTAAGACACTCAATACTTGTTCCATAGACATATCATCTGCATTATTGCTTCCTTTTCTCAAACTGTTCCCCAGGATAGAAGACTTAGCCCAAATGCTACCTTTTCTTCAAGTATCTATTAAATGCTTATTATATTCCAGACACTGCTAGGTGATAGAGACATAAAGACAAAATGTCGTTAAGAAGTACCTTGGAAGTTAAAAATTCATTTCAGATCTGAAGTCATTCAGAAGTCTGTTCTGTGATAAGCTTGTTAGCTTTATGAATTTTAATAATGATCTGAATAAAATCGGAATGCCATGTTCCTTAGAGCTGAAAAATTGAAGACTTTAAGTTGCCCTTTTCACTAATGAACACTAATATAATCTTTGAATTGAAAAATCATGAAAAAATTAATATCAATATTTCTAGTACTTGAACAATATTAATTACAAAGCCTCACCTCCTTTCCATATGTGTTCACCTTTCAACTGTCAATTGAATTTACTCTCTCCAAAGTTACCAATGATCTAGCCAACAGATCCAGTGTCCACTAGTTAGTTCTCACTCTCTTTGACTGAGGATCACTTTTTCTTGAAATTGTCTCTGGGCTTTTCAGAATCATAGTATTCCATTATTAAAGGAACATCAGAAGCCCAACCCAACCTAAAAGAATCCCATCAAAGCATCCCTGATAAGTTGTCCTTTAGTTTCTACTTCAAGACATCCAGTGAAGGGTAGGTCATTCCACTTTGGTGTCACTCTTAGCATTACAAAAATTTTTCCTTCTATCTGGGATAATTTGGAAACCCTTCATATCTGCAAGGATCCATAGAAAAGATGCTGTACCCTCAACTTTCCTTACTGAATGTCCTAGTTTCAGGAATCTATCAGAGAAAAGTTAGCATTTTATTTTTTAAATTAACATGTTCCTTATAAATCATAGTAGTTTCTTAGTGGTAACTTTGATCATTTGAAGGCTTATGTACCAATACCCATTGTATTACTATACCCAACTTTCTTATATCAGTGCCTAGCAGTTCTTTATTACATTAATATAACTTTTAAATGGTTCTTTTTGCTTACTGGGCTTTTAAGCACATCAAGACTTGCTTTCCTTATTGTGAAAACTTTATAGCCTGTGGGTCTACAGTATAAGGTTTGGCTCCTGACCTAGAAACCCTCAATAACCAAGCTAGGGGAATCACCCAGAGTTTTGGTAATTCTAATTTATAAGCACAAGTGTTTAATCCTTTTTGGGAGTATAGAGGGTTAGAAGGCTATACACATTAATATTCAAAGAATATCTATATCTATAGAGTAGCTAAGTGACTCAGTGGATAGAGTGTTGAGGTTAGAGTCAGGAAGACTCATTTTCCTGAGTTCACATCTGGTCTCAGACACCAGCTAAATGACCCTGAGCAAATCACTTAATCTTGTTTGCCTCAGTTTCCCCATTTGTAAAATGGCCAGGAGAAAGAAATGACAAAGTCACTCTAGTATAGCTGCCAAAAACCCCGAATGGAGTCACAAAGAATTGGACACAACTGAACAACAAATGTATTTTTACAAGCTAGATATATGCACTTCATCTGTTAGTATGTTCATAAACAGAAATTGGTGCAAATAGACTGACGTGCCTATGGGGTAGTAGAGTAGAATCTCAGAACAATTGTCATCCCAGAAGTACAGTCAGAGCTGTACCTGAGTAGTCTGATCATTACAGATTTGTTTTTACTAGAAATCTGACCCCCTCTGCTACAGGGGAAGACATCAAGCCTAGCTATAAAGCACAAGGCACTCAAGGCAGTAAAACAGAGAAACAACATACTGCTTCCCTGGCTAGCTTCCAACAAAGCAGTGAGCATCAGCAGAGATGCACAGAGCCCGCATCAGAGAAACTCACTGGCCAACCTAGACAGTGCAGCTGTGCCTTTTCCCAAGCCCAGAAACCTAACTAGGTCTGATCCTTTTTATAAACACCCAAACCCAAACCACGCAAAGGGTTATGGCCAGCCTAATAATCCACTATCAGCAGCCACTACTGTTCATCTTTTCTAAGCTTCCCAGCTGTGTTGCCTCTTTGGAAAAGTAATGGCGGGGTAGAAGCAACAAGGTGCTGCAGCTCCCACATAGCCACCTCAGATACCCATAAAATATGATTCTAAACAAATTTTAGGGCTCCAAAACTCACAAAAATACACCTCCCACTGAAGGCAGCTCGGCAGGAAGGGATCATCGCAGTGTGCTGGGAGCCAAAACCAGCCCAGCCTGAAACCGGGGCTTGGCCCTGGGGTGGCCAGGACGAGCCACAGCTGGAGCCTTCAGGAGAGTGGATCAGCTGCAGCTGTGACAGTTTCTAGACTTATTAAGCCATAAGAAACAAGGACAAAGTGAAAGGTCAGTGGAACTCAACTAAATTTGGGGGAGAAAAGCAGTCCAGCCAAACTGCCTCCAGAGCAAGGAAGCAGCAGAAGGGGCGGCCCTGCTGCCACCTCCACATGGCTTCTTCAGAGCTCCCAGCCTGCAGACTGCAGGGGGGCCAAGCAGTCGTTCAGACGCTAAGTGCTCTTGCGTTGAGCGACCTGGATCCGGATGGTGGTCTTGGGTGGTGGTCCTGAGGTGCGTTTTCAGTGAGCCAAAGCTGGTGGGGGCTGCAAAAAACGGCAGCCTCCTAATAGCTCCAGCGGCTGCAAAAACCCCAGCGATTTTTTAGTAGGGTAACTACTGATCAGACGAATGTTGTAGACATACTCTATCTGGATTTCGTTTAAATATTCAACAAAATGTCTCTTACTATGCTTATGAACAAGATGGGAAGATGTAAGCTAGGTAACAGTGCAATTGAGTCAATTGACTAGACCCAAAGATTAGTGTCATTTTTGGGTTGATGTCTAGTTGGAAGGAGTATTTTAAATGAAGCCCTATAATAACATGCCTGTCAAATTTGCAGACAGCATAAAGTTGAAAGGAATAGTTAACCCAATGGATGCCAGAGTCAGTATCTAAAAAGATCTCTACAGGACAAATTAAATTGGATAAAATTTTAAATAGCGACATATGTAAAGTCCTACATGGGTTTAAAAGGTCAACTTCCCAACTAAAAGAGAGGGAAGGTATAGGTAGATAATATATAGTTCTTGGTGAAAAGATCTGGTATTCTTTGTTATATGGAATAGTTTTTGAGGCATGAGGAAGAAAAAGGATATTGGGAAAAATTTAGGAGGTAGAAAAGTAGAAGATTAAAAATGTGTTGTTTTTTTAAATAAGAAAGGTAAAGTTCTGGGACTTTTATCAGATTACAAACTCAATATAAGTCAGCTATATGACACAGCAACCAATAGAACCTATATATCCCAGTCTTCATTAAGAGACATGATATCCAGGAAAAAAAAGAAGTCATTGTTCTGTTATATTCTGCCCTGCTCAGACCACATCTGGAGTACTGTGTTCATTTCTGGGTATCAAGGATAGATAAGCTGGAGAGAATCCAGAAAAGAGAGATCAGGATAGTGTAAACTCATTTGAAGAAACTAGAGATCCTCAATCTGAATAAAAGAAGACAATGGAGAATCAAAGAATCACACAATGACCTCAGAGGACAGCTAGTTCAACTTATATAAGAATACCCTTTTCAAAATCTACAGCTCTTAGTGAGGCTGTGTGCTACAACAGAATTGCTGTTGAGTTTGACATCAGAGGACCTGAACTAAAATCCTGCTCCTGACACTACTGGTATAAATTCAGAGTGAGTCACACCTTCTACAGGCCTCACTTTACTCATCTGTAAAAGTAAGGGAGCTGAACTAGGTGACTTCTACAGGCTATATCCCTGATTTCCAAGAAGTGATCATTCATCCTTTGTATAAACTTGGCAGCCCAGTCTACTTTTTGGGTGTTTAGGTTCGGGTTTTTTTCTTACCTGAAGCCTAAATATCTGTCTCACAATTTTCATCCGTTCCTCTGAGTTTTGCCCTCTGGTGCCAAAGTAAATATGTTTAATTTCTCTTCGAAATCACAGTCTTTTAAATACTTGAAAACAACTATCATTTACCCTCAAATCTTCTCTTTTCTCTCCATTGATTTCCAACCAAATGCCCTCTGCCATGGTTTCCCCCTTTGGATACTGGATTTTCTTACATGAATATATATTAACAGACCATGCAACTCCAGACTTTTTGGATTAGGTGCAACCTTCGAATCTAGAGTCATATTCCGGTCATGAAACGCATCCAACCAAGATTCAATAATACCTATTACCTAAATGACTGTTTTTGTGCCTTTCTCTGGTGCCCTCGGTGTTTGTGCCTCCACCCTAAGATTATCTCCAGTTTAAGCTGTGTATATCCCACATGGAAATAATTGTTTTCATGTTTTCTCCTTGAGGACAGGGACCTTGTTTTTGCCTTTCTTTGTATACTCAGTGCTTAAAATAGCACCATACACATAGCCAGTGCTTAATAAATACTGATTGACTTGGATTTTTCAAAAGTTTGTTTAGGGGCGGCTAGATGGAGCAAGTGAATAGAGCACGGGCCCCGGAATCAGGAGGACCTGAGTTCAAATCCAGCCTCAGCCACTTAACACTTACTAACCATGTGACCTTGGGCAAGTCACTTAACCCCAATTGCCCTGCCTTCCCCCTCCAAAAAATTTTTTTTGTTTAGTTTTGCTCAGTTGCTAATATTGGGACAAAGTCCAGTTATCATATATACACACACACACACACACACACACATAGTTATCACTTTGACATCACAACTTTTCCCGTTGAGGTTTTGATATATTGAAGGTCAGCATAAGAAATTAAATGGGAATCTGGGGGACTTTGTGGAAGCCACAGATGACACCACATGTAAAGGCCAGAAGATGACACGGAAAAAGTTGAGAACCCCAGAAATGCATAAAATCCCTTTGCGGGGGAATGATGGAATCCTAATAAAGCTACCCCCAGCCCCACTATTCTAACTACATTATGGGCCCCACTGAACAGCAGACCCACTGTACCTACCTAGCACCCCCATCAATATTCTAACTTCATATGTACCTCACTGCTCACTAGAACAACAGGTGTGTCCATGAACTCTTAGTTCCCACAGAAACAGCAGGCATGCCCATGTAATGGGATCCCAGTAATTGCCTCTACCTAGCCACTGCCCCCAGACCCATTCCTCATATTTTGACAGCAGGTATGTCCATGCACTCAACCACTACCACATCCATCAAGTCTCAGACAGGACCATAATACTCGGCCAATCAAAAAGCAGCACCACCAGGATGCCCAAGCAGGATGTGGACCCCAAAACAGTAGAAAGGACTTTCTCTAACTGGTACCTGTGCAGTAATAGTAAAGAACTGACCTAGAGTAAACTTATGATATAGATTTATTATAATATCATTATCATACATATGTACCCCCCAATGGGTTTTTCTGTATATGTTGTAGGTAGTTGCATGTGCAGTTCCACTGTGACTGGGATCTCTCCTCCATTACTTAATCCCTTAACAAACCCCTCCTGCCTTTTTAATATTCATAATTTCTATTATGTAATTGCATCTTTAACCTATAAAAATTCATCTTGCTGTCTCTGAAGTTGCTGATTCCTCTTAGAACTTAGCTTGCTTCATGAGAGGTGTCAGTCTCAATAAATGCCTATACTTGGATTAGAGGTGGTCTAACTCTGAGTACTTTGAGACAGTTCCACTACAACACATCATGAAACTACAACAGTTTTTGGTGTCCCAGAGTTTAAACCATAACACAGTATTGTATGATACCAATAGATTTTTATCTTTTAATACCATAATAATTAAGACTTCTTCTCTGGTATGAAGGGAGGGCCAAAAAATTTTATGCAGATTTTCCAGATTGTGGTGGGCATTGCACCCCTAACCCCTCATGATGTGGAAGGGATAATTGTAATAGTTTGGTCTAGTTTACTCATCTCAATATATTCGTATTTTTTGATGTATGATGGCTTCCTTTTCTAAGATTACATGATGCATACATACAGAAGGGAAACTGCACTGTACACACCTCATTATGCATTATGTTTATGTCTTTGTATTTCATGTACATGCCTTAAATCTCTAACTAGAACATATGAAATATGTAAGGCAGTTCATGTCTCTTTTGTGCCTCTAACTTCCTGCAGCGTTGCTGACATGTTCGTTACTTGGTTGATTACAATTTCTCCACATTATTGCCTGCTACTCCCACCTTAGTTCAGCCCCTCAATTCCTTTTTTTAAATATTTAGTTGACAGTCTTTTTTAAACTGCCACTGTCATTTCCAGATGACTCTCCTCATATTCCTTAGAAACCAAAAAGTAAATTAAACAAAACAAAGCATTGCCTGTATTTAAAAATGAATAGCTCATTGCACCTGTAATTCACCTTTGTTCAGCTAAAAGGTAATGAGCATGTTTCATTCTCTGCCCTTTGAAGTCAAAGTTCCTCTCTGCCTCTCACCTATGCTATTAAAAGTATTTCTTGGTCACTAGTCACTTTTCCACCAGTCTCTCATCCTCCAATTCATCCTACACAGTATATTCAGATTAATCTTTCTAACATGAGTATGACTATCATTGAAATAAACTTCAGTGATTTCTTATATATTTTTCAAAGAAAGGCAAAACTTCAGAGCCAAGCATTCAAGACCCTTCAGTATCTGCCTCCAATCCATCTTACCAACCTCATCTTATATTAACTACCACTCTTGAGGCACTCTGTACCAAAGGCAAATTGAATTACTATTTGTCCCTCAAACCTACTCAGTTCTTTCCTACTTCCACACTATTGGACATTCTCATACCTGGAACGTTCCTCTCCTATCTCTTTCTGTTAACATCCATCCGTTCCTTTAAGTCTCAGCTCAATTATCATCTCTTCCATAAAGCTTGAATCCTCTCAGCTACAAGCAATCCCTCCCTCATTTGATCTCGTAAAATTTTGATGATCTAAATTATATTACAAACTAGTCTTTATTTTAAAAGGGGACTGGGTGGTACAGCGTTGGATTTGGAGTCTGGGTGACCTGAATTCGAATCCTGCCTCCAACACTTATTAGCTATGTGAGCCTAGACCAAGTCACTTAACCTCTGCTTCAGCTTCCTCATCTGTAAAATGGGTATAATAATAGCACCCTCTCACAGGGTTCTTGTGAGGATCAAATGAGATAACATATATAAAGGACTTTGCAAATGTTAATGTTCTATGTAAATACTAGTTATCATTATTACATTAGTTTGTAGACACATTTCGTTGCCCCTGTCAACTGAAAATTCCTTGAGGGTTTGTCTTATTTGTCTCATCCAGACAACTGGATGGCACAGTACCTGGGCAAGGTTAAACCTGGAGTCAAGAACACCTGAGCTATGTTATGAATGTGTATCTACGTATATATATATATATATATATATATATATATATATATATATATATATA
>CM053592.1:113705447-113716169 GCA_028646515.1 Pseudochirops corinnae | reverse complement strand
CCTCCCTCCTCCTCCCCCTTCCTGAGATGGTAAACAATTTGATATAGGTTATACATATGCAAGTATGTAAAACATATTTCCATATTAGTCATTTTTGTGGAAAAAATTTGAAGGGAGGAAGAAAGGAAAGAGGGAAGGAAGGCAGGAAGGAAGGAAGAAAGGAAGGAAGGAAGGAGAGAAGGAAGGAAGGAAGGAAGGAAGGAAAGAAGGAAGGAAGGAAAGGAAGGAAGGAAGGAAGGAAGGAAGGAAGGAAGGAAGGAAGGAAGGAAGGAAGGAAGGAAGAAAAGGAAAAACAGTATGCTTCAGTCTGTATACTGACTCCATCAGCTCTTTTTCTGGAGGTGGATTGTGTTGTTCATCATGAGTCTCAGATCATTAGTCTTGGATCATTGCTTAGCGAAGTCATTCACCATTGGTCATCACGTAATATTGCTGTTACTTTGTACAGTGACTTCCTTGATTTTGCTTTATTATGTATGTGTCTTACAAGGATTTTCTTTTTTTTTTCCCTTTTCAGTGGGGTGGAATAGGATGTAAGGAAGAAAAAAATGGCTTTCTTTTAATTTTTTAAAATGTTTTTAATTTTTAAAAAAAAGGAAATGGGAACCGTAAAGATGGAATATTGGGGCAGCTAGGTGGTACAGTGAATAGAGCACTGGCTCTGGAGTTAGGAGGACCTGAGTTCAAATCCAGCCTCAGACACTTGATAAACTTGCTAGCTGTGTGACCTTGGGCAAGTCACTTAACCCCAATTGCCCTGCCTTCCCCCCCCAAAAAAGAGACCAAAAAAAAAAAAAAGATGGCATACTGTATGTATTACTTTACTCATAGTTTTGTGAAACTTTTTTTCTCCCTTTCAAAAAAATGTTATAAGGGATGACTCTTAGAGAGAGTAGAAAAAAGAATGAGTGAGTAGTGTGATATAAAAACAAAATGTATGAACCAAATTTTGCTTTTAAAACCCTCTACCAGCTTAGCCTTTGAGAAGTAGAACCTCCTGGGGAGGCTAGGTGGTGCAGTGAGTAGAGCACCAGCCCTGGAGTCAGGAGGACCTGAGTTCAAATCCGACCTCAGACACTTGACACACTTTCTAGCCATGTGACTTTGGGCAGGTCACTTAACCCCAACTGCCTTCCAAAAAGCAAAAAAAAAGAGAAGTAGAACCTCCTGATCTCAGTGATGCTTTGGCAGAGGATTCAATGAAGGGAGTTAACATCATAACCAATTTTAATGTTTAAGTTTATTCTTATTTTTAATATGTTCTTCCTTTTACAGAGTTCTATTAAACCTCCTTCGATAATCTAGATGCGATGCAGATAACTAGAAACTGATGCAATATTGACTTCAATATTCGCACTTGAAATTGAAGAAAAGAATTGGTTTGCCCGTTCTTTAGAATTAGAACCAAGTTTAGAGCTATTTCCTTTCCTGAACTATTAAGACTATTTCATTGTCCAGTTTGACTGGTTTGCAAGATGATACACTGTGCCACTGCCAATCCATAGAACTGTCATGGTTGATAGTACTTATCTCACCTCCAATTTCTGTTTATTTTGATAATAGCAATATCGCAACATCATCCAACAGGATCTTAGAAGCTTTCTTCTATGTCTTTGCAGCAGTTATTCAACCTAGATTACCTTCTAATTTGGAAAAGGGTGGGATTAATTACAAAAACTAGGCCAGCTTCCAAAATGCTTCATAATTTAATTCAGATAAATATGGAGGCATTTATAGATGCGTGATGATATCATCTGAGCTTTAAGACCTCCCCAGTGCAGGCTGTGACTAAGGACACTAGTCTCTGTGTCCTCTGCTTAACAAGCTCTTAGCAAGGGTTCACTATCACTAACATGTATGATGAAAGAGAGTATAGTATGGTCCAGCTGAAAGAATACTGAATTTTGAATCAAAGGACCTGGATTCAAATCCTGCCTCTGTCATTTATTTCCTGTGGGACTTTGGGCAACCTTTCTTTGGCAACTGCTCACAACCTCTCTGGGACTCAGTTTTCTCATCTGTAAAATGAAAGATTTAGATAAAGTGGTCTTTAAAGCCTATTATGCTCTAAATATTTATAGCACTGAGTTTCCTTTCTGAAATAATTTTTGGTCTATTAAAAAGCATAGTAGGAAGAGCAGCAAACTTGGAATTGGAAGACCTTGCTTTGAGTCCTGGCTGCTACTTGCTACCTATATAACTTGGAGTGAGACATCTTATCTCTAACCCTGTTAATTCATCAGTAAAATGAGGGAATTGGGAGCAGCTCTAAAGCTACAATCTTATTATATCATTTTGCTATCACAATAGTTCCATGAGGAGCAGACATTGTTTCTATATTCCCTGTAAGAAAAGTAAAGAAGATGAGCTCTGTGCTCAGGGTCACAAGCATGTTAGTAACAAATCCATTGTTAGAATCAAGTTAAGTGCTGTTTTCATTAGATTACCCAGCAGAACAGAGAGATTACAATTCTTTTCTCCCTTTAAGGTTCTGTCAGGTGCTACATCTTCTGTCAAGACTCCCCAACATGGCTGCAGCTAGAAGTGGGCCCTCTCTCCTAATGTCTCATTCTTCTCCATTAGTTATGTGTATGAATTATCTCCAGGTAGGTAATGTACAAGAATTGTCTAGCCTCAGATTCAGTAACACCTGGGTTCAAATTCTACTTCTGACATATGCTAGCTTTGTGACCGTGAGTATGATACTTCTCTCAGTGCCTTTGGAAACTCAAATACTTTAAGTTGCAAATGAGTTGCCAGTCTGCATCAGTAGAGAAAATTTCCACACCAGCAGTACTCTACACAAATAAATTAGAGGCTGGGACCAAAACAAAAATTGCCTACCTCCTGGTAAATTCTATTTCCCAGCCCCAAGCTCTTTCCCAGCAAAAGGGAAGAAAAACAAACAAATAGAGATTGTGAGATTTTACTCAATGTCAGTCTTGCTTCTAAATGACTGCCATTTTCTCCATTCCTTCTTTCCAGAAGGGTCAGGAAACTGGAAACCATTGCTACACAGTATTGGCCCTAAGCCCATCCCCTTCTTAGAAGTGGAAGAAAAATGGAAGCCTTCTCTTTGGAGTTTCAGTGACTGATTCAGCTCCATGATAGCCCTGGAGGTTCAGGTTTAGCAGGAGGATAAGAGCAGTCAGACTGATGTATAATGAAACACCAAAAGTGTTCCTTGTAATAGTAGAAAATTAGCTGCAAAGAGCTGTGGCTCATAGAGCCTTCTTTGGGTTTCACAAGCTCTAGAAGCCTCAGGGTTTTGAGATAGGAGAGATGACAGGCCTTAGGGGTTGGCAACCTTTAGCCAGACACCAGTGTGGTGGGTTATTGAACAAATGACTCAAGGGAAGGAGAGGATAGAAAAGGCACTCGGGCCACTTTGTCTCTCTCAGTTCCAAATCTGTTAAATCTCCCAGGCAAAATATACTCACTGCCAAGTGAGCTGTCAGCACTGGATACCCAAGGAAGAATCAACACCAGGCAGAAACTGTGGAGCTCTTTGTTTCAACAACCACACTAGTACTGGGACTGGAGTGAAAAGAGCTGCAATGACAGATGGAAAACCTATGACCCCAGAGCCTTGCCTGGAGCAAACAAACATTATGCTCACTCTTTCCCTAGAAAACAAACCAAGTGAGATGAGTTGCTGCCCCATGAAGTACAGGATGATGTGTTAAGTGGCAGAGTGAAGGAGGGGCAGAGCAGAGGGGGAAAGAGCAGCATACTAATTATCACTTATATAGCACTCTAGTAATTTCATCTTATATAGTCCTCACAACAGCCCTGTTGGTAGATGCTTTTCTTGTGCCCATTTTACAGATGAGGAATCTGAGTCAGACAGATGTTAAGTGACTTCCCAGAGTCACAAAACTTGTAAGTACCTGAGACTCTGGTCTTCCTGACTCCAAGTCCAGCGTTCTCTCCATTGTGCCACTTAGTTTCCAATTAATTGTTTACTTTGTTATACTTCATTAAAAATGCTACATTTCACAGAAAATGATTACCAGGATCAGGACAACACATAGACACATATAGACAGAAAGTTTTTAGGACTTCTTGACTTAAGGCTATCTGGGTGATGGAATGTCACTGTAATTTCCAGTTACTAACTGGAATTATTCATTAATTTTTTTCTGTATAAGTACTATAATAGAACACTAGGCTATAGGTTAAATGTATCATTTAAGACAGGTGAGATTCAGAGAGATTAAATCTTATGCCCAGGGTTATGCAGATAGTTTATGACAAAAGTAAGATCCAAGTTTAGCGCTATCTTGGTTAGACCATCATATAAACCAGACAAAGGTCAAACTATCTTTTTAACCTTTCACAGTGACTCTCTGTCTCCCACCCCCACCCCCATCTGTCTCTCTCTGTCTCTATCTCGTCCAATCCCACTGCTGAGCTAATCGGCACAGAAGCTTTGACCTGGGCTGCTTTGCTCCTCGTTAGGTAGCTTGGTGGCCCCCTGCTTATAGGGGCTTACCATACTGACGCCAAACAGTGCAGATGCCCAATTGGTTTAGCATACTACAACTCAGAACTCTGAAGCTCAAATGATCCACCAGTGTCTGCCTCTTCTGTAGCTGGAGATTACAGGTATAGGTTTCTGTTCTCTTTTCTGAACTCCAAAACACAAATCTATGAGCATATGCATTGTACTATGTCCTCACTGACACCTATGGAAGATTTTGTCCTGTTGTAAGAGATGTCCCTTATGAAATGGAAACATCCCCATTAATAATGCATTTTGGGATAATTAATTAAGTGAATTCCAGAACTGAGGATGCAAAGAGGAAAGAGGCTACACATGGAGACTTGGACTTAGTTTCCCAATAGGGAAATCTGCATATATGCAAGGACTTTAGAAGGAAATATATGTCTCCAGGAGAGAAGGTAACTACATAGTCCCAAAGACAGCAGCAACCAAGAGCAGTAGTGGATAGACAAGGAATTCCTATGTCAAACATGGAACCATAGGAATGAGATCTGGAAGCAACAGAGTGTCTATGGCAAAGTAAGGAAAGGGTTCCTATACAAGCAAAGGAATTCTGCGACACATCATAAGCCCATAAGATCATAAACAGAGCAGGAAGGGCCAAAGATACCATCAGGTCCAATCCCCTCATTTTGCAATTGAGGAAGCAGAGGCCCAGGGATGATAAAGGACTTATCCAAGGTGAATAGGTAGTAGGCACAGAAGGAAAATTCTCAGACAGTGGGAAACTCCTGGACCAAGCAAAGGAATTCTAGGACAAAGCAAAAACTAGAGCTGAAGAGCAGTAAGGGACAAACTTGGAAGAACAAATCTGGATCTTACCCTTCACTGATACAGTGAGTCCTGGTCCAAGGGAAAAAGGTCGTCCCTCTCGCAATGCTGAGTATTGTCCCTTTGTGGAAGGGCCCACCAAAGATGGGGAAGTACCATTAGTTAAAAAGACTGTCTGGGAAAAGGGGGGGGTCTCACCAGGGGAAAATGGACAACCCTCAATTGTCCACGTGTGCTTTCATCTACCCAGGAAATTCTCAGTCAGAGTAGTACTATAAGTTAAAAGAACCATATAAATCTGTAGAAAAAGATGGAAGCCCACCAGATAGAGAAAGGATTGTTTTGACTCCTCATGACCTTGAGTGTGAGCCCTTGTATCTCTGGTTTTCTGTTGAGTTAAATATGTCCTGTATCACTTTTGGTATACATTATTAGCCTGGGTGCTTGCATAGGAGCTGAGAATCCTTTTCTCAATCACCTGAAGAGACCTTTTGTGGGGTGGTTCTGTAGGACATGAGTGTAAAACAACAGAAGGGCTTTTGTTTAGTGAGCACCTACACATGAACCAAATTCTGACGTTCCCAGGGGAAATCCCAAGTAGGAGCAAGTGCCAAAGAATATGATTATTGAAAAGATTGCAAGTATAAACTCAGTCTACAAAAACCCAGAGTCTTCAGTTTTGATCCTTTGGTTATATATCAACCCATAATAACACTTAGCTACAAATTAAATTAGCATTTTCTCCAAAAATCACAATTTTCTTATTTCTCAATGTTTATGAGTTTATTCGTTGGAATTCCTACAAGAAAAGTAAACAGGAGATTTTCATTGATTCACTACAGTCAAGTGTAACTTGGTCCCTCTAAATATTCTTTCTTTTTCCATGTGTCATTAAGGAGACAATGGAATTCCATCCTCATAGCATCCATTGCATGATCTGCCTAAATCAGACCATGTGGAAAAGTCCGAGGAAACTGCTTCTGGAAATAAATATTGCTGTGATCCACAGTCTGGAGCACATACAGATATTCTATAACTGCATCCAGTCCAATAACCAAGTGATAAAAAGAAAACCTCTTGATTGACTAGAAGCCAGTGCCAGAAGTTGGATGTATTCAAAAGGCACCAAATGTCCTTGCTTCAGTGCAAAGAAAGACAAGGAACAGTGTACTCATCTGAGTAGGGAGAGAGGCATTGTCTTTTATCTCCCCACCCAGATCGCTGCCATGTAGGGAGATGAGCACACAACTCTACTCTTACTTCAAACTATTCTTTTTAGTGTTAGGTGAAGGAGTTTTGGAGATTGCTTTAACTCTGAGCTGTGAATGGTCAGAATGGTGAACCACAAGAGGTCAAGGAGCTAGTCCAGACCAGAGTTTAGGGCCTACCAGTATAACCCTGAGGAAGGACTAGCCTCCAGCCATGTAGGGCATTGAACCTGAAACCAAGATTCTGGGTCCTACAATAGAGAAGGACCATGGGTTTGCTCGGTTCTGCAAGAGAGAGGGACCGAAGATTTGCTGGAGCTAGCTTGTACAGGCTCAAGAGAGTCCAATTGTTAAATTTTCACAAAAAGCATTTCCATATTGGAAAGCAGTAAACATTACAAATCAGAGCTTGATTTATGGTTTGTTGGTTGTCTAGATTTAAAAAAATGATGAAGAGAATGCTAATAATGCAGATTAAACTGAAAAGCATGTCTACATTTTTGGAAGGTCAATTGTTAAACATTTACGTAATAAACATTACATACCCATTGACTTGTCCACTAATTTCTGGTAGTTAACAGTGGGGAGAACATTTTGTAATGGGAGCTTGTGCCATTGGCATTAACGAAGGCCATCCTACTGTCCCTCAAAGATACCCTTAGAACCTTGAGAAGGAGATATAGCCTGTCCCACTCTGGGAGAATGAGCCCAGAGTATCATTACACATATTTTAATCAAGCAAGAGAAAAGCCTCTGGGAGCTGCTGACCTTGCCTCTCCTCTTTGGAAATGTTCAAAGAAGCAGCTTGTGATAATTTGTGTAACTTGCTCCAGCTGCCCCAGAGGAAGACTGGAGACAAAAAAATGCAAAAAAAAAACAAAAAACCCACAAGAGTGCCTCTTTAAACCCCTAAAACAGTGGAAATTGTTGACACAGGCAGGAGGAATTTTTATAGAGGCTCTAGTTGAGGTAAGGTGTAAATAACAATGAGCCAGTCCAGAGTAGAAAACAGAACCCTTTCTGAGGGCTCCAAAAAAGAAGCGTTCCCACAGCCCCTTGAAGAGATTTCTTGTATGGTGGAGTGGAAAGCAATAAAAAGTTTAAAAGTGACAGGGGTAATATGTTCCATGTACTTCAAATTCTCTTGTAATATCTCTCTTTATATCTAGGTCATGTATCTATTTTGACCTTATCTTGATAAATGGCATAAGATATTGATTTATGCCCAATTTCTGTCAGATTGCTTTATAGTTTTCCCCAACAATTTTTATCAAATGATGAATTCTTGTCCCCAAAACTTAAGTCTTTACACTTTTCAAATACAAGGTTACTCTATTCATTTGCTGCTATAAATCATATGTCTCCTCTGCTCCTCTGGTCTACCTTTCTGTTTCTTCTCTGACCCCTGTACACGTATGTTTGAAGAGGAGACAACTGACACCATCTTTTGGAGGAGAGATGAGCAAACTGATCAATCAATGAAGAAGTATTTATTAAGCCAGGCACTATGCTAGACTCTGGAGATACATAGTAGAAAGAATGAAACAATTCTGGTTAAAAGTCACTTACATTCTAATGGGGAAATAGGTATGCATGTAAATATATTCAGCATAAATATAAAATGAATATATACAAAGTAGTTAAATCCAAGGTAGTTTGGAAGAGAGAACACTAGCAGCTGGAGGGTGAAAAAAGACTTCCTGCAAAAGATGGATCCCCGAGCTGCATCTTATAGGAAGAGGGAGGGACGTGGGTAGAAGAGGTAAGGAGAAAGTGCATTCCAGGCATGTGCAACTAAGAATGCAAAGCATGAAGAGTAGAGAGGAGGCCAGTTTGGCGGGATTGTGGAGTGTGAGAGGAGGAGTAACGTCCAACGTAGCTGGTAAGATAAGTTGGGGCCGGTTTGTGCAGTGCTTTTACAAGATAAACAAAGGAGTTCATATTTCATCCTAGAGCCAAAAGTAGATGTGCTTGAGTAAAAGAGCCTCGCATCCTGATCTGTGCTTAAGGAAAATGACTTTGGCCTCAGCGTAGATGTAGGATGGACTGGAGCAGTAAGAGACCTCAGTCAAGGAGACTAATTAGGAAACTGTTGCACAAAGCGCCAAAAGCAGAGCTGTGGACAGTGACAATGGTAAGGTGGCCCCAAGAGAACCTCTGCCATGAAAAACAACTAGAGGAGAACTTGCTGCAAAGAGAATTGACAGGAGGAAGGAGCCTGGCGTTCTCCTTTTCTAGGACACCATCTGGCGTGGGGCTGTCTACTGCATGGGAGCTATAAACATCTCTGGGTGAGGTTTAGTCACTGGAGGGAGAGATCTTGACTCTCTGTGGCCTTGATGGGAGTGCTTTCTGAGTGATTTACTGTGTAAATAAAGCTGTTCTGTTTTCCAAGCCTTGTAGGATTAGGTGCTTGTAAGGGAGAGTGCCACGGTTTCCTCCTAGCTGGGGACAGCAGACCAGAGAAGTGAGTGTTTCTCAAAATGTACCTTGGCCCTTTGTGACAGAAAACAGATTCTGACACAAGGGTTACATAAAAAAACATATTTAATATATGAGCAGCCCTACAAAAAGCCTGCTAGCAATTTGCTTCATCCTTCTCTAATGTGGGTGTTTGGGGTAAAGTTGCCAACCTCAAAAACCCAGGAGGCACAGATGACTATATTTATAGTCTGAAACTCCTTAACTGAAACTCAGGGAGAAGTATTTCACCCCTGGAAAGGAGTACCCCATAAAGCAATAGACTATACTATAACTCTAAAGGTAGCTTATCATAAAAATATTATCTTTCCATCCTGGAATAGGAAAGGCTAGTCCATTAATAACTCATAAACAGGTATGGTAACTATATTCATAACAAAAATCAGGACACATGGTCCACCAAAAACATGCCTTTTCCAAAATTTTGTTTAAAACATTTTTCTTTTCTTGAAGTCAAGTCTACTCCAGAAAATCTGGGGCCAGGAACCATGTGGATAGGAAGCATTGATGCCCCACCAACTTGAGATGGCCTGGGACCATGAGGGAACCTCTGTTGTTGTTGTTTTCTTCTTTTCTTGATGTGGACAGAGTACAAGTCTCCAAATGCAAACACCCAATACCAATAGTGAGAGAACATGCCTCTGGATCTTTTTAAAAGCAAAAGACTTCAGAGGAAGGGAAGAAGAGAAAGAACCACCACCATCCGGGAGGATGAGAGTCGTGTATAATGTTGAGCAGGAGGGGTTAACTGTTTGAAGGATAAATTTTTTTCCCCCATAATTTTAGAAAAGCATTAACTGTCCACAGGAAGTGGTGGAAAGGTCTAGTCATAGAGATTGAGAACATTTGATCAGAGTACAATGACAGCCCTGTCACCTGGCTTAATCTTTGTTAAAAATCATGCTTCATTGCCAAGTAGCTGACATATTGTGTTAGAACTCAATCAGAAACCAGGGAGCGATTGTAGCTATGGTACACTGCCTGATCTCCCTCCTACTGTTACAGCCTGCCCTCCAGCTTCCAAAACAAATTGCTCTGAATATTCTCTCTCCTTTTGAAGACATATTTTCACTAGGATAGAAACTTCATATTTTGGAGAAAACTATTTTGAAGCTTCCCAGTTTGAAGGCAGAATACCTAAGCTACAAGTCACATAAAATGTGTTCTACAAACATTAGCTAAGAAGTTGGAAGATGTGGGTTCTAGAACTCATTTCCACTAACTAGGTATAAGATTTTTGGCAAACAATTCAGCTTCTTCAGGTTTTAATATCCTTAGCTATAAAAGGAAGGAGATCAGTTATCTGAGTTATAAGATCCCTCCCAGCTCTGAAATTCTGTGGTATTCTAAAGACTCAGCATAATAAATAGCCAAATGTACTTTCTTTAAACTGAATAAATAATGTCTCATGTTATTTGTGTTGCTATTTTTCAAATTATCTTGCGACTAATAAAATATAAATTCACTTAAAAGTTTACAAATTCACAACAGCTTTTTGTCATTCCATATTTTCTCAATCAAATAGATACTAATTATCAGACTACTGCTATCATATCAAGACCTATTCAATTTTGTTGATGTTAAAAAGGAGTCTCCATATTTTAAAAATTAGGAATCACTGACTGTTATGGGAATCTAAAGATCTTCCCTGCCCCTAGGCCCTTTGTTAAAGTGGCTACGTGACTCTGAGGACCCTTGGATATTTGAAAGTATACTCTGTTCCCTAATAGGCTGAATGTGGTCACGTGGAGCCTG
>CM053592.1:113668525-113704947 GCA_028646515.1 Pseudochirops corinnae | reverse complement strand
GGTCAACCTTACTCTCATTGAATTTGGCTTAAGGAAGCAATGACACACTCTAAATTGGGTATCTTGGCCTACAGAAGAGTAGAGGGGAAGGAGATGGGGGGGGAGGATGGAGGGGAGGCCAGGTTGGGGGGGAGGGTTGTTAGAAGCACACACTTCTGTAAAGGGACAGGGACAAAGTAGAGAATAGAACAAGTCGGGGGCGGGATAGGAAGGAGGGAAATACAGTAAGTCTTTCACAATATGACCATTGTGGAAGTGTTCTGCATAACTACACATGTACGGCCTGTATTGAATTGCGTGTCTTTCCAGTGGGGGTGAGTGATGAGGGAGGAAGAGAAAGAATCTAGAATTTAAAGTTCTAAAATGAAATGTTAAAAATGTATGAATATGTATATATATATATATATATATATATACATATATATGTGTGTGTGTGTGTATATATATATTATCATTATTATTATTTATATGCAACTGGGAAATAAGATATACAGGCACTGTGGTAGGGAGATCCATCTTGCCCTACCGGAAAGTCAGAGGGGTGATGGGGTGGCTATAGGAGAGAGCAGATTGGGGGAGGGAGTATACAGTGGGACTGCTGTTTTGGGGTGGTGGATAAGGGAAAGACAGGAGAAAATTTGTAACTCAAAATCTCATAGAAATGAATGATGTAAACTAAAAATAAACAAAAGTTTAAAAAAAAGAAACATTTATTTTGAAAGCTTGTCAAGAAGCATTCAATTTATTTCCATTTATATCAAAATTCATTTGCTCTCTAGAGGTTCTCAACTTCTTATCCCAGCTGTCTATAACTTCTCTATCACCATCTTTAGCATCTTAGTGCCTGAGAATAGCTTCCATCTTTTCTGTAACCAATCCACTTCTTTTTCCTATGATAGGTTTCCTGACTAATTTTCTTTATATCTCCTCTTGTACTTGCCATCAAGCTGGATTGTGCTTACGCCCATCATACTTACTTCCATTGCTCTTTGAGTCACCATTGATGGCAGATCTTCAGATATCATGGTGCTCCATGGTTACCTCTATAACATCATAGGCTAACTGTTATTGAGAAGAAGAGAGAGGTGGTACCTGAATAATGATATTGTCAATGTTGGTATCTCCTGACCAGGGCAAGAGCCATACAATTTGTCATCAACTCTCTCCATCTTTAACCTATTCCTCATGACCCTGGGCAGAAGAATTCCTATTTAGGTTTCAACCCAAAATGTAAAAAAAGAATACCTATACACTAATAAGCTTTTCATGGAGAGGACACGCTTCCTGATATCATTTGTAGCAGCTATGTGGTGCAGTGGATAGAACACTGGACCTAGAGTCAGGAAGACCTGAGTTCAAATTGGCCTCAGACACAGCCACTACTATGTAACTACTACTACTGCTAGCTATGTAACCCTGGACAACTCACTTAACTTCTGTTTGCCTCAGGGGTGGCTAGGTGGTGAAGTGAATAGAGCACTGGCCCTGGAGTCAGGAGGACCTGAGTTCAAATCCAGCCTCGGACACTTAACACAAAACTAGTTGTGTGATCTTGGGCAAGTCACTTAACTTCAATTGCCCTACCTTACCCCCTCCAAAAAAAAAAAAGAAAAGAAAACTTCTGTTTGCCTCAGTTTCCCCATCTATAAAATGAAGCTAATAATAGCACCCCCAAATCCCAGGATCCTCGTAAGGATGAAAAGGGATAATTATAAAGTGCTTAGCATAGTGCTTGGCGTGCGGTAAGTACTACATACATGTTAGCTACTGTTATTATCAGCATCATTTTTGTCTCCTGCCTGTAGTCAGCATGACACAGTTTCTCCAGCCAGTGACAGGAACTAAGGATCAGGGCCAATGTGGACAGGTTATGATGACCAGACAGTATCTTTGAACTTTTATTGAAATTCCTCCCGGGATGGACCCAATACAGCAACTCAACCAATACCATAGACACGTATAACATATCTTAACTTTGACTATTTTTAGAAGGTCTTATGGTCAGGATGGCTTTACACTTGCTTCTAGGAGTGATTTGTTTGTGTAAGAAACTATGTGCTATATTTGGGAGCCTCCATGGCTGCACCTCTACATCACCAATCAAAGCATGCATTGCTATAGTCTGGTCAGATCCAGTCCCTACATTCAGAGGAAGAGGAAAAATATGCAGTTAGAGATAGCTGGAGTGTCTGATGAATATCTGTGAGAGTAGGACTCCAGAGGAGTGGATAGTTAGTGTATACTTGCTCTTTTTTTTTCATTTTAACTTCAAACTTAAATAGGAATTCTTCTGCCTAGGGTCATGAGGAATAGGCTAAAAGATGGAGAGAGTCAGTGACAAATTTTATGGCTCTTACCCTGGCCAGGAGACACCAACATTGACAACATCATTATTCAGTTACCACATCTCTCTTCTTCTGAATAACAGTTAGCCTGTGATGTAATAGAGGTAATCATAGAACACCACCATATCTGAAGATATGCCATCAGTGGTGACCCAAAGAGCAATCTATGATGGGTGTAAGCACAATCCAGCATGATGACAAGTACAAGAGGAATTCTACTAATCCCTGTGCTTAATATTAATCTGACTGATAGATAACTGGAATATTCAAGGGTGGCTGTGGTTTGCTTACCCCTCAATTAGGGCATTGAACCTCTTTTTTCAACGTCAGTATAAGACCACACAACCCTTAAAATCTGTGGACAATCCAAAACCAATCAGTGGTCAGAACCAATCGAGTTCCTTGAGTTTGGGCTACATACATGTGCAACTTTACTTCTCTGCATCAGGGAAAAGCAGGGATTCAGGAAAACAGAGAAATGTCTTGTATGAATATGTCCACTAAATCAAATACCATAAATAAACCCAGTTTAAAGTGACTGCAGCTAGGTGGCACAGTGGATAGAGCAATGGGCCTAGAATCAGGAAGCCTCATCTTCATAAGAGTTCAAATCCAGACTCTAATACTTATTAGCTATGTGACTCTGTGCAAGTAACTTAATGCTATTTGCCTCAGTTTCCTCATCTGTAAAATGAGCTGGAGAAGAAAATGGCAAATCACTCTAGTATCTTTGCCAAGAAAATCCTAAGGGACAGAAAAACTCAACAACATAACAACAAGGTGATTGGGTCTCTAGTCATTAAAACCATAGAGCTTATTAACATAATAAAAGACATAATGCCTGAAGGTCTCACACAATCAGATTCAACCTACCTTTCTAGATCTATCACCCTTCACCCCCCACCTTCCCTTCATTCCTGCCAGATGTTATTCCCCTCTATCACTAGAGAGTCCCCCTAAACAGTTATCCTTGCTTCAAATTATTCTCTTTTCACATCTATTCAAAAAATATAGTTTATTACCCCCTACCAACATAATGACTTTTCCTAGTCAGTCATTGGACACAATCAGTTTAAAACACAGGCATCTAATGATGTATACAAGAAAAAAACAACGATAGAATGTTTTTCCCATAAATCTGGAGCACATTCTCCCATAAATATGTATAATGAAATGTAGGAAGAGTCGCCACACCTAAGGATGTTTGTGGACTCACACAAAGGAAGCCTGCAGAGACAGGGTACAATTCACAACTTCAGCAGAGGACCATCTGCAGAGGCTTGCTCTACCTCCACTATATAATCATTCTAGTAAAAGGTATATTAGATAAATCATAAGTACTTTGACTTATGTCACTCAACACCCTCCCCCTAAGGATTTTCACCATTCAAAAGGTAAAGGAGGAAAGGCAAGAATAAAGGTAAACAAAGAAGGCAAAGACATTAGCATCCACCCTCCAAGACCTAATTCCTGTCTTTTATTGCAGATGTGTAGTTGGCCATAAACTTTCAAGTTTTAATCAACCCAGCTCTAGTCAGAATTAAGGGGACAAACATTTAGTATTTTTGTTAGTTGCCCTTTCCCCTGGCAATCTAAAAGATATAATTTTTGGAAGCCCCTTTTTTTATCAGTCCAAGAGAAAGTTACTCCAACGAGCAGTACTGAAAGCAATATAAGTGCCTAGACAGGAGTCAGAAAGAAAATTAAGATGTAAAGTCACCCTCTCTGGCCCACTGCCACCAGTCCCAGTCATAGCCAAAGCTTCTGACCCAGCCCTAGTAAAACAAGAAAATAAATCTAAAGACTTGTTATCCCTAGTTCTTAGTACTAGAAAGGAAGTTCAAGCATAAGCAGATGGTGACAGCAGCAACAGCTACAAATATTCCAGATTTGTTGTGCTGGTCTAGGCATGAAGGGAAGAAGATAGATTTACCAGTTCCAATCTCCAACCTTCCATGCTTCAATCTACTTCCCTTCCACCCATAACCTCCATCCCCTTCACACACCATTTAAATATTCTTTTTTTTTTTTCAAATCAGACCAAGGCTTTTATTTATTCATTTCTTGCATTTAAAATATTCTTTGATGACATCTTTGGCCTGAGATTCCTTGCCATAGTCCTTAACAACAACGCAACTGCAGCCAACCACTTTACGGGGCTTTCCCTCTCTGTCAATTTTACAGAGACCTACCCATTCACTCAGCTTCTTGTTGTCATCAACCTTGATCAAGTTGATTTGGTGCTCAGCACATAGGGCCTCAACCAACTTTACATACACAGGTTCATCACTGTTGGAAGCAAGTACACAAAGATGGGCTTGGCGTTTGTCCAAGGCTTTGGCAGCTTCACGAATTCCATGAGCTAGGTGGTCGTTGATGAATGCGATCCTCAGCACTTCTTGTAGAGCGGTGTTAACGTCCATTACACCTCCAGCTGCAATGCCTTCCTCAGTCATGGCAGCAGTTCACAAGTGAAGCTAAATCTTGAAAACACCCGGGAGCCTCCGCCTCCCGCTCGACTCAGTGGCGACAGGGAAAAAGCGCATCTAAATATTCTAATGGTATGTCATTTTTGACAGTCTTCCAAGAAACCAGCCCCTTCTGACTTGTGCTTGTCTACAATATAGGCAGTTCTGAAGATCTAAAAGCACTTTATTCATAATATCATTGGAAATAAAGATAGTATAATTCTTAGGGTTAGCCGTCCCATTAAGATGCCATAACAAATATTTCATCACAGCTACCACCATTGTCAATTAAAAGATCTTGATTGAAGTTTTTTAAAATTTTCTACCAAATTCTGTTCCCAAATCCACAACTCTCTAGTTGATTGAAAATTTCTGCCAATTATCTAATATACAAATACCCAGAAAGCCATTTTCAGAGCAGAGAGAATCTTTATCTTCTGGGTGTGTTTGGAAAAAGAGGGCTTAGTCTAGGCAGCGTGCCAAAGCTTTAGCTAACATTTCACAACCCTCACTCTTGAAGATCTTAGATCTAAAAATCTTGATAAAGACAGTAATGAGAAGCTATCCTGTTAATGGACTAAAATGGATTGTTATACTATTTTAGGCCTCAGTAGAGGTAGACTTACCATGCTTCAAAAATAAACTGCTTAAAAATACATGTTTAGTTTCATATGCAAGAGTTGGAATGTTTTTTGGTTTGGAAAGCCAATTTTATGGAAACATTACAAATTGATGACTACTCCAAAGCCCCAAGGTATAACTCAGCAGTGATAAACAGATGGCAATAGCCAGTCCTACATATGCCGAACGAAGAATATTTCACATAGCATATTTTATCTGAGTCATAAAAGCATTCCTGACATCTGGCGATGACCAAAATGTGACAAAATCAGACAGAGAGACAGCTTCACAGGCCTTAGAGTTCCTCTGGAATCCTTTCAAGACATGGAGAACTACAGACTAAGACAGCACAACTTTATGAAAAAAAGTAAAACAAAGAACAGAAAATCATAAAAGTAACTACAGAGCTAAAACATAAACAGTGACTCATAAAGTTCCAACCAGTTAAGAGTGCTCAATAGAATGATTGTCCTGACTGTCAGCAGGAAGGCTCCTTATAGGCCCTTTTGGACACTCAGAGAATGTCTGAGCAGGAACACACCTCAAATGTCATTTGACTTCCTTAATTACACAAACCAAGACCTAATATTCAGGCTTCTTTAATTTGTAATGGCTTTTCCAACACAGACAACCAATATATTCATGTTGAGGTGTTTTTACCAGCCAAATACAAGCTTTTTGAGGGCATGGGCTGATTCAATTTGGCTTTCAGTCTCTAGGACATAATATACCACCTGACATGCAATAACTGCTTTGGTGAATGTTTATTGCATTGAATTGAATTGCTCTGAAACACAACTATACCAACCACCAACTCATAGGAGGGATACGAGGTCCTCTCATAATACTTTCATTTGTTCTAAGGGAGAGTAATGATGGTTCAGTATCAGTTCACCGTCATGATCATAAATTTGAAGCTAGATGGGACCTTTGGAGTCAGCACAACTCCATCATTTTATAGATAAAGAAACAAGCCAAGCAAGACTCAGTGACTAAATTAAGCCAGTCAGTCAATAAGGATTTATTAAGCTCCTACTGTGTGCCAAAAAATGTACTAAATGTACAA
Organism: Pseudochirops corinnae; assembly: GCA_028646515.1. Lineage (NCBI taxonomy): Eukaryota > Metazoa > Chordata > Mammalia > Diprotodontia > Pseudocheiridae > Pseudochirops > Pseudochirops corinnae. The sequence goes on along the minus strand of CM053592.1, from coordinate 113,698,447 downwards.
ATGTACTAAATGTACAAAAAAGGGCAAAAGACAGTCCTTGCTCTCATAGTCTAGGGGGGGGTCAAAGTTATATAAGTAGACATGCTCATTCTGGGACCCAAGATGGTGGCTTAGAGGCAGCCATCCAACTGAACTCTTTCAATATTCCCCACCAAACAATTTTAAAATAATGTCTCAAGTCAAATTTTGGAGTGGCAGAACCAACAAAGGGCCAGGATGAGACATTTTTCTGGGCTAAAAAAACTTAGAAGATCCATAGGAGAATTCTGCAACAACAACATGGAGGCCTGTCCAAAATGTACATGTGAAGCAGCAGCACCAGCAGCAGCTATAGCAGCAATTTTGGGAGCTCTCAACCCAGAAACTTAGGGTCAGATAGCTGGTTAGAAAGAAATTACAGGAAGCCGTTGCTGGCACTGGGTATAGCTGGCACTGATTGGCAATTCTATTGCCCATATGTAGTCCTGGGTCACAGTTCTGGGACAGAGAGGGGCACTTGTGGTCAGTCCCAAGGGAGCAGAGGCTCTGCACAGTTCCAGGGCCAAAAGGAGTGCTAGTACTTGCAGCTGCAGAGGAGCAGGGTCCCTTCCTTGGTAAAGACCAGAGCACAGAGCAGGAGGGCAGTAATCATACCTCTTCCTGGGTCACACCACTTTAAAAATACTGAAAACTTGCAGATCCCCAAAACTAGCTCTGAAAATAGCAGCACAGAAAAGCCTCAAGCTTGGGACACTGCGTCCCCACCCACAGGTGAGCTGAGCCCAATTTTAACATCAAGTTCAAAATCAAGAAATGCTCTGGAAAAATGAGCAGACAACAGCAACAACAAAAACAATTTGACCATAAAAAGCTACTACAATGGCTAGAAAGAACAAGACATAAACTTAGAAGAAGAAAACAATAGGAAAACAGCTATAAACAAAGCCTCAAAGAAAAATGCTAATTGGACCCAAGCCCAATTTCTTGGAAGAGCTAAAGAAAGAGAGAAGTTGTAGAGGAAAAACTGGGAAAAGAAATGAGTGATGCATTAAAATTATGAAAAGAGAATTAGTAGCTTTTAAAAGAGGCACCAAAAAATACTGAAGAAAATTAACCAGGAAACACTTGACTACAGATTCAGAAATGAGGCAGAGACATTTTGAAATAATGTTATGAAATGGTCACCAGGAATTCATAGAGCATGTAAAGCGTTACACATGTTAAATTCCAATCTGTCCTCTCATCTCTCTGCCTTTATTCTAGTAATGACATCATTTAAATAAAGTCATTGAATGCCCTCCAGTATCCTACACAGGAAATTTTCCAGGTCAAGCCCTTTTCTTTTAGTGTTCCTTGTTAAGAAACTGGTATCTGCCAGTTATCTCAAGTTCATTAATCCTAAGAAAATATAAAATTCTGCTTTATGCTGGATGTTGCCTGGCATGTCTTTGGGGATTGGTGATTGTCACAGCTCCAGAATGTACAAACATCAGCACATACTTGGCAAATTCCTCCTTTAATTCAATGATCTGAAGGCATGTGACATTAGCAGATTTTGCATCACTCTAATGAATTGGTAGATTATATAAGAGCTACAATAGGGAAGCTCCTTCTTCATATTCTAGACTTTTAGGGAATAAGATGGCAAAGTCACATCCTCTAGTTCTCTCACAGTTCCTTCTTTTCAAGCTTCTTGTTGTTCAGTCAAATACTCACTAGATCAGTGCTCAGTTTCTTTCTGACTTCCTGTTACCCCCAGAAGGCATTATTTAAAGAGATTTTATAAGGATCAATTTAATGAATGACTTAACCTCCAGACACTAGGGACATCCCCCTAGTAAATGGGCCATGAAGAGGGTGCTCATATTATCCAAACCAAAAGTCAGAACCCATGGTCTTATAAAGAATTTCATTTTGGTTTATGCATTTGTGTATAAGAAAAGGAAATAGCATAATAAAGTGGAAAGAGAACTGACTCTTGAGTCAAAGGACCTGAGTTCAAATCCTGTCTTAGATACTACTTGTATGACTCTGGCAAGTCACTTAATCTCCCTGGGTCTCAGTTTCCTCACTAGTAAAATGAAGGGTTAGACTCAAGAGTCTCTGAGGTCTCTGCCAATTTCAGATCATAGAATCACAAATTGAGTGCTAGAGAGTATCCAAAAGAGCATCTAGTCTCCTTGATTTTACAAATGAGGAAACTGAGACTTGCTCAAAATCACAGATTAGTAAGGCCAGGATTTGTATGTATCCAGAGCCTTTGACTTCAAATCCAATGGTCTTCCTCAGTGCCATCCTGCCTCTCTACTGCTGATTCTCATGCCCAGATTTGACCAGATTATAAAAACTAAATCATGTCTGGTTAAATAGTCAATGGATTTCCTCTATTGGAAAGAATAGTATGTGAAATTCAGAAAACCTACATAAAAGTTTATACAATATTTGCATTGTCTTTTTTGTCATTTATCCCCTATTGAAGTTGAAGACATATTTGTTCCACTGACACTGGTTTGAAGAGCTTGGCTTGTTCAATAGATCTATATTCTTTTTCAATTTTTATTTATTTTTGTCAAGAGAAGCAACAAGGTATAGTTACTAGAGAGCAAGCCTTGGCATTGGGAAGACTTGAATCCAACAATGTCAGTCAACAATACTTTTTAAAGTACCTACTGTGTGCTAAGCTCTGAAGATACAAACAAAGGGGGAAAAGCAATACACGTTCTCAAGGAACGCACAGTTTAAAGGAGAGACAAAGTGCAAGCAGCTGTATGCAAACAAAAAATACATAGGATGAGTTGGAGGCCATCAACCAAGTGACAGCACTAACATTAAGTTTATTGTAGAAAAATGAGCTGAGAGAAAATGAGCATTTACCTGAGACTTAAAGGAAGACAGGGAATCCAGGAGACAGAGATCAAGAAGAGGATTTTAGGCATGGGAGACAACCAGGACAATCTAATTCCTTTCTCTGACATGTAATTGCAAAGAAGTTACTGACTTGCATTGATTTCTGGCACTAGGAATTCCACATACTACATTGATGAACTCATTAAAGCCATGTTACATAAGCAACAAGAAGGAGGACTAGAAATTTTCCCAGATCTCTGTGGACTTTCAAACCTATCCTAAACAGAAGTTATGCACCAAAGATAAAGCAACTTCAGCTGTCTCCATGGTCTAGGTTGTCTAGAAGCCAAAGATTTTTTAAAAAAACATGAACTCAGTACCGTCCCATGCTCCCAGCAGCCAGGATGCACTAGCAGGCCTAAGGATGTGACACAAACTTACAACAAAACCCACCTCCATGCCCTTATCCACCCTCCCTCTTTCCAATGCCATGGAAACAATGACTCCAACCTGTGGAATTCTGCTTTGATGGAAACAAATAGTCAGGTGGTGATAGCCCCAAAGGAGAAAAAAATCTGCTGAAGACCATAACCCCATAGCACCCGTGCTACAAAGGACTGAACTGCTGGTGCCAGGCAAATAACCCTGAACCAATAGTGCTGTAAAGCTCTGAACTGCTAATTCTGGGCCAAATAATTAAAGAACAGAGGAAATGGGGGCAGGGAGCACAAGATTAAGGACAAGGGAAGGTTATGCCCTATCCACTAAGCTAGAGGGAAAGAGCACAGCATCCAGCTGGGGCCAGTTCTTAACACCCAAAAGTCAGTTGGGTGGACATCTAAGCTGGTGAACCATGAATTCCCTAGAGTGGGAGGATGCTGAGACCCTTTGAGCTCTTATTCCCAAGCAAACCACAATCAAAAGAGAAGGAGTCAGAGAGTGAATAATAGGGGAAAACAGAGAAAAGACTGAAATTGCCAAAGATTTCAAGGAAAAGAAAACTCAAGGACCTTGAACATAAACAGATCACTCAACAGGAAAAACAGTAACAACAGAAGGAAATAGAGCCTTCAGATCCAGTAAATAAGTTCAGTTATCTGTGAATAACTACTGGAGATGAATCCAAACACTTGATGAGATGGAGAATCCTGTAGAATTTCAGGAGAACATAGAACCACAACATACTGTTTCTGAGTGGTTCAAAAGAGAAAAAAAAGAATCATGAGAACAGAATTTATGACCTGCACTGCAAAAATAACGAGCAGAATAGAAAAACTGAAATCTGCAATGGCAAACCTCACCTCACCAAAGCAACAGAAGAGACTGATAGATTGGGAATACGAATATACAAGAGTTGAAGTACAGTATAGAGGACATGACAGGACAAAAAAATGAAACTATAATAAAAGAAATAATAGAAGATAACTACCCAGAACTTCTGAATATGGAAAATGAAATACCAATACCAAATAAAAGAATTCATAGATCACGTTCAGAAAGAAAAAAAAAGAAGAGTCCATACATTTCATGATGTATATTCAAAGCTTTAAAAAAGACTCAGTATATTTGGGTTACAGGTTACTGTGCAGTTGGCAAAGTCTTTCATAGTGTCTTTGAGGACAAAGGGGAAAGATCAAAACTGGCTTAATGATCATATCTCAAGAAAAAATAGTTAGCAGATAAATGTCCACTTGGACTAGAAGATTCTAACAGGATCTTTGATTCTCTGCTATTCATGAATTGAATAAAAATATAGACAGCATGTTGGTCAAAAATTGGAGATGACCCAAAAACACAACAACAACAACAAAAAATCTTGGAAGGACTAGCTAATATAGATGATCAAATCAAGATTCCTCCTTTCCCCAGATCTCAACAGTAGAAAATATTCTAAGATTATATCTTAATCAAATGAAATTTGGTGGGGAAAAACATAAAGTCCTACACGTTTGTATGGAATTGAATTTAACTGAATTAAATTCCCTATGACAAGTTCATGTTGCCAGCTGTTCTCTAAACTAATAACAATAAACAATCACAACTATTTGTTGTTGAAATTTTCCTCTCAGTCATCTTCTACCACATGCACATTCCCTCACTCACTCACACAAACAGAAAGAGGTCTGTTGTAGAGCCCTGCCAAATTAGGTCTCTGTATAAAATTGGTATCTTCCTGAAGCACGTGGGTTTCTCAGCCTTTTGCAAGTATTATAAATTGTACAAGTAAACACTGAAAGAAAACTGGAGATTACCTAAAAGATTAAATGATGGTTTAATGAGAACTACCCAAGTTTGAGATAGAAGCAGGATTTTTCAGATGGTATAAGAAAGATAATTATTTTTACGTTCTTCATTTACTCACCAAAAGTATGTACATAAATATCCTTTCAGAAGTGATGAAAAGAAACTCATTTCCCATGCATGATGTAAGGACTGATTTACGAAGAACTTTTTACTTTTTAAAATTTTTTTTCCTTAATAGTATTTTTTCCAATTACGTGTAAAGATAGTTTTCAACATTCATTTTTTTTAAGATTTTGAGTTCCAAATTTTTCTCCCTCCTATCCCCCCCACCACCACCAAGTAGCAAGCAATCTGATATAGGTTATACATGTACAATCATGTTAAACATATTTCCACATTAGTCATATTGTGAAAGAATCAGAACAAAAGGGAAAAAACACAAGAAAGAAAAAACAAAAAACAAAGTGAAAATAGTATGCTTCAATCTACATTCAGACTCAGTTCTTTCTCTGATTGTGGTAAGCATTTTCCTTCACAAGTCATTTGGAATTATCTTGGATCACTGTATTGCCAAGAGGTATGAAGAACTTTTTGCTTTTTTTTTTTTTTGGAGAGGGGAAGGCAGGGCAATTGGGGGTAAGTGACTTGCCCAGGGTCACACACCTAGTAAGTATTAAGTGTCTGAGGCCAGATTTGAACTCAGATCCTCCTGACTTCAGGGCGGGTGCTCTATTCACTGTGCCACCTAGCCGCCCCATGAAGAACTTTTTGGAAAATAAATTAAAATGTCCAACAATAGAATGATTTGCTATTTACTATGTAACCTTATGTAGATCATAGCCTCCTGGAGCCTCGATTTCCTCACCTGTAAAATGAAAGACATGAAGGAGACTCATTAATCCCTAAGTTCCCTTCTAGCCCTAAATTCTTACGTCTGTGACCTGATGCCTCACGAAGTAATGAACTCTCAGTCAATGGAAGTATTGGAACAAAGGCAGGATGATCAATTGTCAGAAATGCTGTAGACAGAATTCCTGTGTGAGTGGGAGGTTGCATTCAATGACCTTAACTATCTCTTCCAACTTAGAGGTTCTGTAATTCCATTACTGCTTGCAAATGAAGGAAGAATTTATACTACCCTAATTGGACAGTTATATTTGGGGAAACAGATTTATAGACTTTAGAGCTAGAGGGGTTCACATGATTGGTCCCCCTTTATTTTACAGATGAGAAGACTGAGGCACAGAAATATTAAGTGATATACCCAAATACACACTGTAAACAGCAGAACTGGTATTTGAAATCAGGTCTTTCCCTCTACAATATCTTTTCTTTAACATAATATGACTATAATTTTTAGTTCTAAAGCATTTGCTGATAGCATTTTAAAACAGTTTAACTTCTAATTGAAATGCTTTTGGAGTGACTTAAGGTCACAGAACAAGTTAATATCACAGTCAGCATCTTAACTCTACTCCAGCATTCTTTCCAACAAAACCTTCTGCTTAGGAGCAGAATAGAACACCGGCCCTGGAGTCAGGAGGACCTGAGTTCAAATCCAACCTCCTACACTTTGCACACTTACTAGCTGTGTGACCTTGGGCTAGTCATTTAACCCCAATTGCCTTGCCTTCCCCCCTCCAAAAACAAATGCAAAAAAAAAACTCCTCAGCCTTCCCCAATATCAGTATGACTTGATGGGAACTACCTGAAACTCGGAGTCAGGAAATCTGGGTTGTGAATTGAAAAAAAATTTTTTTTGAAATCTAGTTTACAAATAAGTGCTTATTAACTCTCCACTTATGCTTTTCAAACCTTTGGTGGTATTTACAGGTGGCTGTTAAGTGATACAGAAGCATCATTTTCTCAATACAATTCCTCCAAGTACAAGCTTAACAAGTTCCTTAAAGCTGCTTGCAGCTTCACTTCATCTATAAAAAAGGAATAATAATTGAAACATCAACCACACTGGGATGTAGGAGAGTGTAGATCAAATGAAGCAATAGATGTACTTTGAAACCATAAAGCCCTGTAAAGTATAAGCTATGTCTATTGTGGAAGCTTTGACAACAATCCTTTAAACGACAGAACTATAGTTACTCTAATTATGGCTATGACTCCAATGATTACTAGATACAAACTCAGTATTCAACAGACATCCACTTGCCTCATATGACCAGCCTTGTAGAACAACCAGCCTGACTTGCGTAAGTGTCTAAAGTTTGGCCGTGGTCCAGCCCCTCGCTGTTTGGAGACTCTGCCCTGCTACTCAGTAAATGTTCTGTAGCAAAGATGCAAAAAACGATCTTTTATTTTTATCCATAAAGAACTATGGACCTTTGGAACAAAATCAGGGCTACCCGTGTATACAAAACAATAGAATTTAAGTTTCCTTGTTTGTTTTTGTATTGTCTTACATGCAAAATTCCACCTTTAAAATTAAATACAAAATTTTCATCACATACATATTAGTACTAAAATACTTTCATGCCCTATTAAGGAGAAGGAAAGAAAAGGAAGCTAGAGAAGAGGAGAAAGAGAGAGAAGCAAAGTAAGGAAAGGGTAGGAGGAGTCAGAGACAGAAAGGAGAGTGTTAAAGAGACTGAAACAGAAGGAAGAATGAAACAGGGAGATACAGACAACTTAGATGATTCTGAATCAGATGCCTGTATTGAATTAAATTATTTTCCTCTCATCCTTTTTTTCACCTGGGATGCGGTCATCAAAGTAAGTTAAGCCTTTAATTGCTACCCTCTGAAATTCTCATTTTCACTTGCAACAATTAACCATTCTCCAAAGCTGGTTTTTCAGCTACTCTTACCAAACCTTTCCAAGAGTTCTGAAAAAGGCAGATCTAGAAATATACACTCCCTCCCTGCCCAAGAGAATTCTGTATGTTCTGGGTTCCAGTGCTAAGGACAGACTGCTATCACTTCAAAGGGTACTTACTATAAGATATATATATAATCAAGGGGAGGGGATTGGGTCAGATCCAATTGTTTCCCATATCTGGCATATAGCAATGATGATGGACCAGATTAATTCCCACAATTGACTCCTATGATCTATAGCACTTGACTCCTATTAGCAAGTGATCAAGATTTAAAAGCTGGGGAATCCAGAGAAAACAAGTTGTCAAAATGAAGAGGGATAAAGGTTTTTCGGGGATTTCTAAGAAATCCTTGGAGGGTTCTTTTAGTCTGGAAAGAATTCCCGGACTCAAGCAATCTTATAAGTCAGGATTGTAAAAGTTTATTGTTACACTTTGCAGCAGGTGGGGGGGAGGTGTCTTAGGAAGTGTGCAAATGGTAGGAGTTAAAGATACAGGTTATGAAGTGAGAAAGCCATAAATCTGGTATCAATTATGCTAACTAGGTGAGTAAGGGTGGGATTAGGGAGGAGTTAAGGAGTGGTCAGTACTTAAAGGGACATGCATTTTTTATATCAATTGCGTAGGTGTATTGCCCATAATTCATTGGGAAAAAACCCATGGCTGGGGGAGCTACCAGGAGATGTGGTTTTTGCATTGAAATGTCACTAAGTCAGCCAGAAGTCAGGGCTGACTGAGAGGTGTCCAGTCTGTTACCCATCAATGTCTTGTTTGACAAGATGGTTGTTGGGAAGCTAGGCTAATTGGGGATCCAGGATGTGCCTAAGTTAGGTGAGGAGTTAGCTTACTGATAGTGTATTGAAGGATTCATAGGTGCAGCTGGCTTAAAGGGATTGTTTATAAATGCTTTTGTGAAGGATTCACAAGTATAGCTTGTTATTGTACCAAGCAGGGATAAAGCAGTTCATGAATTGCAGCTAGGCAAAGTGCTGGCTCAGGGGAGAGGCAGAATTAATGATTTCAGGCTAGGGGAAATGTGATTTTACAACGTGGTTTCACAAACTGATATTACAGCCATAGGTACCCAAACACAAATGTGATTTTACAAACTGAAGTTACAACTGAATGTTACAGCACCCCATCAAAACCACAATGAGCAGCAGAAAGGGGCTCAGGGTTACTGTTCACCATCTTGGAGGTAGTCTCTTCTGCCTCCGTCCATGTAATGAGAATAGGAGTTTGAAGACCTCCCTGCTTTGAAAGAAAACTCTGCCCCCGATAGGCTGAATGTAATCACATGGAGCCTGTGGTGGAGGGAATTTGCTGAAGGGTAGAGCAGAACCCACAGGAAGCTTCCCTGCTGTAAAGATAAACTCTGCCCCAATAGGCTGAGTGTAGTCACATGGAGCCTGTGGTGGGAGGAGTTTGCTGAAGGGAAGCAGAGCCCACAGGAAGCTGATAGTCAGAGCTAACGAAATAACAGGGGAGAGAGGACACTCAGGCAAGGAGTCAGATAGGCTCATGAGTAGATATTGATCTTGTATTGGTTTGTGGGAAGGCTGAAAGACGCTGTGGCTCTCAGTGTTATTATGGCTTCTGAATATCTTTAGAACTATGTTGGAATTGGCTTACTGGTTTTGGGATTTAGTTTTCTGGTGTCTAAATAAATGCTTCAGTTCTGTCCTCTACCTTGAAAACTGGTATATTTTGCAATCGACCATCATGCGATATTTGTAGTCACGGTCTTTATCGTGATTGTGGGTGCTGTAAATATTTCATTGGTGCTACAATCCATCCACCACATCCATTCCACCCCACAACTCCCTCCCAAAAATATGTCCCAGCCCTGGAGTAAGAGGAAGGGGGGCTTAAGTTCTAGGTTCCCTGTGAGGACTAATACCTGTTACACTCTGGGCTTCAAAATACCAAAGAACCAGGCTATTAACCTGTTGTTTTTGAGTATCATTTGAATGACAGATCCCTTGATTTCCTCATCTAGAAACTGAGCCAGTCAGTAGCAATGTATGGCTGTAAGAATTAGACTATTAGCAAACTAAATGCCATAAAATCAGTATTTTTTAAGTGTTTCTGGAGAAGACTTTTCAAGGTCCCTTCAATAGCAAGGATGTCAAATCAGTCAATACTTAAAGGAATTAATTCAGGCTGTTCTCGGGAAGGTCAAATACTGAAACTGAAGCTTGAATACTTTAGCCACAGAATGAGAAGATGGGACTCATTCGAAAAGACCCTGCTGTTGGGAAAGATCGAAGGCAAAAGGAGAAGGAGATGGCAGAGGATGAGATGGATAGATAGGGTCATGGAAACAGTGAACATGAACTTGGACAGACTTTGAGAGACAGTGGGTTACAAGGGCCTGGCATGTCTATGGGGTCCCTAAGAGTCTGAAGGAACTGAATAACAACAACAAAAGAAATTGAGAATGATGGATAGAAAGAGCATTGGGAGAGTCTGAAGACTCAGGTTCTCTCACCAAGTAGCTTTCTAACCTGGGATAACTCATTTAACCACTCTTTGTCATCCCTTTCATTCACAAAACAAAGGGCTAGGCTAGATCAGAGGTGAGAAATCTATTTTTTTTTTCATTAGAAAACTAAAAGCCATTCTTAGAGTATACATAAGGTCAATCATATGTATGTATATATCAATGAACAAAAAAATTGTATTCTTTCATAATTTCCAAATTTTGGCAAAATTACAAAGCCAATATCATTTAATGACTTTTAGAACAATTATCCTGTAGCAAGCTAAGATTTTGATATTTGGTTCCAGTACTATTTTTAAAAATTTAATTGGAATTGCATATGCATAGTAATATTTTTTTACAAGCCCTGAATTCCTTCATATTTCCCAAATTTTAAAAAACTATAAAGAATTTATAAAGAAGCAAGTAACATTCAATAACTTTTGGGGGGGAAGGAAGGGGTGCTAAGGTGGTGGTCCTTGAATTCCCTACTATTATTTTCAACTTTGATTGGTCTTCCAAATCAGCTTCAGTCATCTGTTGAAAGGAAAAGGGGAAATATATATGTGTGTATACACATATATACATATATGTGTGGACATGCATATTTATATGTATATATGTGTGTATACATGTATGTGTATATACACATATAGGTGTGGACATGCCTGTTTCTATGTATATGTGTGTATACATATATGTATATATGTATATATACACATATATATGTATAACACAAAATCCTAGACACATTAGAGCTTTCTTCTCTATTTGTAGTCACTTTCCCTACTCTCTCAAACAAACTGATTTCTGAGGTACCTTCCAGTTCGAAAAACTGATACATTTATTTTCTGATAACTGCTCGAGACATATGGGCTAGAGACAATAGTACTGTTAAACATAAAAAACCAAAAGTTTTAGTGCAAGTTTAAGTCTACACTAAGCCTTTTGAGACACTCCGTCTACATATTCTGAATTAATTGAATGAACCAACTGGAAGACTAGTCTTTAATATTTCCACAATACCTTAGGAGGATTTTGGGTGAAGTGTCCCTGGCCATGGCCTTCCCCCCATCAGACACCAACTTACTTTTCCCACCTTAATTCTTACAATTTCCTTACAAATACCTGCAATTAAAAAAAAAAACTAATCTATTCACTGAAGCCCTCCCCTAAAAAACTTTGGCATCAGTTAGTTAATAAACATTTATTAAATGCCTACTATATGCCATACACTCTGCTAAGCACTAAGGAGACAGGGTCCCTGCCCTCCAGGAGCCCACAATTTATCAAAGAGCTCCCATCCCTTTCCTTTGCTCACCCCATTACATGTGCCACTCACACCAGGAATGTCTCCTTTCTCCCTACTCTTCCCCACAAAAAAACACCACTCGTACTCTAAGGCTGGAATAAAAAAACTACCTTTTCCATGAAACTCCACCTGATAATTACTCTCCAAACTTCTCTTATCCTTCTCTGTCCTCCCTGCCTATATCGTCCATTACTCACTCACTGATCTGGCACTTATCCTATCTTGTCTTGTATTATTCATTATCTCTTCACATATGTTCCATCTCCAAACCAAATTCAAGTTCTCGAAGGCAGGGGCCATGTCTATACTTCTTTGTAGAGGAGACAGTCCTAAGCATGGTTCTTTGCAAATAGTCAGCATATAATAAAATATTTTGTTTGACTGATATGAATTCAATTCTCTCTTTTAAAATGTCATTATGAAGGCACAAAATCTGTTTTTTAAATGGATCTCAAAGATCTGCTTACATGCAATATATTTCTAAAGTCACTGTATGAAAATAACCTTCAAGTTTGTTATTGACATACTTTGTTCAGTATCTGGAAAGGAAATGTTATTTTCTAAGGTCACTGAAAACTGTATGGTTAATTTTCCGGAAACAACTAAATGTTAAATGATTAGATCACTTTCACAAGTTAGAAAGTTGAGATAGATGAACTTGGAAACAAAAAGGTCAAATTTATAAGCAAATAAGTCTCAGATTTATTAAGCTATGCAGGAATTGGGATGGGGGGAGGGAGATTCTTCTCTACATGTTTGCATTTTATGCTTGAAAAATACCCTTATCTAACATACTTTGATCCTTCGGTAGATCTGTCATTACATCAATGTATATTCTCCCTGCAACAATATAGAGAGCAACACTTTGATGCGTTTTTGTCCTATCTATGCTTGCCAACACCCTCCTGTACACCCTCCACCAGAAATCTATGCAGCATGTCAGACACCTTCTTGTGTCAGACACCTTGTCATAACATTGCATGGATAAAAATGAGGCATGTGGGCTACCCATTGGTTATTTTTTGAGTATGCATGAGGCTGCATGACCAGCCCACCTCGTTTTCCAATTATATATCTCTCTGATAACATTCTTTATGCCATTTCTCCTGTATAATGTTTATTGGTGGTATGCTACAGCCTACTCATACCCACCATGTACCTCTCCACTATGTTTTGGGTGACTGACAACTTTAATTCTTCAGAATCTGTGGTATTCCATTACTTGCAGTTCCACTCAGCCCCAAAAGTTTATCCATGTTTTTGCTTTTGTTTTTGTTGGGAGGCTGGGGAGGCGGTTAATGGTGGTACTTTCTTTATCGTTGTTGTTCAGTCTTTTCAGTTGTGTCTGACTCTTCATGATGCTATTTGGGGTTTTCTTGGCCAAGACACTGGAGCAGTTTGCCATTTCCTTCTCCATTTCATTTGACAGATCAGGAAACTGAGGCAAACAGGATTAAGTGACTACACAGCTAGTAAGTGTCTGAGGCTAATTTGAATGGTACTTTGTTTTAAGTAGAAGCTTGGCACTGTACAATTCACCATAGGCTATCTAGCAACTCTCTCCAATTTACTTAATTAAGCTAACAAGATTAAGATAATCTAGCATTATTAGATATGGCTTTCTAAACCACCAAATTCAATCATGTGTCTCAGCTATTAAAAAAAATTAAAAAGATATCTTTTCCCCCTCAGCACAGTTATTTTTGTACACAGTAGCATATTTTGTTTCCTGGATTTGGGTTTTTTGGAGGAGAAAGCAGCCCTGTGATCTTTTAGATATAGAGAATATGCAATGAGGAAATGCCTTCTATCTCTTTCTTTTGATTTATATTGTAACACCTTTTAAATGGAATGTTTATTTAAAGTCTTAATAACTGAAATACCCGTCTTTTAAATTTTCCTGTGTTTCATTTAAAAATTAACTATTAGTAGAGCACCAGCCTGTAATGGGAATCTGAAGATCTTCCTTGCCCCTTGGCCCTTTGATAGGCTTAAGTCAATCTGAGAACCTTCCCTGATTTGGAAATACACTCTGCCCCCTAATAGGCTGAATGTGGTCACATAGAGCCTGTGGTGGGAGGCTTATTTTTCAGGAACACCCACACCTTGTTATTTTGTGATTGGGCAGTGAGTCAAGAGGGTTGTGACATTCTCTGACCCAGGAGAAGGCTATACGTACCCTGATGTGAGGTTTTGCTTTGGGGCTCTCTTTGGGAAGAGTTGTGTGATTTGGCCAGACAAGACTCTGGGCAGCCATTGAGCCCCCTGGCTTTGAAAACTCAGATGTTGGTGCTTCCCTCTCTGGTAACAGACTTGGTATGGATGTAATAGTCAGACAGCTAGAAGCCCTGTCTGCTAAATTGTATAATTTTCTGTTGTAACTTCTGTTTGTATTCTCTGAAGTGTCATGAGAATCTGAAGATCTTCCCTGCCCCTAGGCCCTTTGCTAAAGTGGCTACATGACTCTGAGAACCTTCCCTGATTTGAAAGTATACTCTGTACCCTAATAGGCTGGATGTGGTCACGTGGAGCCTGTGGCGGCTTGTTTTTTGGGAATCTCCCCACCCCTACCCCCACCCCGCCTTGTAGCTTTGTGATTGGGCAGTGAGTCAAGAGGGCTGTGACATTCTCTGAGCCAGGAGAAGGCTATATATATATATATATATATATATATATATATATATATATATATATATATGCCCTGATGTGAGGTTTTGCTTTGGGGCTCACTTTGAGAAGAGTTGTGTGATTTGGCCAGATGAGACTCTGGGAAGCCATTGAGCCCCCAGCTTTGAAAAATCCAGATATTGGTGCTTCCCTCTCTGGTAACTGATTAGGTATGGATATAATGGTCAGATGCTGGAAGCCCGTCTGCTGATCTGTTTTTCTGTTTGTTTGTAACTTGTGTTTGCATTCTATGAAGTTCAGGGTGCTGACTTTTCCCCCTGAACAGGGTAAATGATATGTTTGATTAAAGTAAGATTGTTAACCCATTTTGAGTTGCTTTCCTTTAGAAAAGCAGATCTAAGAACCTGTGCTAGCAGTCATCCTGGGTATGCTAGGGTGCTTGCTGATACAGGGTGCTGACTTTTCCCCTGAACTAGGTAAATGATAGATGTTTGATTGATTAAAGTAAGATTTTTAACCCATTTTGAGTTGTTTGCGTTTAGAAAAGCAGATCTAAGAACCTGTGATAGCCGCCATCCTGGGTATTTTAGGATACTTGCTGCTACATGGCCCTAGAGAAAGGAGGACCTGAGTTCAAATCCAGCCTCAGACACTTGACACACATACTAGCTGTGTAACCCTGAGCAAGTCACTTAACCCCAATTGCCTAGCCTTCCCCCCTCAAAAAAATTAATTATTAGGAACCACTCCCCTAAAAATATGCTCCAGAATCAAATGTATTTTTGGCATTTCTTACCTACATGAACATGGGATTCTGAGGTATAGTTTACTCATCTGTAAAATGCAGGGTTTGAATCCCTCCTCTGAGCAACCAAAGCCCCCTTTCAATGATGAAAGATGCTCCGGTACCTCGTAAATTGTACATTATGAATAATAGAAGCACAGAGACGAATAAACCTTTCTTTCAACTCCTTTCCCAGGTTTTCCAAATTTGCTGGACATGAGCATACATACAATAGTACACCTCTCTAGATACCCATTTGTCAAGAATATTCTATTTTATGTTCTAGGGGCTGCCTGAAATTTGGGGAATATTTGTGCAGAATCACTATAATTGCCTACTCCCCCACTCTCCTGCTCCCTGTTCCCTGTTCCCCATCTATCCTTCAAACAGGAATGCTGTTCAGTTCAATAAATGCTTAATAAAATCTTATTGACCGTATCTAATTCTGACAGTCCACTTGAGAGAAATGATTATTTCTCTTATATTAATAAACAGTTATTAATTGAGTTTAAAATTTTCCTTTTTCTATTTCCTAATTCAGAAATAAACCTGTGATTAGGATATACAGGCCCTGGGGTAGGGAGATCCATCTTGCCCTACCAGAAAGCCTTACCGGGTGATAGGAGAGGACATAGGAGAGAACAGATTGCGGGAGAGAGTATACATTGGGATTGCTGTTTTGGGGTGGTGGGTAGGGGAAAGATGCGGAGAAAATTTGTAACTCAAAATCTCATAGAAATGAATGATGTAAACTAAAAGTAAACAAAAATTAACAATAAAAAAATAGCACTGATGCAAGAAAAGGCTAAACAAAAAAAAAAAGATTTAAAAAAAAAAGAAATAAATCTGTGTGGGTTTATTAACCCATTCCTTGTGAAGGAATTGCTGATAGATAAAATTGCCAAATCCTCTGGGTACATGCTTCTCTCCCCATCCAACTACAAGATATGACAAGGTAAATCTAATCTAGATGGAATTCTTATCCCCCTATTGTTCGTTGTTCACTGACTGAGTAGAGAATAGATTGCTAGAGGCAGGAGTAGTCTGACTTGAGATGTGTCTCTCTTTGCCCAGGAGTAAAGTGATCAGAATCATGTGTGCTGTCCCTCATCAGAACAGACCTATCTCTCATTATAATATTCAGTCTCTCATTAATTGTTAACCAATCAGAGCTGAATTCCATCTGTCAGGAATGCCCACTCTTCCAAGGATATATATATATAAGTGTCAAGAGACCTTCATGAGGAGTCTTTGGTTTATGAGAGAAAGCAAATAAGCATCCTTTTATCAATTTTCCACTAGCCATAATTAATAAAATGACTGTTAATTACCCAGAAATGATATCTCTAAAACTTTTCATACATCACACGCTGGAACTGGTTCCATATTTCCAATGTCTACCAAACCAGCTCCTCCTCCTGGGTGTTCATTGGTATCAAAATTATTTATGTTCAAAACCTCAATACCTCTTGCCTACACTACCATAATATTCTTTTTGTTTCTCCTGATACATTTATTTAGTTAAATATTTCTCAATTACATGTAAAATGAAATTTTAACATTCATTTTTTAAAAAATTTGAGTTCCAAATTCTTTCCCTTCCTCCCTGTCCCACTCCTTGAGAAGGCAAACAATTTGACATAGATTATATACATATCATAATATTCTTTTTGTTTTTTTTACTTTTTTTGGAGAGGGGAAGGTAGGGCAATTGGGGTTAAGTGACTTGCCCAAGGTCACACAGCTAGTTTTGTGTTAAGTGTCTGAGGTCAGATTTGAACTCAGGTCCTCCTGACTCCAGGGCCAGTGCTCTATTCACTGTACCACCTAGCTGCCCCCACAATATTCTTAATAACTCATCTTCCTTCCCTCTGGTTTTTCTTCACTCCAAACTATTCTGTACACCTCTGCAAAATTAATCTTAAAACATGATTCTGTCATTTTACTTCCATGCTCAAAATTAGAAGGTGGATGGGAGAGCTTATATGATAAAATAAAAACTCCTTAGCTTTGCATCAAGACCCTGTACTATCTGGAACAAAACTACTTTTCTAGACTTATTTCCTTCTATTCCTCTACACTAACCTTCCTCTCTAGTCAAACGGGTCTACTCATGGTTGTGTGAACTTCTGTACCTTACCCCTTCTGCACACTGGCACATGCTAATCTCATTTTATGGATGATGAAAATGAGACTAAGAGAGGTAATATTATTTTCCCAAGGTCACACAACTAGTAAGTATCAGAAGCAGAATTCAACCCTAGAGCTCAGGGACTCCAGGTCCCCTGCTCTAACTACCCCACCAAACTACCTCATTATCACTGATGACTGAAAGACAGATTCCTCCAAAATTTACATAATTTACAAAATAATACAAATTAATAAATACATATAATTAAAATAATACATAAAAATAATTTAAAACAGTATCGCTGAATGTGAAGAAAAAATACTCCAGAATAATGATGTAATATTACGCTTCTCAAGAGAAGCATGATTCCATTGCCATTCAGAAGTTTCTTTAGGGACATCATGCTTATAGGCTGCTAATATCTAAAAATCATTCATCCTTTCTGGACTTGCCCAATGAATCAAGCATGTATTGCTGCCAGCGTCACTAACAATATAAAATCAGCACTGAGAAAACATTGAATCTAACCTATTCACAGAAACACCTCCCTGGGCTCATTTCTAGGCGATGCAGGTTTGCAAGCATGGATGTTTTAAATCATATTCGAATCCTTCATTGGTGTTCACGACCTTTTCTATACTCTTAGAGCATTTGTTATCGGATATGCAGGGCCTTAATCTCACCAGCTAAATTTGAACTGATTTGTCCTTTCATTTTCCTGGAACATGTTGAAAAGGAAGTCCTTACTATCACAAAGTGATTACTCCGTGCAAACGATGAGACATCACTTACCGGTAGGAAAAAATCTAAAAGGTCGAGGTAGAAGAAAATCTAAAAGGTCGAGTTTGTCGTAAAGAAATATAGAAACAACTTGTAATTTCCTCAGTGTGGGGAACTCCCCATGTTAATGAGTCTGTGATTTTGCAATAAATTCTAGGGAGCTGCCTAAGGCTCATAGTGACCTTCTAACCTTAAACCTACTGCAAAGGACCAGAGGCAGGATTTCGAATCCAGGCCTTTCTGACACCAAGGCTGGCTCTTTAACCACTAAGCAACTTCTTATAGAAATCCTGGTTCTCAAATATTGAAATGACATATGGACTGTTTAAACTTGTAGTGTGTACACAATAACATTTCATCATCATAGACTTTCATAACAGTCACATATTTCCCTCTTTGTCTTGGGTTTTGTCTCTGAAATGGAGAATTGATAGCTTCAACTCCTACCTTGCTCCATTCCACGCCAGATTTCCAGAATTTATTTATTTATTTTTAGTTTTCAACATTCATTTCCAGATGATTTTGAGTTCCAAATTTTTTCTCCATCTCTCCCTACCCCCCACCCCAAGATGGCAAGCATACTGATTACTCCTTCCCCCAGTCTGCTCTCTCAAATGTTCCTTCACCCATCCCTCCTCCCCTTACCCCCTTATCCCTTACTTTCTTGTAGGGCAAGATAGATTTCTAAACCCCATTGCCTGTATATCTTATTTCCCTGTTGTCCACATCAGATTTCTAGGAAGAGTGCTCCTCTGCTTCTCACTGTTTCGTAGGAAGGACTAAATAAATTTTTCTTATATAGAAATTTACTTATTCTGTGGATTAGAGAAGTCAGAGGAATGAGGAGAGAGAAAGGGGAAAACTAGAGGAAGGAGTTAGGAAATAAGTGACCTGCTATTTGCCCTCTGCTTCACAAAAGGCTCTGGGATGTCTTCTTGGTCCTGGGGTAGCTGCTTTTGAACTTTGAGATACATTCCAGGGCTGAGCTACACATAGAGCAGAAATGTCAAACGAATGACCGGAACCCACATAATTTTCTGGTGAGATGATAACTTGAGAGAAACCATCAACCCTCCTTTTTTCCAAACTTGAACACAGAACATGATTCATCGAAGGCTCATGACTTTGATGAACATCTCATGTGCATTTGCTTGGCTTTTTAACATTAGCAAAAATCTCTAAGCCAACAGACAAAGGAGAAAGGATCCCATAAACAAAGAGCAGGATTGCCGGTGCCTCTGGGATTTAAGATGCACGGGAAACTCCAGATGCTGCCTCAGTTTGCTGACATTATCCAGTGTTCTGGCACGGAGCCGGGACTTCTGTTGTCTGACTGAACCATGGGCTCTGAAAGGTGTGGTTCTCTGCTGCTGTTGGAGACCCATCTTTATTCCTCCTGCCATGTGAGTTCCATGGACCCTGGTCAAAGTCAGTCACCCTGGGAGATCCCACCACTCCTGCACTCCACTGGTCAGCTCCTCTCAGGAACTTCATTTTAAGAAAGGGCTCCTTCAGTCAGGTTCACTTCTTTGCTCCTCTCTGGGCGCCACTTATAACTTCCCAGAATTCCTTCTCCACCATGGCCCCATACTCTACCTTCTGCCTCCAGCCTCACCCCTGGTTTTCATCTCCCTTGTGTGTATTATATTCCCTTATTAGAATGTAAGCCCTTAAGTACAAGGACTATTTCTGTTTTCTGTTGCTATTTGCATACCCAGCACTTAGCCCAGTCCCTGGCACATAACAAGCACATAATAAATGTTGATTGACTTAGCTTGACTGTCAGTTGCTCATGACAGCTTTGTCTTCAATTTAATCCAGCTCAACTTGACAACATCTACTATGTGCAAAGCACTGTACCTTGGTCACTAGGGGATACAA
Source organism: Pseudochirops corinnae (assembly GCA_028646515.1). Lineage (NCBI taxonomy): Eukaryota > Metazoa > Chordata > Mammalia > Diprotodontia > Pseudocheiridae > Pseudochirops > Pseudochirops corinnae. The sequence continues at coordinate 113,678,549 of CM053592.1, read as the reverse complement.
AAAAATCCCTGCCATTTGGAGCCTTCCAATATATTTTTTGTTGTTGTTTAGTGGATTAGTTGTGTCCAACTCTTCATGACCACATTTGGGATTTTCTTGGCAAAGATACTGGAGTAGTTTACCATTTCCTTCTCTAGCTCATTTGACAGATAGGGAAACTGAGACAAAGAAAATTAAGTGACTTGCCCAGGGTTACATAGCTGGTAAGTGTCTGAGGCCAAATGTGAACTCAGGTCCTCCTGCCTCCAGGCCCATCATTCTATCCACTGCTCCACCTAGCTGCCCAAGTCCAACATATACATATGCATATGTGTATACGTATATGTTATAGTTTCCCAGTATACCCTCCCATTAAGGTCAGAGAGGTTCAGTGACCCAAGACACAGTTGGTAAGTATCTGAGGAATGATTCAAATTCAGGTTTTTATGACTTTACATCTAGTGCTTTAACTCTCTTTGGAGAGGGGTGTGGAATAGAGAAAAAAAGAGAGTTAAAGCATTAGTCAGAGCGTCATAAAGACCTAAGTTCAAATCATGCTCTAAAAACCATTTATATATCAGTCGCTAAACCTGGCCTCAGTTTCCTCATCTGTAAGATAATAAAAGCACCTACCTTATAGGGTTGTTGTAAGGAACAACCCAGATAACATGTGAAATACTTCACAAACCTTAAGATATCATATAAAAGTTATTATTAGTCTACAGATTAAATAAAGATGGGGTAATTTGATGAAGAAGATGGTGCTAATAACTGAGTGGAGGAGGGGAGGGATCAGAAAAGTTTTCCCTAAGAGGTAGCCCCTTATCTGAACCTTGAAAGAATCTAAACATACTAAGATCTAGAGATAAGAAGAGAGAGTGAGTCATTGGGAAAAGACTATGCAAAGGCACAGAGATGAGTGAGGCAGTTTAGGAAACATGCTTTGTACTCTACTTTGTCAGAAATATAGAATTCACAAAATGGAATAATGTGAAAGATCTGGAAATGTAGGTTGAAGTCAGGTATAGAGAGCTTTAACATTCCAAGACAGAATGTTTGCATTTTATCCTAAAGACAACAGGAGTGGCCACTGAAGATGTTTGAGCAGCAGGATGACATGATCCGTCTTGTGTCTTACAAAGATTGTTTTGGCAGCTATGTGGAGGATATATTGGAATGAGGAGTGGTTGGAAGCTAGGAGACAAATTTTAAAACTATTATAATAATCTAGATAAGAGGTCATGATAGCCATGTGAGTGGGGAGAAATGAAGAGATATCTTGGAGGTAGAATGAACAAGACTTGGGAAGTACTAGTTAGATATGGGAGGTGAGGAAGAGAGAAGATTCATCAATGACTCTAAAGTTATAAATCTTAGTGACTAGAAGCATGCTGATATACTTAATAGAATTAAGCTAAGTCTGGAGAAGGGGCAGGTTTGATGGGAGTGGAGAGAGAAGATGAAGAGATTCACTTTGGACATGTTTAGTTTGAGGCATTAATGGGAAATGCACATGTAAATGTCCTGCAGAGTATTGGCAAAGCAGGACTGGACTTCAAGAGAGGTTGGAGTTAGAAACATAGATTCGGGACCAGTCTACAAAGAGGTGATAATTTGGCTACTGGGAGAATATATGAACAGGGAAAAGTGTAGAGAAAAGAGAAGAGAGCCTGTGATAAAACCTTAGAAAGCACACACACTGAGGAGGCAGGACAGTAAATGAGACTGAGAAACAGTCACCAGACATGTAAGAGGAGAACCACAGAGGAAAGAATGATGTCATAGAAGGCAAGGGAGGATGGACTATCTAGGATGAAGGAACACTTAACCCTGAAAAGCTGCCAAGAAATCAAGGAGGAGGAAGATTTCCTTATGGAACAGGAGACAAGAGATGAAAAGAAGGAAGTATTCGTCTCACTGGTTACCCAGAGGTGACTATGAAGATGGTGAGGTCCAGAGGTCTTGTCATCTGTGTTTCCCAGAAGGCAGAGCGTTATTGTTCAATTCCACTAACTATAGAAAGTCAACAGCGTTTAGGAAGTCCTGTTTTTAGCAGATGAGAAGAAGTAGGTGATGAGGTTTGAGTCACAGACATGTGTAAAGCAAAGGGATATGAGATCCCACCTTTAATTGAACATAAATGAAAGGAAAATTGGGAAAATCTGCCCACCATAATAAAGAATAAAATAAATAAGCATCTTGTTTAGTGCCGGGAAGAAATGAAGAGTCTGTCAGAGCAGAATTCAGTATAACTCACTGACTTTTCAAAATACCACCCAAGATTTATGGACCCTTGATTCATACTCTAAATTGTGTTTTAACCCAACTAAGACCTATTTTGCTTTCTAAAGTAACTTCATTTTATTCATTTCCTGTCCCTGGTTTCACAGACTTAACCTTCTTCCTTTCCCACAAGAATTGCTCTTTGTCATCTGTTCCCCTTTCCTGAGGTAGCTTGGCCAAGTGGATAGAGTGTTAGTCATGGAGTGGGAGGGACAAAAGTTTCTTTTTTTTTTTAGACCTAAACTTTAATCCTGCCTTAGATACTCATCAATCAGATGACCTTCAACAAATTACTTAATCATTTAGAGCCTTAGTCTGCTATGGGGCTGATAATTGCATTTACTTTACAGGATTGTTGTAAGAATCAAAGGAGATATCTTTTAGGTCATGTGACCAACAAGATGTTGAACCATCCTTTTTTTTCCTTGTTCTCATAACCTCTAAAAACCTCTGCAAAATAGAAATTATGCAAACAATTTCAACTATCTCAATGGTCTATGTCACTAAGAATCCTTAGGAGGCAACTATTCAATGAACTAACAGCACAGAAGGATAATCCTTAACCCTTAATTCATTCATTCAGCATCCCCTCCACCACTGCTCACCATGCTTTTACAGCAGAGCTGCACCAATCACCTTGTAACAGGCTTGTAACAGAACCCAACTCTACCTCCTTTTCCCCCAGTATTGGCAAACCAAAAGACAAAATCTTGTACAAACTGGTATAATAAACCAACAGTGCTCTGTGCCGCAATAGAGCTTTGCCAAAGAACTAAGATACCTAGGGAACTGGGGCAGGGCCCAAGTGTATCCCCCTTTGCATAACTTCACAAAGTGCCCGAGGGATAGAGCCCAGCATCCAGCCTGGACCAGTTAGTTCTGTCCCCACAGAAATCACTTGAAGCAGAGGCTGAGGCCTACGGAACATGAATTACCTTAACATGCCATCCCAAGGAAGGAAAAAAGACTGAAATTACCAAAAATCTCAGGAGAAAGAAAACCCATTTAAAAACCTTGAGCATAAGCAAATAAACCAACAGGGGAGATACTGATAAGAGAATGTATCATGATCAGGGCCTCATGTTATATTTATCTGGCTCTTCTTACTTGCTTGCAGTCTTTTTTCTTTAATCTAGATAGCCTGAATCTTAACAATCTAATATAAATATGATTGCACATTATATCAGGATTTCTATGAGGCAGTGATCTACGGGATCAATCTTTATTTTCTGGATCCAATATTTCTGGGCAATTTCCTTTTGTGATGTATTAAAACTAAATATGGCATTTGGGTTATTGTTTTGTTTTGCTTTATTATGCTTTTATGGGAACTCAAGGGTTCTTAGAGTATCTCTCCATGCCCTGTATTCCAGGTCATTTATTTTCTACTATAGGTATTTCACATGTTCTTGTAATTTCTCTTCTGATTTTGCTCTAATATTTAAATTTTCGAGTTCTCTTTCTTACATACCATTTACGGGGTATACTCTGCTATGCTAAGGTTTACCAAATTAATTCTGTTGTACAATGTCTGTTTTACTCTTCTCCTTACCTCTTCCTTCAATTTTCAAAATTATACTTCATAACTAACCACTCTTAGAGTCCTTATAACTGTTTTAAACTCTTTTCCAGGTTTATTATAGAAGTATTTTTCTCCTGGAGTTTTATCCTGGTAAAATATTACCTAAAAATATTTCTTAATGGGGCAGCTAGGTGGCTCAGTGAATAGAGCACTGGCCATGGAGTCAGGAGGACCTGAGTTCAAATCTGGGCCTCAGACACTTAACACTTACTAGCCGTGTGACCTTGGGCAAGTCACTTAAACCCAATTGCCCTGCCTCCCCCCTCCAAAAAGCAAAAAAATAAAATAAGTCTCTTAATGATATTAGAAAGATTCTTTGGTTTAATGATTTCCTGCATCTGTCTGGTGTATGCTCTGCTCCCATGTCTCCCTTGTTGAAGAATAAAAGTCTTGTCCAAAGAGAGACTGAGCTAGAAGTGGCTTATGAAAGCTCTTGTTACTTGTCCATCTCACCGACAATTACTTTTAAGCTTTCTTTGATCCAATAATGTAAGGGCCCCATTACAATGAAGGCATCTTTCATTTAAGGCAGGCCTGCACAACCCGTGGACACCCCAAAGGATTTTGGATGGTCTATGAAAAATGTAAAAGATGTTTTCCTCTGCATTTTTCACCCAGCCGCCCAAAATCCAATGACCAGCTGCAGTTTGTGCTGGCCTGATTTAAGGCTTCAGCGGAAGATAGAGAGTGGAAATACACCAACTAGGTTAGATTCTAGAATGACTAGTGTCAAGATACGAGGCAAAACCCCATTTTCCAGAGCTAAGGCCCAGCAAGCAAGCTGTACTCTGAGCTTGGCATAACAACAATCCTTTGTGCTCACCTTCTGGAACTGATGGTCCCTGAGCTTGGGCAAGAACCAACAGGCCCAGACACGAAGCCCTGCTGTGAATGGACTTTTTGTCACTAGACACCTTGCCTCACTGGTACTGTTGTGCTTTAGTATTATTGTTACACTGTGCTGTTTGACTCTTTGTCTAGTGACAAGTAGATCAATCAAGGTTCAGTCTCAGTGCCTCTGGTCCCCCCAGTAGGGGCAGTGCCCCGGCACATGTGTCTAACCTCTCTCTTTGCTTGCAGGTCATTTCCTTCTCTTTGAAATTAAACTTCTGTCTGATTCCTGACTCTCCTGTTACTAGCTTGCTCTGTGGAGGCCAGTTTGGTCCAGTTGACACTAGCTAGGGCAGCTGCTGATTTTTCTACCTCACGTATTGTGAGTTTAAAGCTTTCTTTGACAAATTAGTTATAGAAACCCTGTTACAATCCAGTAACCAAGGTTCTGCACTGGGGCCAGCCAGTGGGGGACCCAAGCCTGGGGTAGATGCTGGGGTGAGGGCTTTGGGGTTGATCTTCCCTGCTTGCAGTTAGTTCCAAGGTTTCTTTGACTCAGCAGCTGCCACGCCAGGCTTACCAGAGGTAGATTGGCAGGGCCAGGGCATTGGCAAGGGTGGGTCTGATAGTGATTACATTGCTAGAATTTATTTATTTTCTCCTTTTTTATCGTTGCTCCTTTACTTTGTATTTGCCATATTTCCTACCATTTTGGAGTTTTTTTGTTCTTGTTTGTTTTTTGTCTTTTTGGAGGGGGGAAGACAGGGTAGTTGGGGTTAAATGTCTTGCCCAAGGTCACATAGCTAGTAAGTGTTAAGTATCTGAGGCTGGATTTGAACTCAGGTTCAGTGCTCTATTTGCTGCAACACCTAGTTGCCCCCTTTCCTACCATTTTTGAAGAGGAAGTAGAGACAGCTGGGTTTGCCCAGGTACTGGGGATAAGAAGACAAAAATGAGAGCAGCCTCTGCTCTCGAGGAGTTTATATTATTTGGGTCAAGTTTTTCACATAATAATAATAACTAATATTTACATAGTGCTTACTGCGTGTCAGGCACTATGTTAAATGCTCTACAAATATTGTCTCATTTGATCCTCACCACCCCAGGAGGTAGGTGCTGTGATTACCCCCATTTTACAGATGAGGACACTGAGACAAAGAGGACTGGTGCCCAAGATCACACAGCTAGCAAGCATCTGAGACCAGATTCAAACAAGTCTTCCTGACTCCAGGTCAGGTACTCTATTCACTGTACCACCTAGCTGCCTCAAAAACCTTCACATTATTTGATCCTAACAACAATCCTGGGAGGTAGGAGCTATGATTATCCCCATTTTTATGATTTTTAGATTGTAAGTTCCTTGAGGGCAGGATCTGTCTTTTGCCTCTTTTTATATCCTGAGTGCTTAACACAGTACCTGGCAGGTATATAGTAGGCACTTAATAAATGTTTATTACATTGAAATTTTACAGTTGAAGAAACTGAGGGACACTAAGGTTAAGTGACTTGGCCAAGGTCACACAGCTAGTAAACGTCTGAAGTCAGATTTTAACCCAGGTCTTCCTGACTACAGGCCCGGAAATCTATCCAATGTGCCACTAGAAGAATGGTTTGATTATTAAGGAACAACAAATATGAAGAATTCAGAACCATAGGAAGACTATGAACTGATGCAAACTGAAGAAAGAAGACCCAAAAGAACAATATATGGCATGACTACAATAATACGACAATAAAAAAGGAACAAAATTCAGACCTGTGTTCAAATCCTATCACTGCCATACGTTACCTGTATTAGCCTGAAAACTGATCTGGCTTCTTCTGGCCACTGTTTCCTTAGGTATAAAATGAGACAGTCGGACTAGATCATTTCTAAGATCCTTTTCAGCTCTAAAATCATATGCTCAGACTTCACATTTATAATGGGTACCATATTACTTACCTTCTCAATGGGTTAGGGAGAGAATGGAGGAAGGAAGAAAATTTAGAACTCAGTAAAATAATAAAATCATACACTTGTAGTATAAATGTAAAGAGCAGATTAGAAGAGACAAGCTTAAAGGAAATTGGTGAAGAGACTGTTCCAGTCTATCAATGAGGCTAAGATTTTGACAATGAAATGATAGTGACTTAGCTATTCTCAGTGATACAACAATCCAAAACAACTCTGAAGGACTTAGGATGAAAAATGCTATCCATCCCCAGAGAAACAACTGGTGGTGTCTGAATATAGATTGAAGCAACTTCTGTCTTGGGTTTTTTTTTTTCATCAGTACTTTTTAATCTATGTTTTCATTCACAACATGACTATTATGGAGGGGAGAGGGGAAGAAAGAAAAGATAGTGAAACAAGAGTCAGTGGGTCTGTCAGTGAGACAAGGCAGGTCTAAAAACCATAGAGGAAGGATGTTAGGGTAGTGGAAAGAGTGCTGGACTTGGAGAGAGAAGGTCATGGCTTATAATTCTAACTCTGACACTAGCTGTATGACCACAGTCACATCACTTAAACACGATCTATAAAATGGGCATCTGTAGTGCCTACATTTCAGGGTTGTGATGATGCTGAGAACTAGATCTAAAACTAGGCAGAGCACCTGAGTTCAGATCTTACTCTGGGTACTCAATATCTTTGTGACCGTTATCTTCCTGGGCTTTCCGTTTTCTCATCTACAAAACAAAAGGGTAGGAACAGTGGACCACTGAGGTCCCTCCCAGCTCTTTATCAGGGATCTCATTAAATGAGAAAATGGATTTAAGACATTTTGCAATCTGTTGAGTACAATTATATTATTAGGGACAATTTGGCATAATGAATAGAGGACTGGATTTGGAGTCAAGAAGATCTAGATTCAAATCCCACCTCAGGCACTTACTAACTGTGAGACCTTGGGCAAGTCGCTTAACCTCTCTGTGCCTCAGTTTCTTCATTTGTAAAATGAATGGAGGGGTGAAGTTGATGATCTATGGGGTCCCTTCCAACTCTAGAACTAAAATCCTAACTTATTAATAGTATGATTCTGAACAAGTCACAACCCCTTCTGAACCTGTTTCCTTCTCTGTAAAATGAGACTATGCCCCTTATTTCATAGACTTGTTCTGAAGCTAAACTATTATTCAAGCAAAGCACTTTGCAAATTTTGAAAGGCTATAAAATTGTATATGTTACCAATGTTCTTTTTAATAATCAATGGTAGCTTAAATTTGGAACAAATAATTGTCCAAAATGACTGATGTTATAAGACTAAGGAATTGAGAGGAGATTGGTGATTACAATATTGGTAAGGAAATCGAGGGGGAAGTTGAAATTTTAACTCAATATGGTAGGATAGCCCTGTCACTCAAACCCAAATAATCTGGCATCTCTCTCTCCAGACAGTCACTAAAATCTGTGTATCCAGAGTAATTCACTTGAGCATGCTCACAGTGTCCAGCAAGTGAACTTAGAGGTGAAAGGGCAGAGATATTTTAGAACTAGGAAAAGGCCATCTGCCTCAACACTGCTAAACTTAATCCTCAGTCTGGAGTTGATCAACTGTCAGAGGGCGACAACAGAAAAAAATGTGTTTGTATCCATCTGGGCTCAGAAAATGTTTATACTCACAAGCCATAGAGACCAGAGGAGTTGTGCTCAGCACATCCAGTATCCTGCTTGGGATTGTTATTTTATGTGTTTTCCATTATTACAACAACAATTGAGAATATATCATTTGAATGCCATGTATTTAAAATACATTCTTTTATTTCTTCTTTCTTTTTTTTCTTCTCCCATCCCCCTCAGTGTCTGAAGCCCCTTTAATACTACCAGAATTTACTTTTGAAACTCATACATTTAGGGGCAGCTAGGCAGCACAGTGAATAGAGCACCAACCCAGGAGTCAGAAAGACCTGAGTTCAGTTCCAGCCTTAGACACTTACTGTGTGACCCTGGTGATAAGGTACAGGCTCTGGGAAACCCCTTGAAGCCTGATTAAATCTTCCCACTTTGATGAGGCATTTGCAGAGGCCATAAGTTTTTCATTGTGGCTGGGGCCAAACTTCTGGTACTAGCCTAGCCCTCCATTGTCCATCTACTTCCCACCCTTGAGCCTATCAAAATACCAATCCACCCTTGCATTGACCTCATTAACTTCTCCTGAAGACCCTCCCCAAATTCCTCCTCTAGACCACCTCTAGATTCCTCTGTACATAAGACCCCATCTTCCCTCCATGTGGTGTGAGAGCACCACAGAATGACCTAGCACAGACTTACTCTGTGTCAGACTTGCTCTGGCCAGCTTGCCCAATGCAAACGTCACAGATAACCAGGCTCCTTAAGAGTCTACCCAATATGGCAAACTTTTAATGAACTTTCAATAAACTTTACTTTTCTTTTTTTTATTTTTATTTCTTTATTTCTTTATTAATTTTCTATTTTTTATTTTAGTTTACATCATTCATTTCCACGAAATTTTGAGTTACAAATTTTCTCCCCATCTTTCCCCTACTCACCACCCCAAAACAGCCATCCCAGTGTATCCCCCCTCCCCCAGTCTATTCTCTCCTGTGTCTTCCCCCCTCACCCCTCTGCCTTTTCGGTAGGGCAGGATGGATCTCCCAACCACAGTGCCTGTGTATCTCATAAACTTTTCTTTGCCTGAGAAGACTTGAGTCAAATTCTTTCGTCAGGACCCGGCACATTGGTATTTTGGGGTCTCAAGCAACACTAACCCTCCTTATGAGTAACCTCTTCACTGGGAAAATCACTTAACCACCGTTTGCCTCAGTTTCCTCAACTGTAAAAATTGAAATAACAATAGCACCTACTTTGCAGGGTCATCATGAAGATCAAGTAAGATAACATTTGTAAAGCACTTCATACAGTGCCTGGTCCATAATAGGTACCATATGAATGTTTATGCTTTTCCTCCTGCATATAACAATTATTATTGGATAATGGGCTTGTTTTATAATATAAACATTTTAAAAATATAATCTCTATTATCTAGTAACTGTAGCTAGAGGTTTAAAACTTCTTTCCTCCTGACTGGTGCCCAAACATAGCATCCAGGTACTCCAAACAAATCTTCGTATTCATACTTTTATTCCTTTGTTCATGAGATTTCCTTTTCCCTCCAGCTAGTCGAATCTTGCCCATCCTTCCAGGATGTCCTCCCACTTCCAAGGAACTTCCTCCGACCCTTTTAGACTAACCCGTTGTTATGGGAATCTAAAGATCTTCCCTGCCCCTAGGCCCTTTGCTGAAGTGGCTACGTGACTTTGAGGACCCTTGGATATTTGAAAGTATACTCTATTCCTTAATAGGCTGAATGTGGTCACATGGAGCCTGTGGCGCCAGGCTTGTTTTCCAGG